>CABEGB010000446.1:0-214628 GCA_901521435.1 Crematogaster levior | reverse complement strand
CTCGGAGGAGGAGGGGAGGAGTGGCCCGAAGGCAGTACGCCCGGAGGGACCCAGCTCCTCCCTAAGTCTCCCTCCTCCGGGGGATCACAGGGGAGAGGATGTGGGGACATCCTCTCCCCATTGCACCGTGATCCCCAGGTAGGAACGAGGATGCGAGGTGGTCCCGCATCCTCGTTGTTCCCCCCCTGGGGGGGATGTAGTGGGGGACCCTCCCTCTCTCACACTCGTGGGGGACGGAGGGTCCAAAGCGGGGAAGGGCCCTGGTAGCATGTGAACAACGATCCCAGGGCCCTTCCGGTTCAACCGCAGTGGAGGACCACCGTGTGGTTTTAGCCGGTAAGAGTCCGGCATAACCCGTCCCCTCCCCCGGGGGGCGGGTATCCATGAGGATTTCCACACGTAAAAAAAAAAAAAAAAGGGTTGTGCTAGCTTGTGCCGCAAACCATAGTTCGATAATGCAATTAGTTTATTAGAAAATCACAATTAAAAAAATATTCACAGCACCGCCATTTTACAAAACAAAAAAAATAAAAATTGTATTAAATTGTGCTAGAGTTATGCTAGGTTGTGCTATAAATCGTAGCTCGATAACCTAATTAGCTGATTAAAAAATCACAATTAAAGAAATAGTCGCAGCGCCGCCGACACATACGGCGCATGTTTTCCATAATTCAACTTTTTAATTATTCGACGAAGATAGTATTACATATCTGAGTTGTGCTAGCCTAGCACAAGTCCGCACAATTGTCGATTTCCTCAGCACAGCGTTATTAAGAGTACTTTACTCTTGAGCGTGGCTCTTTGAGCTTGGATTCTATGTCCAAAACTCGGCTTTTTAATTATCCGACGAAGATAGTATTGCATATCTGAGTTGTGCTAGCCTAGCACAAGTCCGCACAATTGTCGATTTCCTCAGCACAGCGATATTAAGAGTACTTTACTCTTGAGCGTGGCTCTTTGAGCTTGGATTCTATGTCCAAAACTCGGCTTTTTAATTATCCGACGAAGATAGTATTGCATATCTGAGTTGTGCTAGCCTAGCACAAGTCCGCACAATTGTCGATTTCCTCAGCACAGCGATATTAAGGGCACTTTACTCTTGAGCATCACTCTTTGCGCTTGGATTTTATGTCCAAAAATCGACTTTTTAATTATTCGACGAAGACAATATTGCATATCTGAGTTGTGCTAGCTCAAGAGTAAAGTACTCTTAATAACGCTGTGCTGAGGAAATCGACAATTGTGCTGACTTGTGCTAGGCTAGCACAACTCAGATATGCAATATTGTCTTCGTCGAATAATTAAAAAGCCGATTTTTGGACATAAAATCCAAGCGCAAAGAGTGATGCTCAAGAGTAAAGTGCCCTTAATATCGCTGTGCTGAGGAAATCGACAATTGTGCGGACTTGTGCTAGGCTAGCACAACTCAGATATGCAATACTATCTTCGTCGGATAATTAAAAAGCCGAGTTTTGGACATAGAATCCAAGCTCAAAGAGCCACGCTCAAGAGTAAAGTACTCTTAATAACGCTGTGCTGAGGAAATCGACAATTGTGCTGACTTGTGCTAGGCTAGCACAACTCAGATATGCAATATTGTCTTCGTCGAGTAATTAAAAAGCCGATTTTTGGACATAAAATCCAAGCGCAAAGAGTGATGCTCAAGAGTAAAGTGCCCTTAATATCGCTGTGCTGAGGAAATCGACAATTGTGCGGACTTGTGCTAGGCTAGCACAACTCAGATATGTAATACTATCTTCGTCGAATAATTAAAAAGTTGAATTATGGAAAACATGCGCCGTATGTGTCGGCGGCGCTGCGACTATTTCTTTAATTGTGATTTTTTAATCAGCTAATTAGGTTATCGAGCTACGATTTATAGCACAACCTAGCATAACTCTAGCACAATTTAATACAATTTTTATTTTTTTTGTTTTGTAAAATGGCGGTGCTGTGAATATTTTTTTAATTGTGATTTTCTAATAAACTAATTGCATTATCGAACTATGGTTTGCGGCACAAGCTAGCACAACCTTTTTTTTTTTTTTTATCGTAGGGAAATCCTCATGGATACCCGCTCCCCCGGGGGAGGGAGCAGGTTATGCCGGACTCTTACCGGCTAAAACCCTACGGTGGCCCTCCTCGTGCGTTGTTGGGGGACCCCGGGAACGCAACCGGCATACTACCGGTGTCCCCCAACGCACAGTGTCCCTCCCCCCACTTGCACCCCTCCTCCCCTCCCACGAAGGGACTGGGAGGTAGAACGATGCAAGAGGAGGAGGGACCCTTCTCTGAAGAGGGGGCGAAGGGAGGGATTAACGCTTGAAAAAACGCGCGCCTCCCCCCCCACCCCCCGACCCCGACTGGGGCGACGTTGCCGAACCACCGAGCAAGGCCGCCCCCCACTCCGAGACGCTTAGTGGCCGACAAGTGCCCCCGCACTTGCCGGTCGCGTCTCGTGTGGGGAGGAGGGGGACCGCACTATATTGGCGGATCAGAGGAGGCGGGCGAATTGCCGCCTCCTCTGCCCCCTCCTCTTTCTGCGAACGGGATCGGCGTCGGGGTCGACCTCCCGATCCCGTTCGGCTGCCTCCTTTTGCGAGAGCACGCTCTCGCAAAAGGAGGCCATTGCACCCCATGACCTCTCGCTCCGGACCATCGTTTTCACTATGGCCGGTAACGAGAGGTCCTCCCCCCCAAGCTCCTCTTCGACTCCCAGTCTCCTTCTCTCTTCTCTTAAAACTTCTGTTAGGACACGGCGCAGCTCTGCCCAAGCAGGGCAATGCTCTAAAGTGTGCTGCGCCGTGTCCAACACCTCCTCACAATGGTGACACTTAGTGGTGCGCTCCCTCTTTGCTTTGTAGTGCAGGTACTTGCCAAAACAACCATGGCCTGTGAGTACCTGCACCAACCTGTATTGGAGTCCGCCGTGGGGGCGATCCATCCACTCGGCCAGAACTGGCCGGATCGCCCCGACAGCGCGCAGTCCTCTTCTACAGTGGACTAGTTCGTCCTTCCAACTTTGGACTGCGCGCTGTCGCAGTTGGTCCTGTCTCGCCGCAATTGCTCGCGGTGATGGCCGGATTCCCCCGGCACGGAGCCACGCGCGCCACTCGTATATGGACGCGCGGACTCCGGCCTGGACATCCCAAGGGAGTTGTCCAACCATCACCAGCGCCGCCTCCAGTGCGACGGCCCGGTACCCCCGTGCTAGGCGAAGGGCCAACATCCTTTGAACCGCCAACATGGCGGTTCTGTTGTTGGCCCTTAGCTCTCTATGCCACACGGGGGCACCGTAAAGTGCGATCGACCCTACGACCGCCGCATAGAGGCGGCGGCAACCATCCCTCGGGCCCCCGAGATTGGGCAGGAGGCGGCCGAAATTGGCCACCTCCTTTCTCACTCGGAGGCCCATTGCGGCGAAATGTTCCTTAAAGGACCAACTGCTGTCGAGGATGAGGCCCAAGTATTTCAACGAGGACCTCACCTCGACGCGGACTCCTTCAATCCGGATGGCTAGCATAACCCTAGCACAACCGTTTTTTTTCATTCTGACAAAATGGCGGTGTTGGGCCTTAAAAACGATTTTTTTAAATTTTCGCTCCATTTTTTGAAATATCGAAGTGTGGTTTGCGGCACAACGTAGCACAAGCCTAGCACAACTTTTATTTTTTTTGTTTCTTAAAATGGCGGTGCTAACTTCATAAACATCACAAACGGAGCACAATGCAGCACAATCAAGAAAAATTCAAAATTCGAAAAGTGCTGGGCTAGCAAAAAAATTTTTTTTTCGTTTTTCTTGATATGCTTCGAGTTAGAGAGTTGCCGTTTGCGGCACAATACAGCACAAACGGAGCACAATGCAGCACAATCAAGAAAAATTCAAAATTCGAAAAGTGCTGGGCTAGCAAAAAAATTTTATTTTTGTTTTTCTTGAATATGCTTCGAGTTAGAGAGTTGCCGTTTGCGGCACAATACAGCACAAACGGAGCACAATGCAGCACAATCAAGAAAAAATCAAAATTCGAAAAGTGCTGGGCTAGCAAAAAAATTTTATTTTTGTTTTTTCTTGAATGTGCTTTATGTTAGAGAGTTGCCGTTCGCGGCACAATACAGCACAAACAGAGCACAATGCAGCACAATCAAGAAAAATTCAAAATTCGAAAAGTGCTGGGCTAACTTCACACACATGAAAGACGCGTGGATATTGAACGATTCCTGCAATCAACAGCTACTTCGCCGTTACAGATTGGAGATCTATCTGTAGGACTCGCTGCAATACGTGATGTGAGCGTTGTAAAACTAACATTACACGCTACATCCTTATACATGAAGCCATCAACCGTACTCTTTATGTTCGAGTTAGAACATTGTGTCGAACATGTATATTTCAAGCTATGTCAGAGTATAAAAAGCGTTAGTGATAGATATAAAGATTTTATAGATATTTTGCGTAATAATTATTTTATCGATAAACGTAGTGCCATCATCAATAAATAATGATAAAAATTACTTTAATTCTATTTCTTCCCCATACCATTTCATCCAATATTCTTTTCTTAGATAAATTAGATTTAAAAAAATTGATAAAAAAAGTTAATTAAATTATTTATTTAAAAAAAAATAAATTTAAGATTAAATATTGTAAGACATGCAAGCAAGAAAGGGAGCGCTTGTGGGGAAAGGGAATACACGCTTGTAGGAGAAAAAAAGTTTTTATTTTATATTATTTTAAAAAAATATTTTATTCATAAGAAATGTTTATGTGTAATTTATACAAAAATGTGTGTGTGTATGTGTGTGTGTGTGTAATTTATATGTAAAAATAAAAAATAAAATTGCATTACAATAAAATTAAAAATTACAAAAATATGTTACTCAATTCTCCTCCGGTGGATCTTCCTCCTCATATGGATCCATTCCAAATAATTTTCTGAGATCGAAAACATCATGTGGTGTTGGATGTACTTGATCAGTCTCCCAATTTTCCTCCGGTGGATCCTCATCGTATGGTTCCATCTCAAATAGCTTTCTAAGGCTGAAAATATCGAGTGGCGTCGAATATAATCGGTCTCTCTCCGTGTCGTACCATAATTCCTCCAACCCCTCTTTTATTGAGCGTTTCTTTTCTCGCTTGTACTTCCTTTTTGCGATGCTTATGTATCCTCGGATTTTTATCTTGTCCATGCGTATAAATCCCTAAAAATAGAAATAAATATAAAAATTAAAAATCTGAGAGAAAAAATTATTTACATCTATGTGTCATACATACCTGTTCATGAGGAATTCTCACTCGCACCTCGTTTTTTAGTTGTACTTCGACCACTGGGATGTTGTCCACCCAGACCCACTGCAAATAACACATGGTTAAAATTATAAATTAGTCAACTTTCCTAAACATGGTACACTAAAAATACGATTTTGACGTAAACTACACTCCGAAACATGATTTTTTAATACATGGAGCGAATTAAGAGTCTAATTATTTTACATTATATAGATACACATGATATACTTACACCTCTGGCGGGGTACTCAATTTCAATATATTCCTCGATCTTAGAAGGTAATTTATATTCCACAATGTCTTTTTCTGCCATCTTCTTTTTTTCCACTCGAAAACTTAATATACACTCTTCACTCCACAAATTCAGTTCAAAACTAAGATTTTGGAACGTTTTAATTTTTAAACGGAAGGCAGTAACTGACGACAAGCCGGCACATACGATGTAAAGATAAAAGTTTAATAAATCGACGTTTCGACCACAAATTGGGTCCTTTTCAAGTACATCTACAATTATAATATAAAGGTGTAAAACAGAGATACAAAAATTACAGGTGCGATATTAATTAGATTTAGACTTACAAAATATAACGTGGAATGAGTCCAGATTACATGTATTATGATATAGATAACATTTGTCACATAAGGTTTTAATAAAAGTAAGAAACGAGTGTCTATTAAATCTCTTTGACATTCTATTATAACATAGATATGTATACATATATCATTATCTTAATTGCGTTATGTATAATTTTTAGATAATATAATAATTATTACAATTTAATAGTTAGTTTATAATAATTACATGTAATCAATATATATAATAATTATCATATATATAATTATTACATGATAATAATTATAGGTCGTGTATAGCGACCAAGTCTTACATCAGTGGATATTGACTTACAGTCGCGAATATGTATCTTACAATTCATTCAATTTCAATTTTTTTCTGGTAACAATTACGCTTCTCATATATACTTATTTGACCTAATTGTTCCCTCTGTGTCTGAAACCGTATTTATATTTACAAGTATTTATATCGTTATCACGTCTCACGAAAATGCATTAAGTAAGAATTACAAGAGACGATTAACGATAATAATCATAATAGAATTCGTAATCTAGAGGCAGCAGGTTGAATACGGAAAAAAACGTGACAACGGGCCCGGAAACAGGGACTCAGTCCCCCCCGTTGGAGGGGCCCGACGCTCGGAGCACGCGTCCGTGTCACGTGCGTTCGCGAAAAACGCGCGAGCGGCTCGCAGGCACCTTAGGGGCGCGTACTCACGCGCGAAATGTCGTTCGTGAGCGTACGGCAGCAGCGAAAGGCTCGCACCGGGAAAGACTGGCGTCGATGTGGCTGAACTAGGCAGGGGGCAATGCACCTGCGACAATAACAACAACAACGTGGCGGGCGAGGGGGGTTGCGTGACAGATCGCTCATGCCATTCAGATCGCGATCGTCGATACTTACACGCTCTCTCTCTCTCTCTCTTCCCCCTTCCCTCTTTTCTCCTCCATATAAAATCTCCTGAGTATTTTAAATATTACGCAATGCGACCTTGTTTTATTGAGAGAAATTCCTCTCGTGGAACGTCATCAATTAGTTTACAATGAATAATTAATATTTACATTGTAGTTCTACAAAGAGATACGAAGTCTTGTTTTCTCTTCAGTATTCTTAGTTACGCCTTACGGCTCCCTTTTATTACAATATAACAAACTAGTTAATTACTAATTGTGATCTGGTCTCTTCGCGTCTTACTTAATTGTGATCTAGTCTCTTTGCGTCTCGATAATATAGAGTAGGTTAACGGGTGTAGATGACTGGTACAAGCATCGATTTATGCTTTATTAGCGAACGTTAAAGTTAGCACGCTCGTATTATTTCTTTCTATAGTCAGCGCGTACTCGTTACCACATGTAATGATCAAGAGTACCGTAATACACGTATCCGTTATACACGGCAATGCACCGACTCTTAACATTCCCCGTAATCGCCGGCCACAATTTGGGCTCAATCATAAGCGAAGAGCATTTGTAAACACGACCGTGCTGAACTCCAGTTTGAAATGTGGCATTCGTAGAGACTGAGAAACAAAATCAAAAGATCGAAAAAAGATATTTACGCAATAGATATTTTATTAATAAAAGCACTACAGTAAGACGCGCATTTATGTATATCTGCCTGCAAAATTATTTATATACTTCAGATATTTAGATATGAATTTAATTTGTGTTATAAAATTCTAGAAAACTTTTGTAAATTTGTGCGATGATTAAAACTCTTAGATACAGATAGATAAAACATTATGACGAAAGCAATAAACGATAGAAAATATCAAATATTCTGCTTTATTACTGAACGAAATGCGCTCGTAAACTTCTTTTTTATATACGTACAACAAATGAGAAGAAAGGAAGGATCTCTTTGTACATTCCGCCGTAGTAAGGCAAGTTGAATTGGCGAGCGGTCAATGCTCGACTGACCCCAACAACAGTAAAAGTGACAAACGCCTGGGTCCGTTCGTCGAAGCCAGCCGAGAACTCGATTCCTCGATTCCATCCCCTCCGCTTATTCCCGACTATCCTGTCAAACGGCACTCGATGCATCATGCATCAGCACAGGTTTTCATTCATTTTATTTTTGCACACCGAATTATAATTAATAATTAGCAATACATATGATTGATAAAATTATTATGATTAATAACATTTATAATTTATATGATTTATATGATTAATCTTGACGTTTGGCAGAACAGAAGGGTAAAAAGACCAAAGACTAGTGTACATCGCGTTTCTATGAAAATTGATGTCATAAGCATCCTGATATGGCATTATTAAATTTTTTAAATTATATCAATCGTGCAAAATATATTAATAAAAATAATCGTGAAATACTCGTGATAAGTTTCTGAAGCTATACATTTCGTTCAAGCATACATCTGAAATATGCGAAGCTTAGAATATCGCTGTTCAAGCTTCTGTAATACGCTGTTCAACACACCGCCGCGTTGTTATTTCGCATTATCGCACAAGAACCGGAGCCTGGAAAATAATTGTGATTGTACCAACGAACGGTCTCCGAGAAAATAAATATTCAGTCATATTACGGCTGGTAGAAGAAACGCGCGTCGTGACGACGAGGCCGCGTTGCAAAACTGGAACAGGAAAACCCGATGTGGAAAATTGTCGTAAGAGCGACAGGACGATCGCGGTGCGGCACTATAAGGGGACAGCGAACTGAGAATTGCATGGGCGCGGGGTGATCGGCGCAACGAGATCGAAATGTCAACGACAGTCGAATAGGAACGAACAGGAAACCTCATACGTATCTCTCGAGGAAATGCTCGTGTCTCTTTCATCAGGGGCGCATCCACCCTCTTCTCGCGAGCTAACTAATTGCATTCGTTTTTGTACTCCGTGAAAATTACATTACAAGAGAGAAAACGTGGACAAGAACAATCCTACAAAAGAGAAGTCGGTCTCAAATGCTTTCAGAGAGAAGAATGTGTGTATATATACACATACATATATATACATTTTTCCTCATTTCATGCTCTGTGTATACAATACAATATTCTAATTCTAATTCTAATATATTTTACACGTTATTTATTAAGAGTTCTACGTAGATAAATTGATAACGATTGAGCGTAAAAAAAAAAAGAACCGATGATACGAGTACAATTATTTTTACATCGAAACTTAAAACCTCTCGTAAGTTGATGGCAGAAAAGCGGAATTTTTCTGGCCAAAAATTAGAGATTGATCGGCAGTCTTAGAGGATCGATCCGCTCCTGTGACCAGTTGTTACAACTAATCGATCGGTATGCGACGTACTGCGCACTGGCTCTTACGATCGTACGATCCGAACCTTCGAAAGGACATTGACCCGCAGGTGTCAATACCGTGTACCAAGTATTGTATGCACACGTATGCATCGTGAGGCGTGAGCCGCTGACGTAGAAGAGAGATAACTATCAAACTAATTAATAACATTGCAACGATCTCACCGATCGTCAACGTAGTATTTGATAATCTGACAGCAGAATCCCCGAAGAATCTTCTCTTTGCATTATTTGTTACACTGTTTCAATTATCTACTACAACTACAAATAGTAAATATGCATTTTTACTGACAAAGAGATTTTTTTTGAAAAATTCAAAGAGATCGATTTGAATCTGATATACATCTTCAACATGGTTCTATTTCGGTTTTTATATAATGATCTCATGATATGTTTATCGAAACATGCGTGTGCGTCGTTAATTCGTTTTCGGTGTAAACGGTGACTGACTCGAGAAATGCGATCGCGATTAGATGATATGCTAATAACGGGCAATGCTTAAAGAACATCGATGAGGTCTCCGACCTCGATCATTTTACGCAGTTGTCGCGTATTAGCGCAAAACACAGGTCAAAACTCCCTCGTCGGCTGACTTCATCGTCATCGTCTTCTGTCTGCTCGTTTGTATAATGAGCTCACACCACCTCGTTCATCGATTCCTCTGCTCACTTTTCGATCGCGCCGACGATCGTATGACAGCGCGCTAATACGCGAAAAGGATCGCCACCGCGGAAACATGAGACGAATAGGAAGCAAAGCAAACCGCGTTACACCTGGACAGTTGCGTTTCTACATGCGCTCAGCTTTAACACGAGCTTCGATTCGCACAGATTCGCTGAATTCGGGATCGGCAGCGACGTGCGTTTCCATGTGAAAAGGAGACGTCGCGTGCGCGTCAGCTGCTTTAAACGTTAGAACTCGATCTGGTCGCGAAACAGTAGATTCCGCTGCCGAGATTCCAAAGCCCGTCACTTTCAATGAAAGAAGTTACTACGCTCGATATCGCGTGTACGAATACGAAATTAACGCGAAATTTCGACGCGTTTGAAATAACCGACTCGAGTCTCTTTCCGCTACGCATTTTTTGCTTATATTTTTAGAAATCTTATCTTTTGACCACATTTATCTTTTCCGATCTTTTTTCAGTTTCAAATTACCTCCGCGTTATAAACAATTCGACCGTGAACTTGACGAATGACTGATATGGGCGCAACTCGAATAAGATCGTTTCAAATAATTATTTTTAAATCATGTTTGCTAAATGTTAAATATAGTCTTAGCTTTTTGTAATTCTCTAACTTTCGTTTCTGAGGTATCGAAAGTGTTCATCAAAAGTGTACTATCTTGAGAAGCAACGTAAAATATACGATATTTATTGTTCAGATATAAATATATTTATTATTTACATAAGTTTCATCTCATTAGAGAAAATAATTTTGTACGGAAGAATCAGAAAGAATTTTTTTCAAAGACGCGGAATATGATATTCAAAGATTAAATGCACTCGTGTGGCAACAAAGACCAACTCGAACGCGTTGATGATGTCAAAAGAAGATTGTATATAATATATGATTATTATAAAAAATATAGAGCTCGTAAAATGTATTTTATAGATTTATACAATATAAAGTTATAAAATACGTTACAATGTGATGTATCTTTATTAGCATCATAAGTTAAAATCGCGATTGCATCGTAAATTATGAAGGAAAAGAAACGTTTGCAATGATTCATTAATGGTGTCATCCTTTGACACACCGTAATTACGCACAATGTTGTAACTTGACGAAGCATCGGATGTTCCGCGTGTGTGTGTAGTTCGCCATCAAGTGTAGTTTCCATCTACGAAATACGAGCCGAGTAGTCATGACGGGCCGATCCTAGTTGCGTCACCACACATATAAGAATCACTGTCACTCTCGGTGTAAACGGTAGTAAACACAGGTCGTAGCCCTCTTCCTCTCTCTTAACACCTCTCCCACCCTTTCCTTTCCATCTCTCTCCATCTTTCTCACGGCGTTTCTCTCCGTCCGAGATCACTTTCGTTGGCAGAAACTGAACAACAAAGTCCATTACAGCGTCTTATCAGTTTCCAAGAATCACGACAAACCACACGTAATAAGTTACACGTGAGGACTTCAATTTTTGAATGAATTTAAATTTGCTGCGCCATTATATTATGGAATACAGTATTAGCGAATTTTTGTGCTGAGTGTTTCGCGAAAGAAATGCTACGCATAAGTAAAAATAACGAAAGTTGCGATTTGATCGCAGAGAAACTGCTGTTAACGAGAATCCATCTAACAGTCAAAATGTGTGAAATCGGGGTTCGTTAGTTCGTGAAACATTTGCTGCAGTTTTGAAGCTGAAGCTAATATTTCGATTCCTTTTTTATTTTTCAAGCAAACGGGATTGGAATAACATTAACAACGTCGCACTGCTCTCTCTTTATTGTTATTACGAGGACATTAATAACTTAAATAATTTTTGCAATTAGATCTAACTGTCGGATCTTATATAACGGTAAGAAAACAATAATATTGCGATGCAAATTCTGTGAGGAACGAAGAAATTCGCATGCGGTTGGTCAGGTGAGCGAAAAATTATCACGATACATTCGCAAGCTCGCACGATTCGTTATCGTATAACGCGATATATAATGACGCACACAATATTTTGTTCCGTACGGATAAATTACGTATAGCGGGCAGTACGAAGATTAGCGACCATTAATATGACGAGAGCGGCAAAAGTGAGCGGAAAATATTTTTTTTTTTTCGTCCACGTGCAGAAACGTACGAGTTTACGCGGGGACTCTACATATTTATGTGCACGATTTTTCTTTCGATCGTTGCGTGATTGATTTTCTCATACATTTATACGCACGGCTCTCGGAATGAAGTCAATGAAACGAACGGGAAAGAATGGAAAATTGTCCGTGGCGTTGTATAATCCCAGGGACATGTTGACTTGCTTCGCCGTTTTTTTCTTTTGTATATACATATAGATGATAATGCTGTGCATGTCATATGCGCGACAGGGTACTGGATACTGGAAGTAATGCGGTTAAATTGCAAAATAACGTTTACATTCGTAATTTTTTTACATTACTTTTTACTTTAACAATTTTTATATACACTTTCAGCAAGAAGAATCTCCAGCAGATATGTATATACATTTTTTATCGTTCGTCGTAGTTTAATCGTCATTAAGAAAGCTACAGTAGATAGGCATAAAAGAAACGCCCTAAAAATGTTTTTTCTAGAGTGTTTTCCTCATAAGCATCTTTTCTTAATGACGAATAAACTACGACGAATGATAAAAAATGTATATAGATATCTGCTGGAGATACATATGTATATTGTTTTAACATGCTCCCCAACTGATTTTCGATAACTTTCCATTTAGATTATTATGTATTATATTTGACTAATAGACTGATATTCTTACTAATACTTATTGTTGATAGTACTATTTATTGTTAGTAACTAATACTTTTGCTCATAACATAAGTATATTATACTTGTAAGACTAATTATATTATACTTATTATAATAATATTATAATTATATTATACTTGTAAGACTAAAAATTTATTATTGTTAAGAAAAAAATATAATAATGTAATAACTGCGTCAAACATGATATTCAAGTACTAAAGCATAATTTTATAAAATATTTTATGATAATTTCATTTAGTAGCAAAAATATCAAATGTTTGGGAGTTCATGGGGTGTATACATTCTACACGGCAAGAAATGTATTAATAATAATTGATACAATTTCCTTTTATATACTTTTATATATTTTTTTGTTTGATTATCATAGATATTTTAAGTTAATTATTATTTTATTTATTAACGTATCTAATATATTAATAAACATATAATTATATATTAACAAATATTCATAATATATAAGTATACATAATATATAAGTATGTATGTATGTGTAAATATATATGTATGTGTAATCATATATAATATAAATATACAAATGTTTTAATTAATTAATTTTAATTATATAAAATACTTATATAAATATTTTATGTGCGCATACGTGTGTGTGTGTGTGTGTGTGTGTGTGTATGTATGCGTGTGTGCTAATGAAAATGAGAAGTTTGTAAAGGTTGTGAATTATTATAAGAAGCCAATGACTTTTGGCTGGTTACATGACTCATAAAGTGATATATGTTTTCGAAATGATAATTATCTAAACTTGCATAATAACCGAGATGCTTTTGAAAACTACAAACACGCTTTCTAACATTAATAAAAACAACTCCTCCGAGGTAAATTCCTTTCATGGAAATGACTAGTGTCGAAATCTTCCAAACATACATCACTGTGCCATATGTACATATAAACTGGCCAAATGACCACTGTTCGTTGGCTGTTTTTTATAACATTTACTTTATAAATTCATAAATGTATTTTTTTGCACTAATAAAAATAACGCATTTCTTTTGTACACTGAGAAACATAAGTAGTTGATTTAACTACATTGTTCAACTAAAGCAATAATATCTAACGAAATTTTTTGTTAGCCTAACTGTTTAGTCTATCTGACAATTTTTAACCTAGACAAGGAAATTTTTGTTTGTCCCAACTAAAAATTTATTTAGCAGCCCGTGACAAATCGATTTAGTTGAATCAATTTTTTTTCCTCCAATGTAGAATAGCTTTAATTCATTTCATTATGTCATTGTTTTTTGTCACCTACCAACTCAGTAAAATTATGAATAGAATTCTGACGTGATTATCTAAGGTGGACTTTAAGCACGTCGAAATGAATGTATTAGATAGCACCTTCTGAGGAGGTGGTCACGAGGACTTACTCGTGCAGCCGACTGCGCCGGCACGTTTGCGCCACGTGGGTCGCGGCAATTGGAATGGACCGCGATCCCGCGTTCGCAAATGAAATATATTTTACGCCGATCTTTGATCCGATCTCTGCGCGCGCGCTCACGTTTTCTGTTGCGGGACGTTAACTCGCGTGTGTTTCGAGGGCAGTGAACGCGGAAAACATAGCGAGTAATACCTACGTAGATATGATACGCCTATGGAGGCCGCTGCACGCCTACCATAAGCAATTCGGCTGATTGTGAGAAACGTTAAATCCTATCCAATCTATCGCAATTGCGTGGAAAGTAAACAAGAATTAGAAATGCCAAACTCACGTTGCAGTCGCGGAGCAGTCGGGGATGACGTTGGTGAATGTTTCGGTTCTCGTATCATGAGTTTAAAGTACCTATAGTAATCTACAGTGGGAATCAAAGGGAATGTACGTAAACATGTCTATTTTTTCTAGACTAAAAGCAAAAGAAGAGGAAGAACGTGTAGAATTTTTAAATCGGCGCTAGTAATTGCTAAGTCAAACAAAAATGGATTAATAAACAAATAAAAAAGTAAGTAAGATTTAGAGTTTTTGTACTTCACAACTTTGTTCAACTTTTTTCTGCGATATCTACAAGTTACAAATTATTATTATTATTATTATTCATAATGTGTAAGCTTTCGATAATGCATCTACTGGCGAACTATAAATATACATTTTTTCCTTGAAACATGTTGCATATGGAAATAAAATTGTAATTGCATTGATTTGGAAATAATAACATTTGTATATATTTTTGCAGAATTATAATTCTATCGGAAATGTACAAGTAAATCGAATTAAAGTAATTACACATGTTATTATTAAAAATTTATTTTGCAAAAATATACAAATACATTATTTCAGTAATATGTAATTACTTTAATTCAATTTATTGAAGTGAACTATTTTGCACTTCAGTGTATTCGATGTTCACGTGAGAAGAAGTTGCCGTTTCTGAATGAAAAATCGATTTTAAATTAATCAATGAATCAATCTAAAATAGCTAGATTAAAAAAGAGACATTTACCATTTATTTTGATATAAAAATGAAAGTAGTTTTGGTACAATTTGGTACAATTTCTATCATTATTAAAGTATATATTACGTTTTCTGTCATTATCAAGCTGTTTTCTGTTTACATTGCACTTAGTTGTATAATATGCGTCCATGAATCCTACACTATCTGGCCTCCATAACTTTTTATTGGGTTGTAAAAGAATGCTGATATGTGCCGACAATAGTGATAATAGCCAAACAATTAATGTGTGTGATCACGTGAAATTAAAAGTTAAGTAATCTACAAAAAATAGAATAAATAAAATTGCACTTGAGTAATTGTTTAAAAAATTTTTCACTTATTGATTATCACAGTTGTTTGTCAATTACCACTATCGGCATCTATCAGCATTCTTTCACCAAACCAATAAAAATTACAGGAACCAGATAGTGTACGGCTCATATGGACAGATATTGTGCAACTAAGTGTAAACGGAAAACAACTTGATTGTAGAAAACATAACACTATGTTTTAATAATGATAAATTATACCAAAACCACTTTCGTTTTTACGTCAGTTACTTATCGAATATAGCAAATGTCTCCTTTACCAATGAAACTTTTTTAGGTGAATTTATTGGTTTTTTCATTCAGAAGTGGCAAGCAATAAAAATATTATTATGAACGAATCATTATGAATGATTATTATGAACGCTTAAAAAATGGAAAAGTTCACCAGAGTATAATACGACGCCTTGCGATTATTACCTTAATTACGTCACATCAGCACACGCCACACACGCTTACGAAAAACGAAAGAAGATGGAGATTCAACGAAACGTAAACAGAGGTTAAGGTCAGATGATATTCGTGTCCAACAAATCGATCACGATCCGAAGGACGTCTTGGCATCTTGGCAAAAGACGCAATTCTTTTGGCACGTGGTTAAACCATATCTGTGTATTTCACATGCCGGCGGCGATCTTTCGATCCTAGACGGTGTCTAGTACCGGCGTAAAATTCCGAACAGTGGAAAGTTTTGATTTTGATGAAACTTTACACACATGTAGAAAGTATCTAAAGATGAATTTAGAAAGTTTCATTTACAGTCTAAAAAACAAATTTAAGGGATAAAACCATCCCTCATATGTAGAACCCTTTCTCGAAAAGCATTCGAGATATCAAAAAATATTTTGTGCAAAAGTTTAATTTTGGACCGCAACTAAATTTCTAAATTCATCTATTTATTCCTTACATGTGAATAAAGCTTTATTAAAAATAAAAATTTCCACTTTGGTTCTCTTCTAGAGAACGATTTCTTCTAGAGAAAGATTTTTTTATACTTCGGAGTAAAAAATCGAGTAAAAAAAACTAGTTTTTTAAAAACAGTTTTTAAATTAAAAACTTTAAAAAGAGATATGGAATGATTTTTTTTATATTCATTGTTAAAACGTTCAATATCTTATTTCGACATTTTATGTGTCTTTTGTTTTTATGACTTTAAATATCGAAACAAAACATTGTTGCAGTACCTAATAGCAAATTCGAGCGCTTATACACAAACTAAGAGTGCGCAGAACCATCGCCACGTCGGTTATTATACTACATTTTGATTTATAGCCAATCTTTATTCAGAAACCTTTAAAATGAATGCAAAAATTGAATTCTAGGGTAATAAAATAGCGTCAAATGTCCAAAAAACTGCGGCTCTTTTAGGTACCCAAGGTTCGGATGATTCTAACGATGGTTATAATGTTACACATGTTAAGGATTGAGAGAAAATATTGATGACTAAAAAAACCGCGGTACCGATCTGTATCAATTTTTCAATTATAATCATGTACAATTCCACTGTGTGGAAATTTTTCATAGTAGAAAATTAGAATAGAAATATAGACATATAGAATGCTTTACTACTATATACAAATATATATTATAGTATATATTTTATAGTATATATTTATACTATAAAATCGAAGGATTCATATAATTCTTCCATATAACAGAATTTTATTAAATTTATTAATTTAAATTATTAAATTTATTAATTTATAAATTATAAATTTTATTAAATTTTATAACATCTATTATACAATACATGTGATTAATCTTCAAATTTTGTCAAAACAAAATTCACTTTCAATTAAGCAAAAAACAAGCTTTTATTATCTGTTTGTATTTTTAAAACTAAATCTACATAATAATACCTATCTACATAATAATACCTTCAACATATCCAAAATTTTAATTTAAAAAATATTCACACTTTGACATGAGAAAAGTAATTTTGGATCAAAAAAAGAAATGGAGGGAAGTGAAAAAATTCAATAAGGTATGAACTATTTAAATGCTTATATAAAAAATGTACTGATATATTATGTAAATGATGATAGTGAGAATTCTTTTCTGCTATGTTTCATAACCCAGGATCACTATCCTCATCATTCAAGTTTCTTTATACAAAAAAAAATTAGCTTCCTCTCCGAATTAGTCACCGCTGAGCAAAATTTTCCACTGTTCTGTGAAAGACGCAAATTGTTTTTTAAGACGTCAGTCGCTCGTCCGTTCACGGCTTCGGCTTCGCAAGATCGGGAAAACCGAAGAATGCGTTGTCGTGCGATTCGTTTTTTGGATGACGCAACCACTGCGCCGACCGCCGTTCGCTTGCACACAATGCAGTTTCGGGATACACAGAATCCAAGCAGCGTGTACGTACACGATGACGCATCAACACCGATTCTTCAAGGACGCGGGGATCTTCGTTGTGCCGATCAAGTTCACCATATTTATACACTCCCGAATGCACGACGAGAGCAATAAAAATGCGACGCGATGTTCGTGGCACATATTTATTAATTCGTCGCAACTAGGATAATTATTTATATGCTCATCAAATAATCACAAAAAAATAACAGTAAGATTCGAGATCGAACTGCATGTATAGATATTTTTAGAAATGGGAGCGATTGTACTGACGCACTTTGACGTTTTCTCAGTGAAAACTATTCATAGAATATTATCATTGAAGCGAAACCAGTGATATATTTAATATCCTGTCAATGTGCCGGAAATGAGTTGGAAGCAAAGTGCATAGTAAGAGTATTGTGAAAGTACTCAATCAAGTAAACTTGTAACTCGCTTTCAATACATTTAGACCATTGTAGACATTATCTGTATCCTGCTACAGATATGCTTGGAACTCACGCTGATTCATCTGTTTACACGTGATTAATTAATTTTTATTTTTCCATAATTATCGCTACCACAACTCCTATCATTATCTGTATACCCTCCATTATCTTGCGCTTCGTCGCGCGAGAGTCTTCGCGGAAGAAATTGTTATGCCGTTTCCTAAGCGATATCCGGAGTGCGCGCGTATGCACTTTGAATCGTCAAACGCAGTGAAGTACACATACATGCGAGATATAATTCGTAAAAGAGTATTCAAGAATTCCATTCAAGAATAAATCGAAAAAAACGACCACGACCCTCGTTTCTTCATCGGCGCTTCTTATACATTTGACATCGTATATACATATTTCTCGAAAACTCGTTGATTTATTTGAATCTACTTCTCACGATTTCCTTCGATTGATGTTACCAAACCGACTACCTTGCTGGTGAAGTTTCCAAGATTTTTCTTTTGGCGGCTTCTTTGTCAAAAGAAAGTTACTATCATTGACAGAACACGTTTTCACGTTCCAATGGAATCTTTTGATTGAACTTCATTCTCACGCTCACGTGCATCATTCACATACGACAGCCGCACTATTACCCTAAGGCCGACTCTTTCTCGCGCGAGATCGGAAGTCCATTCATGCCGAAGGAATTTTTTAATATACCGCCGAGATTCTCCCCTCGTTCTTCTTCCCCCGCCTTTCAGTCTGCTACGTCTGCTACGCCGTCGTCCCTCTACCCTCTTCCTCGTCGTCTCTAACGCAAAATTATTCGAACGCGTCGGCATACAATTAGAGTCGTGGAATCGCGTGACGCACATAGGAATCCAATGGGAGACCTCGAGCGCGGCCACCGACACCAGCGATTAGCAAGAAGATCGTCATCCTGGAACGCCGACGACGACAGACGCTCCGGCCGCGACGTCGCGCATCTCCCTCGTGCGTATATACGTACATTGAAAGAAAAAGATCGTTAACCCTTACTCGCGCTGCTGAGTATTCTCGAGATGGAAAGGACACCTGCGTCTCGCTTCCGATAAGACGTCGTGTGTCGGCCACCCCGCACGATAATCGCCCGCGGAAGTCACGCGGATTTCAATTACAGGTATCATGTGTGTTTAATCTTAAACCCAGCAAAACTATGAAAGCAGATTTAAAATAACATTCATATCAAACGGAGAGATGTGCATATCTATGGTGAATTTTACCTCAATGTATTTTTAATACATTGTGAAAAACATTGTATCTATTGCCAATAAATCGTAATAAGAAATAATACAGGAAAGATAATAAATGTATAACTATAAATGTGTAACTTACATAAGTCTCAGGAAAAATAAAAGAAGTTTAATCATAAAAATATAAATTAATAATAAAAAGGTTGCATTTGTAAGATAATAAGAATGCATCATTAAAAGCCTTCAGTAAAACAAATTTTGATACCGATTTATATGTTAAATGTTATGTAATTAATATATTAAATTCATTACTAATGATAATATGACAACATAAAGTAATTTATTAATATTATACATTGACATGTGCCAGATATTAATACATGTAATGAAACTCTTTTCTTAAATTCTTTCTTTCATTCGAGAAATCATCGACCGACAATATGCATTTTGCGGAGCGATCGATAACATCCAAATGTCAAATTGAATTTCAGGGACGCAGACACGCGTGAAAATTCGTAGGTCTTACGCAAGCGTTGCCGAAGAGAGGCCGAGCTGTGTCACTTGTTAGGTGTAACTCGTGGTCACTTGGACACTTTAATCATATGTATCTGGGTATTAGGGCAATGTTCACATATACACATGTACGATAACCTTGGGCCCGTTTATTTGTACCATCCGCGATCTTTGTCCTGTCTTCTATACTTTTACAAATCCCCCGAATCCTTTCAATGATATTCTAAAATCTGTTTGGGAGAGATTACATAATCTCTCTACCGATTCTATTTCTCGGACATGTAATTAGTTTTTCCTTGTGTCTTATTAATTTTTTTGTTTTCCCTCTTCTAAGTATTTTTGTCCCCATATTATTTATATAGAGAGTCAAAGTAATAAAATTTACAAATTCAAAAATCATCTAAATTAAAGAAAATTTAAATTACATAAAATATATATAATAATATAGTAAAGATAGTAATAATATTTGTAGTCACATAAAATATATGTAATAATATAGTGAGTGTACAGAGTGAATATATATTGAATGTATGTATGTGTATGTGTGTGTGTAAGAAAGAGAGATAATATAGTGAATGTATAATATAATATATGTAATATAATAATATAGAGATAAAATTTGAATATAAGTGTTGATTATTTAAATATTTGATACAGCATAAAAATCTTGCCTGAATTAACATAGCACATCTAATTTCATTTTTCTTTTTAAAGAAATTGATTTGTTACACACACAAGATTAGGTATCGCAAAAGATTTCTAATATATAAATATATTACAAACATTAGAGCAGCTGTGTGGCTTAGCCTTTCGCTTGATGAACTTTTTAAAATTACACTTATTATATATTTTAAAGTTCTCTTAATTTTCAACTATTTTATAAGATATAATATCCATAACTATAATTAAATACTTTATAAAATATTAAAGGAAATAAATGTGTGAAAAATTTTTTTATTTATAGTTCTATTTATCGCACTGAAAAATAAATGTTATAAATATGATCATTTCAATAATATAAAACAATTGTGATAATTATTCCATTCGCGATAATAATATTTATGTGCCTGTGCGCGCGCTCGTTATAATACGTGTAAGAATTTTATTTCAATCTTTTTGGTTTCCAAACAACTTGAACCACTTTCGGGTCAGCTAACGAACATGAACTGCAGGCCCCTACCTAAGGAAACTTCGACAAAAGCGGCGACTGTAATAAGAAGAAAAACGAAAAATAGAAAGGGAGAAGAAAAGTTGGACGTGCGGAATCTGTGTTTCGGTGTTTCGGAGCCAAGGTCTCATTGCGAACCCCACCGAAATATTACCGCGTAACACACCATACGTTAATGCAGGTCGGGTTTCGCAGGTCCAATCCTCGCGATTCTTTCAAGGTTACAGTTTAATTGACAATCCTGAATAAAACGAAAAAAAAGAAACGAATCGCGAGTATCGATGGCAATGATGGAAACAAGAAGCGAGACAATGATTTTGGTTACTTTCGTGTTAAATCTCTAAGCTACTCTCTTTCTTTTAAATTCTTGTAAATTAAACATACTTCCTGTGTTCAGTTAAATCATGGTAAGCAATCAATAATACAACGCAAAATAAGCATTATTTATATTTCTAAGTTGTGGCGATCGTGGCTCAGAGAAATGTATTGTCTTAACGAGCCAAAGATCCGAGTTCAAACCCGACCAAAAAATCGTCGGTTTTTCGATCGCCACCTCTCGGAAGGCAACAATAAACCACCGAGAGTATCTTACCAGGAGAACCTCCGGATAACATGCATGTCACCGGAGGTCACCACACGTAGGGTGAAGGACTGAAAAGAGATATTTGTAAAATCAAGTGAAACTGCTAATGATATTACAAAGCACATGCAATATATATTTCATATTTAACTGATATCCATCTGTTATTAACGCAACAAAATTAATAATCGAGAATTATATCTTATCATCAAATTAATTATTATAAATTTAATTGGTAATCCTGCTCATCTAACCTATTTTTAGTTTATCAATGCAAAACAATGTTTATTTTTTATTATTTTTAAGCTCGTGATAGTAGAGTAAATCAATTATGTACGATAATACTCGAGAGTATTGTTAAAAAGAGCATTTCATAAATTTTATTTTTAATTAACTTAACCAGCCTTACCAGCCATGCTCTGGATGTCCTAATCCGTCGGAAGCCTTACATCCAATTAAATTCTCTTGCCCCAGTAACTCGCCACGTCAAATCTGCATTGTGCCACCAATCCGTCAAGGACCACGATGGAAACCATGTTGCATTCGTAAATATGGGTTCTTCTGCAACGCTCACGCCCATCCACGAAGAACGCTGCGTTTCAATTATTTCGACTTGATATCTCAATACTGAACTCCTGTTATCATCATGGGCATGAATAATGTTCTGTTGCTTTTGGAAATTTTACTGCGTATCGCCTTGATAATCAACGGCAAAGGATTCTTACTTTTCGTAAATTTTCGATAAATTATAAAAGTTCTTTCTTAGGACGATATTGAAATTAAAATGCAACTACGCACTAATAATAATGATTGCAAATTACACCGTACTATTAAAAGTTTTTAAACAAAAAATAAAGATGTTTAAGTATGTACATGTAAATAAATAACAGATGATTAATCTATAGAGTTTAAAAGATATAAATAAATTCAAAAAGAACAGATTTAATTGCGTTAATTATTGATAGTATATTCGTGTACATTAAACAATTCTTCGGATATAGTTATCCGCTAAGTGCTGAAATTGATGTGATATTTTTGAACTTAATACTTGCCTCTAACTGGTCTCTACAGAAACCTCATATTATTTTAAAGGAAACATAATGACGGTCGTAAAAGCAGGTAAATTTCATAGATTTCCCGGCAGCAAAGAAAACCGAAACCGCCATCAGTTCTTGAAACACAATATGTGCGAACATTCCATGGTCATTCATTTTATCCTTATCTTCCATGCATAGTTGACGGTTAGCGAAAGACGCCGCTTACAGGACAGACGTGTCGTCTAGCCAGACGCAAGTATCCACGATTCGTGTGCGTCTGCTCCGGGGGACACCAGCGAAGAGACATGCGTAAGCGCTGCGTGCCAGATAGCGACGGTAGAAGAAACGGAAACGGCTGATAGGATTTATCTTGAAAAATTCGTCTCGTATTCAAATTGGAACACGAAACGTCCTCTAAACGTCGCAGGTACGAGACGCGACCACGCACGTGCGTGCGTCGGCACGCAAGCGGGCGACCGCACGCGCATATCTGCGCGACCTTGCGCGAGGTCGTCAGCATCTGGCAAAATTACAAATCGTCTCGAACGAAATCGATCGAGAACTTCGAAGAAGATCGGGAGTAATATATATATATGCTCTTGCGAAGACGAATATTAAATTAATCTTCCCATTTTTTCGTACGGCCAACGGACTCATTCAACATTCATTAATTCGCCAACTCGATGAAACTCATACATTAAATTAAATTCCGTTAATGATGCATATATAATAAATAAATATATGTATATATTTTTATTTATTTATTTATTATTCTTCAAATAGATTTTAACTGTCAAAAAATATGGTGCACTTAGCATAGCAAAAGCATAGTTAGCACATAGCTTAGAAAAAGAAACTGTATCTTTTTTAATCTACGTCTGTGTAATCACAGTATGAAGTACCAGTAAATATTTGGTAAGATGTTTTTGTTTTAGAATTTCTATACTTCTACTGTTCTTCTTACTATTTTCACTGTTTTTTACTGTTGTTACTGGTTTTTTTTCTTTTCTTTTTTTTACTGACCGACATGTACGCCTGAATTATCATTTCAATAACTCATTTCTCTCTTCATTGTCTGATTAGCTGATGTTTGATACCTGAAGATGCCAAAATGTCTAGCATATTTGGACCTTTCAGTTTTTTACCTGAAATAGAGAAATCTTTATCAGTTCCCTTGACCCGCTTACGTTACAAAAGATATATATAAGAAAAGAAACGAAATTCTCAACAAATGCTTTTTCATTTCATTTTTTGTGCATCAGAATTTTATTCATAGGTCAGGCTAGCAATCTACCTATTGTAAAAAAAAAGAATGCTCATAGAACTACTATTGTGACCTCGAAGAGAAGACACAAGTAGGGAATAAAACAAGCTCTAGGCCTAATATACGAAGAAGAAAAAGAATGTTATTCATTTTTTTCCCAAAAAAATCATTTGTAATGAAAAAAATCTCATTTTCACAATTATCCGACTAATGGTCAAATTCTAGTCAATTCAAATCAATGATACAACCGAACACCCGAAATTCCGATCACCCGAACACTTACCCGAAATATTTATTTTAAGTTTTTTTATTCGTCGATATTTTCAGGAAATATTAAAAATAATTTTGAACACTGCGGAAAACAAAGGATTGAAGAGACTGTGCAAGCTTGGCGCGCGTGTGCACGCGCGCGCATGTGTGTGTGAAAAAAAGAGCAGTTTCCTTTTTTTCCGAGCATTCTTTTTTTCATCCTTCTTTTCGTAATTGTCCGTTTCAAAATCTCATAGCTTTCTTTCTCTTAACACATTGTTGACCGGTCACGAGTTAATTCGTGACCGATGTGCTTTTGTTTCGCGTCAACGTCGTTGGGTCAGTGCGTTCTATCGAAATAATAGCCGATAACATAATATAAATTCTGAGTAAAATTGCCGATCAACAATGTGTTAACATCAATCCATTTTACATTACATATCTTCGCAGACCATTAACATATTAGAATATCATAATCAATAATCCTAACGCTGTTAATTGTATGGTTAGACTTTTTAAAGATTACTTAATAGTCATAAGTAATATAGATTAATAATAGAAGAATAGACTGAGAGAGAGAGAGAAAGAGAGAAAGAAAAGAATTTAATTCCTATCGTACGTGGCTTCTACATGTAAAGTATTGAAGTGGTTTGTATATCTCTTAATATTAAAACAATTGCATTGATGACACTCAAAAGTATAAAAATGGAAACAAAAAAATCTATGAAAAGATCTATAAAATTATTATTTTTTAACTACACAATGTTTATATTTTTATTATCTATAATTATTAACATCTTTTTTAAATAAATGTTTAATATTTTTTTTCAAATTTATTCTGTTATTTTCCTGAATTTATCGAATTTATCTTAAGCAAAATATAATATCTTAGGGTATCAAGAAACGGAAGGACCCTTTTAGAGGACCCTTCAACCCGCATAAGAGAGTTCATTCAACTTTGCAACGGAAAGCAACAAAACAAGAAAATCGGAGAAAATGATGAAAGAGGGCGGAAATAAGTCAGAACAAGAACGCAACATTTGCAGGAATATCAGTTTCCAAATGACGACTCATCTTTCTAAAGAACTGAACTGATTGTGAGACTTTACAATGTAATCTTCATTTTCACGCTTTCTGTAGAAATATCAACGATGGTCACATATTTCTACATTCTAAAAAAATCTCTAATGCTGACGCAGTTTAAGGGTAATGACCCACAAGGTCAAGTTTCGTTCAAAGATGTTTACCTCTCAAGCTCCCCACCCTCTCTCTTTCACAAACAGATCTTAAAAATAATCGTCAATAAATAATAATAAGAAACAGCATAATTTTTTTAATGTTTTTGCAATGCAAATTATTTATAATAAATATCAGCTTTTTAAATAAATTGTGTTAAATTAGAATTTTTTTTTTACTGTATCTGTAATCCGTAATTTTATGGTGCTTTGTTAGTTGCTTACACCAAACTTTCATTATTGTACATTTTTCTTATTTATATATTAGTTTTGTTTTAAAATCAAATTGTCAAAAAAAAAAAAAATTAACGATGGGTATTGGCGTGTTGAGGAAAATTTGACACAGAGTGTTACGAAGAACACACCTTACTAACCTAAGTTTTCTTAGAACTTTTTTAGAAGGAAAAATAACTCAAGATTAATTTTCAAACAATACAATACTAGATTAACCTTCCAAGAAGAATGTCTTAAGTTGGTAGGCTTTTTCATCTTTTGAATCTGATGGAGGATTCACACTGCGTCCGATGTTCGATGTACGACGTCCGATATCCAATTTGATTGGTTCTTACCTTTAGTTCCTTATTGGATCTAAATGTATAAACCAATCATATTGGATATCGGACGTCGTACATCGGGTATCGGACTCGGTGTGAATTCTGCATGAGTTTACTAACAAAAAACCAAATCTGACTTTATAGCGTGAGAAAAATTTGAATTTATTTGTCCCTTAAAATGAATTTTGATCAATTATAAACGTTACATTATTCTTAAAATATTCGTTAGAACTAATAACAAATGATTTTAATTATATCTTCAAACATACACAATACTGTGTTTCAAAGTTAACATTTATAATATTTCTATATAATTTCTTTCAAATTTTCTCTTTTTCTTTGAAGAAAACAATGAATCTCTCTTACATTTTAATTAATTATTAGATAAATTCTTCGATGTATAGAAAATGAGTTAAATAATAAACTTCTATTATAATAAACTTCATTTACAATATATTATATACCTCTCTCTTTCTTAAATTTTTCATTTTTAATACTTCTTTCGATCTTATCATATTGAAAATTTGAATTTTAAGTAAATTCAAAAATTCTCATCTACTAAATCTCATCTACTAAATCGTGCGAGAAAATGATCGGATTATTAACATTCATTAAATCAATACGGTTGTAATCTTGACCAGTTGTAAAAACATTCCGTATGTCTAACAATCAAATTTCTTTCGTTGTATATCGACAGCCACCATCGACGGCCATATTAGATAGAAGCTCAAGTCACTCACTCCCGATATTTCATGACGGTTTGGCATCAACTAAAAAAAGGAACACGTACAAGCGTACAAACAAATTTATATCATCCCTAAGTTGGACTTCTCATGTAATAAACGCAGTGTCTTTAGTGCATCTGCATTTTTTCAAAATTTTTTCAAAGTAGACAATTTTAGAAAAAACTTATTTTTTTAGTAAAAAGAGAAAATGATTTAAATTACAGAAAATTTTAAAGAAGCTTAATGTATTGGATAAGATGTAATATATCAAACATGTAAGACATTAATCTTATGTCATCATTTTAATCTCTTACATTATTTTAATATATCAAAGTATTAGCGTAAAAATACACACACACACACACACACACACACGAAAGAGAGGCTAACTTTCCTTCGTATTTGATTATTATATGTCTTTTAAATTGTGTTTCTTAATATCGACATCTCCCCTCTGAGATTTGCTTCCGTGAAAGTTGTTTATTTTATGTATATCTATCACGTCTGATAAGATTAAATGTTTGAAAGAAGTTTAAATATTTCAAAAAAATTTCCTTAACTCTACGTCACATGGCAATATTACTAAATATCACAACCTTTTAGATATTTTCAGAAAATATTAGAGGCAGCAAAGTTCTATCTTTTTTCTTTTTCCTTCTGACGTACATTTTATCAGAATGATATCATTCTCTGATAAAATGTATCAGAGATATATAAATGTATTCTTTTAATAGGATTCAGAGAAAGTTAAAGAACTTACCACTTCTATCTTTTCCATACATAAATTTCATCTAAGATTCTCTCAAATTCTAAATTATCAATTCTTTGATGTGCAATTCTCTAATAGTTAATACATACGTAACTTTGTTCGCGTGCATATTTGATCACGTAAAAAACATCATTCAAAATACTCTCCATCCCCTTTTATGTCAGTCTTCTAGTGAGCAAACAGTCTTCTAGTGAGCAACAGAAAATCGATAAAATCGATTTTACGAAAGAAGATTTTTTCTCCACTATTTGTATACATATAAGCGATAAGCAGAAGCGTTCGAAATTTGTTGAGTTAAAAATCGAGAGGGCAACGATCTGAATGTAGTCAGTCAATAATACAAATGTAACAGTGTAATCAGTCAATACATGATACAAAGATCTCTATTTCTTAGGTTAGGGGCGTGTACTACTCTTCCTCCCTCTTATTTCCCAACCTAATCTTCGTCTTCACGCCTCCTTTCTTCCTGTTTGCAACAAATGTGTGACCATCTTGAACGCCTTCCCTCTAACTTCAAATTTTCTCATTAGAGGGAAGCACGGTCAGTTCGTGCTTACATTAGCCCTAACATATCAGTTCTACAGCTATTTCTAGTTTAAGTAACCGAGATAGTTTTCTGATGCGCAATTTACAGAGATGCAGCCTAATCGATATCATGACATTTTACAAGTTCGTGAGCCCTGTCGTTTCCATCGAGGGTGGCGAACAAATTGCGCATTCGTTCACGTGGGTAGATTTCGCTGCGGAAATGCCAAGCTATTTTCGTGTCTCTTCATGAGAAAAGAAATGAACCAATGTACCTTAAAAATAACATAAGTATATAAGTATCGCGAATTACCATGGCACACAAATTGAAGTTAACACAACTACTTATAATTGAACTCAACGTGCTACTTATCGAGATTAAATACTCTAGATGCTGCATTTAAAGAAGTCAAATACACAGCAGGAGAAGAATAAATACTACGAAGTTTGATACTTCTGAACTGAATACTTTGAAGTTCGAAGATAAGATGCTTGCATACCGAAAGATTAATTTATCAAAATGTAAATAAGATAGAGACCTAGAAAGCAAAGTGGTTCACGTAGACTGTTCAAGTAGACACTAATGTATCACTATGCAAACGAAGTATATGCACCGAATTGTTCATAATTTATTTGTTTTCCGTTGAACGACTACATACAAAAATGTCAGAAAATGCCAGTATCATTAGTCATGTCAACTATACATTTAGTGTTTGAACTCGATATCCTTAAATCGAATGCATTTACGAACGATGCACTTTGACATTACTGGCCATGCGAAGGAGATACATTTCCATTAGATAGTTATGTAAACAGTAACATTAGACGATTTTTTATCATTTGGTATAAGTACCAAAGTTGATGTTGGTATGGGCGAAGCTTAGCTCTGGTATATGTACACAGAAAAGAAGATTAGTTAATATAGCAAATTTATTCGTAAAATATGGACAGCTAACTATTATTTGTAGCGAGAGCTATAATTTTGCAATAGCAGCAAAACTTTATCAATACTTTAGCAAAATCTTTTGTTAAAGTTGACAAAGGTTTTGTTATTATCCCAAAATTTTGCTATAGTAGCTAATCTTTTTTTTTCATGTACCATTATCATGTACGACTGTTAATGCTAAAATGGATTGGTTCTTTTCTGCTTGCGACTTTTAAACAGTTCAAAACTATTGGTTACGTTCAGCAAAGTAAACGGCTCAATAAGCGTTTATTAATTATTTCTCTTCATTGTTCTCTTGGATTTATCCAAAGTCTAAAAAATATTTCAGTAATTACTGAATACTTATTGAGCTGCTTTTTTTGCTGAATACAACTAATTTATTGTAATACACATGACACAGTAGCCAATCAACGTGTCGGGCCACGGTTGATAAACGAAGCATTCATTTGTCAATTCGTAAAATTCTTTGCTTCAATTCTTTGCTTCATCAATCAAATGCTTCGAAGCATTTTTGGTGTTCAATTATGTTAAATAATATTCATTTGATTTGAGGTGATAATTAAATTACAATAAATTTTTAATTGTATAATTAATTTTACATTAAAATTATTTTTATAGATAACAAAATAATATATTTTCCATTCTCTGTGCTACATACGGTACTATAAGTACATATTTCTTTGAAGCTTGTACGCTTTTGCTCGCGGATTATACACCTCATTCTTTAAAACTTTTCTGTCCTATATACGTCTTTTTAATTTCTATTTTCTGATTAAAAACGCAGTCCGAAGAAACGTCCGAAGAAGTTAAAAGAGTTCTCTTCACTCGTACGTCCATAACATACCATTTCGGTCAAAATTTCTTTTCAACAAAGATGCAACTAATGGAATGTCGTCGTGAGTTCAGGTAACACATTTCGTATCTCTCTCTCTCTCTCTCTGTCTACAAAAAAAAACTTACATCTTTCCTTATTACTAGCGGAGAAGTATTATTTTTCTGAAAAGTTCCCACGGTGGTGCGAAGCTACCATGTACGAAAAATTAATTAAGATTTAATTATGATAGTGTTGCATCCGCTCTCGCCACCCCGTGTGTTCTGTGTTACGGAGCGCTCCCCGGCAACGAGCCGTCGTTTGTCAAATGGCGATCGACGGAACCATGTCGGAACCAGCGCCGGATTACACTAACGTGAGGCCCTAGGCAAATGTTGGTGGGGGCCTATATAAGGCGAGCTATTTTTCAAATTATTAAAGAATAACACGAACGAGTTTCAGACGTTCTGGGTTACGTAGGGTTGTTTTTATTTAAAAACTGTTTTTATTTTTATTGTTTTTATTATTAAAAAAAAAAAAATTTCCCCGTTGGTGGGGGCCTTGTGTGGGTGGGGGCCCCTAGGCAGCGCCTAGTCTGCCTACCCTTTAATCCGGCGCTGGTCGGAACCATCTTGTCCTTCGGACGCATTCTCTGTATCTCATATCGGCATTATAATAAAGAGTTATCGTTCCCCTTAAATCGTAGTGTCTTTTTCCGCCTTGGCGGAATGCGCCGCGAGTGCTTGTGTGTGTGAGTGCCTGTGGTGGTGTTCCCCGGCGCGGACGCATAACAATACTGTTAACATGGACAAGAATTGATAGCATTCTTGTTTGATTATTATATAAAATCTGGCTAATTAGAAGCTTCGCGGATGTGCTGTTGTTGAAGTTAAATTGGTACCTGGTATTCCCCAGAACAGAGCGACGGTAAAGGAGGTTGAATACGTCAGAAATTATGGAGAAATTTTCCGTAATTTCGAAATGAACGCATGGACAGGAAGCAACGTTGACGGATCCAGCAGCAACTCGTAATAATTGGTTCTGGTAATTTCGAATCAGTTGAGGAACAGGTGCGAGGCGTTTTTTTCATTCTTCTTGCGCCATCGGCGCTGTGTATAACGTATTCAAGGCCGCTTATTCATAAATCAGATCTCACTTTCATTCATGTGCCCGACGCGACACCATCTATTTCGGCACTGCGCCAGAAGTATTACGAGTGAAAAGCTAAACTTGACATGTGCTTGACATTTTTTACCAAGAGATATTATTGAGAGTTTCTATAAAATATATAGCAGTAATAATATTATTGCGTACATAATATTTTATTCGACAAGTCGTCTGGTCAAGAAACACAAAAAAATGTAAAAATGATATATTTGTGAAATACCGTTATAATGTGATGTGTTTCATACGAAGTAATGGCATTGTTTTTACTCATTAACTCTGACCAAGTCATGTATGCGACGTACAAAATATGTGACTTCTCTAATATAATTATACGTTTTTGTCCCTTGCTAATAGTCTTCAATTTAAATTAGTTTCTAGCATGATGTAGCTTGAGTGCAATGTTAACAAGGCAGCGTACGTTTTCCATCTATAGAGTTATATGTATAAAAATTATACACTTGATACGGACCCAAAACAGAGGTCGAAACGTACTCTGGATTTTGGAATTTAAATGGAGGAAACGAAGATAGGAACAAGGTAATGTAACGAGATAAAGTATCAAACGTTGATAAATTTTAAACTATTTTCATTGTTAATATAAAACAATTACATAATTATCATATGAATATCACAGAAAAAGTGGAAACAGAAATTTCGAGTGCACTCGATATGGTTGTACGAGTAATTGTTATCTTAAACCAGAAAGGAGCTGACAGAAGAAGACTTCCAGCACTGTTTTGAACAATGGAAGATTCGCATGGAGCGCTATAGGGATAGAGGAGGATTGTATATACTCAAACAAGATATCGGAAAAGTCGGACGACGAGGAATTTTTGCCTGAAAAGGAAAATTAACAGAATGTTATTTTCAAATTCCATGAGTACAGTTTTTACAGCGGTTCCTTACCGTTTAAAATCTACTCCTTGTGTGGAAAGACAATATAATCAAACAGATAGAAAAAGATAGAATTCAGGAAAAATTATTTTCTTATTTATTATTAAGTTTGTATTAAAACTTCTAATTAATATTACTTTTATATACAATATAATATTTCTCAAATCTACAACTCAAAATATTAACGGATAGCACTTTAGAGACACTACACATACAAAATTCCATTTCTCTAGCCTTAGATCAGTTAGATAAAAAAAAGATTTTCTCTATAAAAAAATGATTTTTCCTGATTTACAATACAATAACGAAGCTAAGCTAGGATGGATTTAAATATACTATTGTACATTAAAAATAGCCTAGTCAGCGACTATAATAATATATAAATAATTTACTTCGACTATAATAGATTTAACCCTTAGCTGCCACACTGGGGTCAGGCTGACCCCAGCCGTATTCAAGTCCAATTTAAACTTCCGCTTTTTTCAAATATGGACTATGAGCGCCATCTGTCACTAGTTGAAGAAAAAAAAAATATTAAAATATTAAAAATATTATATTATATTATATTGCTAAAAAATATTTTTCATAAAAATAACCATTCTATCATTTAAAATAAGTATTAACGAATATCAGAATATTTTTTTTTATGATAAAAATTAAATATTCGTTTTGTGATCAATTTTTTTAATGCTGGGGTACGGAGCGACCCCAGTGTGGCAGCTATGTTATTCGGCAGAAGTGTGGCAGCTAAGGGTTAAGAATGTTAAAGAATTTAATAAATAAGATTTTTTTCTATTAGGTAACTCACGGTGATATTTGTAATAAATAAGATTTTTGTTAGCAAATGTTAGCCCAAAGAATGAATAATCCCTTATTTTATTCTTCTTTCTCAGTATTTTGGATTACTTCTTTTTCAGTATTTTGAATTACCACCATTTTTTAATTCCAAAGTAGACAAATAATTTACAAGTTTTAGGATCGAATAATAATAGACTAAAAATAGATTTTTTTTTACATCAAATGCTTTTGTAAAATTCACAAATCATAAACTTTACTGATAGTTTTTAGCTAGCCATAAAATTTACAAGAAATCATAGATATTTACGAGTGACCGTATGATATTTTATGGTACGATATGGTATGGTATTATGGTATACGCATATAGAATTGTAGATTTACTAAGTTCTTATGAGTCTTATGAAAACAAGTTACGAGTCTTACGATCCCGTTTAGAATTGCAACATTAATCTACAAATATACATAAACTTTACAGATATATAGAAGAAGATGTTAAATATTGAGATATTAGGAAAGAATATAAATTCATATCAATTCTTGAAGAATCTCTCTTTCTCTCTCTCAAAAAACTTGATTGTTTATATATCTCTCAAAAAGAATGGTTTATATGTGAGGTAAAAAATCATGTATTTCTTCTTGTTATAAAAAAAAAATTTTTGTTTTATTACAAATATGTATAGATACACTTTTCTAATAATATGTGGGAGAAGCCTCGTGTTGATGGAAAATGGAAACTAAAGCAGAACGCAGTCCCAACAATTTTTAACAATATACTTACTTGTGATGTAAATTTATTTATTTTTTATCGCTGACATTATCTTATGTTTTCTGTTGTAGAAAAAATTAATGAAATTTTTACTTGCAAACTGAAACAAGAAGTGATAGAAATGACAAGTCAGCTTCGGAGTCAGTTTCAAGCAATGACGAGACAATGGCAATGCATCTGTAATAAAATAATATAAAATGTTAATATTTCTTTTTCTTTATAATACTAACTGTTTATAATTTTGTTACTTCTTTTTAATTTATTCTATTTTCCACAATAATTTCTATTGGTTCTGCCATGTTTTTCCAAACTTTATTTTAACCAATGGACGAACACGTACCGTGGCCTCTTTAGGCCACTTTAGGCTTAGAGGCACTTTAGGCCTTCTTTAGGCCACTTAGGCCTAAAGAAGTGGCCTAGGCCACTAGGCCACTTCTTTAGGGACTCTAACTTTGTCCAGCGTCGCCATTTTACTGCATTAGACATTTCATTCCCCTTATTCTTTAACCTCGCAGCTTTAGACTCCTCCCAAGAGATTTTTTAAGAAGCCATTGGCATGGGAGGGATAAAGGAAGTTTTAGTAGATTTAAAGCTATTAGATTTAGTTCTGCTGTGCCGTGGGCGTTACCCACATTGCAGACATTAGGAAAATCTTTTTCTTAAATAAAAAAAATAAAATGCATTAGCGTGTTATATTTCATTTACGTCATTTCGTACATTGTCTTTTTTCTTAATTTTATTAGCAATAAACAATTGCAAAGAGAAATAAAACAAATTGAAAATAGAAGAAAGCAAAAAGAAGTCATAATAAAAAAAAGAAGAAAATAACTCATTAAGATTGAGGATAATAAAAATTCCAGATTAATTATGTAACAAGATAAGCAGGGTTAGAAAATTATAATGAATATTCCTCTAGCAGGTTTATTTTAGGTAAAAATATCTCACTTTTATTACTTTTTATTTATATCTTACTATTATGAAAAAATTATATGATAAACTTGTTTAAATTTTTGAAGATACTTTCAATACTCTCATTATTTATTAAATATAAATTCATTCAGTTATATTGACTGAAGTTGACTGCAATCATGTAGCGTTAAATCAGTAAATTTCTGGTACGCAGACATGTGCCAGAAATGCTATCGCGATACATGACTCTTTTTTTATTCGGAACGACACATATCATGAGATGGTGTTTTCTCGTTACACTAAAGTATCAGACATATTTACAGTATGACATAAATTATATCAATCCGTCTGAGATATTTATCACCACGTCAACTGAATTGCATTCTATAAACCTTTATACGAAGATAATATGTTAAATATTTACGGAGACATATCTCTCGCTTTATCAGAACAACTTTTTTTTACGATCACGCGAGAGTTAGGTGCGATATAAATTCGATATACAGCCGTCGACGTTGCTTAATAGACAAGTAGATATGGCAGCGATAAATGTCGACAAGACGTGCTCCCTATTACCGATTTCTCCGCAGAATCGTCGAAAAACTCTTTTGAACGATTGTGACATTAATAAAATATTGGAACGTAAATTTGGCGGCGATAATGCACGACTTGTCGATTGGAGATTGGAGCCTCTCGAAGGAGCGGAAGGTTTCCTCGGACAATATTATCGTCTTCGCATTATGGCCCGGATTGACGGTAAAATGCAAAGTCTGCCATTCTTTGTCAAAATTCCACCACCAGAACACAGTCCGCAGTTCAAATTTCTGCAACGGTTTGACACATTTAACAAAGAGATCAGATTTTACACGGACTTGATGCGGCGAATGGGTGCGGGTGGACCTCCAAAATGGACGGTGGACTGTTACCTTTGCAAACAAAACGTCATCATCGTCCTAGAAGATGCATCGATAGACGGTTATGCTACGTTAAACAAATACGTGTTGTTCGACAAAGAGCACTGCGTTTGGTTATTGAAAACTCTTTCAAGACTCCATTCGAGGTCTCTACTACTAGACGAGAAACTTCGTCGGGAAAGTGATCAAACTATCTTCGATGTTTATGAACAACTAACAAACGAAGTACTCTTTGTTGAAGGAGACGACAGGTCGGAAAGAGCTCTCGCCGCCTCAATTAAAGGTCTCTGTGCTGTAGTCGATCTCATCAAAGAATTCGATGATAAAAAGAAGATTGCTGTTAAACGCCGAATCGCTGAATGGTCTCGAAAAATTCCGCGATTATTGGCTCCATCGAGGGAACACAGAAACGTTATTTGTCATCGCGACGTTTGGGCGAACAATATAATGTTCCGATATGACCCGGCCGGCAATATAAACGGCTGTTACATAATAGATTTTCAGTTTCTTCGTTATTGTCCTCTGGCTATCGACTTTGCGTGCTGTCTGTATTTAACCACTGATCGAAGTACCAGAGAACGTCATTTCGACTTCTTCGCCAGAACTTATCACGATTCATTCGCTCGAGGTCTGGCGGAGGAGGGTCTGGATGTGGAGAATTATCTGTCCTGGACGGCATTCCGGAAGAGTTGCGCAGAGGCGCGAGACACAGCACTTCTTTATGCTGCGTTAAATCTGCAAGTAATGCTACTGTCTAGCGAGACATGCGCGGATTGTCTCTGTGGCTCGGCCGAAAAACTTGAGCAAGTTTTTTACGGGGATAAACGAGCGGAACTTGTGTGTCTTCAGTGTGAGAAGGAGCCGGCGTATAAGTTGCGTATATTTGAGATTCTACATGAAATGGAGGATCGTCTGCCCGAACATCCGCCGAATCTGTAATTTTCAGTAGACTGTGAGTTACGGCACATTCAGAAGCACGTGTCGCTGGTATCTCGCTTTTTACGATTTATGGTAAAAGATTGAAATCGTGCCAATGCGAACTTATCGTCGCGTCGGTTCCTTATTTACAATTTTTGGTTGCTCGTAAGTTTCGAGAATCGTGTCGTTATTCTCATTGAGAAGAAATTTACCCATTTAAGTAAAATGTAGAAGGATTTCCTATGCAACATGTTAAGTTTATTAACATAAATTATAATGCAATATATGTTATAATGTAAATTTTTTTTCTTTATCTTTTTATTAGCAATTGAATAGAAATACCTTGGCCAATGGGTCACACTGTCGAGCCAAACTAATAGATGTCTTTTAAATATTCAACAAATATAACATAGATTTATTCCAAAAAGATACAGTCTTTTTATTAGACTTACTGACATTAAATTACGATCGATTCTAAACAATAATCGAATGAATAATAAGCCAATCTCTGTCAGGCTTTTACTTATTATTCATTATGGACTTATTAATTACTTAAAGAAATCACTTATTACTGATTTTCATATATTACACACTATAGAAGAACAATTTATGACTTTTCAATTACCTGACATTCTCTTGCAACTACTTTATGTCAAAATAAGAACTTAAATTTAATTTCAATTATATTCTAAATTATTGCTATAACTGTTTTAAGTTTTGATAATTAGATCAATAGAGATCTGCTAAAAATTAGTTAAATTCTATTAATCTTAATTAACTCACCTAAGTTGTATTTTAAATATAATAAATTCTTAAGAGAAATTTCTAATAAAAATGATAGCTGACAAGAAAGTATAATATTTTCGTAAATTGTACGAGAGGTGAGAAATTATATGAATATCCATGGATACGTAAAACCGTAAAAATTTAGACACTAAAAAAATTTGATTCTTTCCGTGTATAGATATTTTTCTAAAACACAGGATTTTCAAGGCAGAGTTCACATATTTTACTGATTTACCTCGCAGAAAATTCTACGTCGAGCGCACTTGGTCAGTTACGCGTGATTCCAAGTTCAAAGCTCCAATTACGGCAGAAAGAAATCGCGGCACATTACGCGAGATACAGTTCGTGAATTTGCATAATCCGGTCGCACGTCCGACAGTAGTAACATTATACCGTTCCGCCGTCGGCATGTGGTTTTCGGCGTCGAACGGTGTGCTCTACACCTACGACCGATTGCGTAAGTCCTTAAAGTACGCGCGAGACCGGATTCACTTTCAGCGTGTCAAGGACACTGGCGACAGGTCCTCTCGGCCTAATTCTTCGCGATGAGCGGTCGCATTAAATCGCGCTAATACGTGACGGTCATTCAGTAAATTGCGATTAATGTAAAAAGTTCGTGGCATACCAATGATCGATATTAGTATTATCGTGCCGTTAATGAGTGGCGATAGTGATATTTCCTTTCGTAGTCCTCGAGAGAATTTCAAAGTTATGTGTTTCACTTCAGGTTTCACTTAAGTTTTTAATCCCGAGGGTATACACGGGACACAAAAATTTCAATTCTTTAATCCAATGAAAAGAATTAGTTTATTCCTATCCTTTCGATTGCTTTGTCGCGAGATTTATATGTATAGATTATAGGTATTATAGATACACCCATGAACGTTTCTCAAAAGAGATTAAGACCCTGGGTAACAAACTTCCAACTACCTAAACTAAAGATTATCTTTGAGTGGTTAAATGTATTGTGCATTTATGCCAATAAATCTTAAGGTCCCGAAAGGGATTATCGTGCGAGTCAGTAATACAATACGATTATATCAGTACCATCTTCTGGATGTCGGCTTGCACAACGCCTCGGATGGAAACGGCGATTTTCGTGCCTCTCAGGAAAGCACACGGGAATAGACGCGTTGTCCTTGACACGACGTGAGCGCGTTGCGCGCTTACATGCTCGATTCGTCTGAAGAATTTAATTCTTCGAGCGCCGAAAGTGAAACACAAACCGTTTGGCCTATCAACATCGACATGACTTGAAATTTTCCGTTTGATTTGACGCGTGCCAAAATACAAAGGCTATTATCAACATTATTCACTCCATTATTGATTCTCTGCCGAACAATTCGTGTGAGAAATGAGACAATGAAATTTAAGTGAAGTAAAAACGCGTTCAATATATACTTAGGAGACAATGTAAACTTAAAATAATAAATAATTGAGTAACACGAATTATAATTAACTTGCTTCACTAAAGAACTTTATGTAAATTCGAGACTGAAGAGTTGAAGAAACGGGATGAAGTGAAATTATAAACTCGTCTCATTAGAATTACAAAACTGTAGACTCAACAACTCTCCCTAAACGATTCTATTCCAACAACTCTCCCTAAAACGTCGGTTTGCGTCGACAGATTTTTTTTTTTTTTTTTTTTTTATTACATTTTAGTAACCAGAAATAGCAATATTTTTAGTCAGAAATAGCAATATTAGTGTCGATTATACAGAAAGCGAATTTGAAATGACTATCTACTGTAACAGATCGTTATTCTATGTCGATTATAGGATCGGTACCTGTGAGAATTTTCGTTTCTACTTCATTATGGTAGAATAATTTAGCATTTTTTGCTTATTATCTTTCAAATTGAAAATTTAATTGCCGCAAGCAATTCAAACATCGGGTTTAAAACAGCATTCCCATTTAAAAGTCAAAATATCAAGATTCAAATTCAAGATAAAGCACTTTCTCCCGTTATCTATATTTTACTACCTTCGATTCTTCGTTTTATGTCGTCTACCTCCCGATCGAAGAGTTGGGGTACGAGATTTATCATGTAAGTCCCCTCTAGCATAGAAATGAATGACAAGAGTCTTTTTTTATCACCAAATTATTTGATACATGATTATGTGTAATTATCGTGCTGCGACACGCTCTCACGCATAATTGCCAGTTATGTTGAGCACGTTTTCGTACTAGTCGCACACACTGCGCAATATCACATACCACGAAACAGGTTTTATTTCTCCCGCAAAATCGGTACAAAGATTTCTTTTTGGCGTGGGTTGCATGTCCCTTAGCACCTTTTGGTAGCGTCTTCGCAATTATATCAATTAATTAAGCACTTTCTAAAAGTAACATGGGACTCGGTAAGAAAGAAGACGGATATCGATTTTGAAAATCCATGGATTTATACGTAACCACGTGAAAAGATATTGCTTGAATCTAACGCTTTCAATTTAATTTAAGAATTTGTAAACTTGAAGCAAAAACTTATATAAAATCATATGTTAAGTATATTCCAATAAAAGTCCAGACTCTTTTACGTTATATACACACATATATATATATATATATATATATATATATATATATATATATATATTACATATTTGCTAGCTGATACACACATTAAAATTACATTTTGTAAGAAAAGTAGATTCCACGAAATTTTGCATGGTTATCGAATCAAAAAAATTTTTCTGAAAAATATTTTTTATGCCTATTATTGAAAACGGTGAACACAATGTTACAGCTTACATTAATTTTCGATATCTTAACTTCGTGTTTTGTGTGTCTAACAGATGTTAATAATTTCTTCAAAATTTTTCAAAAATACAACCACTATGTTTCCTTTGTAAAGTATTAGACCTAGGTCTGTAATTTGTTATCGTGCGATAATTTTCCTCGCCATTGGCGAACTGTTGCTAGTTAATACCAAAGACTATAAATAACATGGAAAAAGTACAGAATCTCTGGGGACCGTAGGCTCTCATTGTCATGTAACTTTCTCTTGTGAATTGTCTTTCCTGAAATATATAATTTAAAAATTTATATGTAATCACAAATTTGTTTTATCTCTCATGAAGTTCATTCAACTCTGGATATCCTTCAACTCATAGATTCTTGCAATCGTTGGCAGTACTCTGAATGATGTGTTTCTTCATCATATCAGCGTGTCGTCATCCAAAATTATTTCCAAATAAACTCGGTCATGTCGCAATGCGGTCTTTCACTCTATTCATATTCCTCCGCACGGTTCCTTCTTCGCCTTTTTACCTTTCTCTCCTTGTTCACAAGAATTTTCCCAATTTTTGACAAAGAAAAGATTCTTTTCACCTATCATCCTTTGTTAAGCAGATTTTAGTTTATTTCGACCAAATTCCATACATATACAGTTCCTTACTGAAATTTTAGAGATATAAAATTCTTCTTTCCTAAGAAATTCAGAATTTTTCCTAAAGGCTACAAAGAAAGAAGAGGCCCTTTATACACGTATATTGTAATAAATCAGGATTATATACGGATTATAATAAAGCATTGTGTTGCACCTTTGATTTTGTGCAGTGTTGCTGTGTCAAATTTTTGGAATATAAGAAGTTAAAAATGAACATTTCGTTTGTCATTAGTCAAGTATGGCCCTTTATATGTCAAATAAAATGTCAAATTTTTAATGGCATTTCGCTGACTAATTAGTTGCATAACTATGATTAGAAGTACATTATTGTTGAATAACATAATTGTTAGACAATGCACAGTCAAGACTGAACGAAATAAACTTTTTGGTTTCCGTTATGTGTACGAGGTAACTTCATGCATTAGAAATCAGCACAAACATATATCCCCTACATGAACAAAATGTTGAATTTTCGTGTGATTTTGCAAGACTTTATTAACCAATCGATCGCATAACCATGAATAGCGCAGGATTCTTGGATAACGCAACTCTTAGACAACTTGCAATCGAGATTGCATGAATGTTATGAACTTTAGTTTCTATTTCTGCGTGTGAGGTAAAATCTAATTTATAATTCATGAATTATAAATAAAGTTCAAGGTCGAAGTTTTCACATGCAAAATTTAATATTGCTATATTTCATAATTCTCGCTTCCTACACTCCCGTCTACCGTCGTTCGCTAGTCGCCACTTCTCTCTCTCTCTTTCTCGCTCTCTCTTCAGACTTTTTTCAATTTTGCAGACACTTGGGCTTTTCCGGAGAGATCAAGAGTGCGTCTCGTTTTGCATGTTTCGCTTGCTCTACTTCCAGTATCCATTAGTGTCTTATTACAATGTAATTTCCGCAAGTGATCCGCCGCATCTCTTTCCCATCCTCTCCTGTGAGGCAGCGTAATAATAGTAATAACCGACAGTATTACGCATATCTCATGGTCTGCGGATTCGTCCCCCGGAGACACGCGCGAGTCTCTGAATCCCGCTAACCGCGGACTCCTGACAATGAACTAGATAGACGAGCTGCGATGTGTGCGTATATGTATGCGTGTCTAGGTTAGTAGTGACAACTTTATATCCACTTGACATATGAAATGAGACTGTCGCGACGGAGAGCGTTTCTTATTCTTCGAAGCTACGCGAGTAGCTTAACTATTCGGACCTTTTGTGTCGGATATCTTTTTTTTAATGCTAACAATTATTCTTTTTAAAACTGAAATTTTTACGCAGAGGTCTTTTAAAAATATGAAAATTATCTTCCATTTTTTTAAATTTGCATATCATAATTGAGGCAAAATTGTTACAATCACCTATAAAAGAAAAATTGCATGGATCTGGCTTCTTTCGTATTTTTATCTCTTAGTTGAGAACATAGTGCGACAAAATAAAGCCTGCGGCACACGGTACGATTTTTCGTACTGGTTTGCTACAAGAGCCAATAAGAATGCAGAATTTTAGATCAAGTAACTTAAAGCTTAATCCTAATTCAGAGTTTTGTAAGCAATCCTGTACGAAAAATCGTATCGTGCGCCGCAGGCTTAAGACTAAAAATTTTAGATTTACTTCTCGCTAAAAACTTTTTAGATCAAGTCACTTGATTTAAAATTCTGCATCCTCATTGGCTCTCGTAGCAAACCAGTACAAAAAATCGTACCGTGTGCCGCAGGCTTTATTTATTCTGTTGACGCACTATGTTTTTAACTACGAGATCTAAAATTCTGCATTCTTATTGACTTTTGTAAGAAATCTAGTAGGCAAAATAGTATAGTTTGCTCAAGTCTTATATACGTTTCATCTCAAATCTTCGTATCTTGATACGCATGACGGACGACGAGTGTGAGCGCTGCTGCGCATCGATTATCGACATCATCCTATTTCCAATGTTGCATATTTATTAGCAATACGTGGCAATGATCCACATAATTCTTCCATTGAGTCGTCATTCCTCTCCTCGTTAAGCAATGAGAATTGAAATTGCACAGCTGACCGCAAAGGACGAGGCCGGGCATCTACGATTTGGTAGAAATGGAAAAAGTACATAGCTGAGTAGATTCGCAAAGGAGATTCGTGGAAAATATCACTTTCTCGAGAAAAAAAAATCGGCAATCTCTCCGCAGCCGAGAGATGCTCCGACTGCAGATTTGCAGACAAGTTTCACGGGCCGGAAGACTCAGAGCGAGATTCAAAGTCTCGATTGCGCTAAGATCGTTTGAAATGCAATCTGTCGTGTTTTGTTCTCGGTAGACGGGCATTTAATGTATAATACTCGACAATGTGTGTTGAAAGTATTTATTACATTTCCAGAATAAAAACCTCTACAAATAATGGACACTTTATAGCAAAAGAAAAAGACTAAATAATAATTATAACGCACCTTCGTAGCGTCTTGTCGTACGTCTGTCGCTGTGTAAGGACAAAACACGAATGACCCAATAACAGGACTTTAGTCGCTCCTATTTCGAACAAATCTTGACTTGTCAACAACTATCTCATGGCTCGATGCTATGCTGTGTCACGCGCTAATACAACAAACCTATTATTCTTATTATTACTTAACACAATCACACTTCACTCATCATCCAAATCATCTTGACAACCGATCCGATCCATCTCCGTCCCGCATCGATTGAAAATCGCGTGCAATCGACACGGGGGAAGGGGGCTTATAAATAAATGTCGCGAGAACGTAATCTTGGCTCGTTGTTTTTCACGATCAAGTTTGCCCGATCGAGAGGGGCTGGCTAGCCGAGCCGCTGACACTGGCATTGGCCTACTCTCTCCCGCGTCGTTCACTCTCCTGTTTCGCGTTCTCACTCTCTTTCGTCTCGCGCTCGGGACAAAACAACAGCGGCGCGCGTAGTGCGCCTTCATTTTCCACTATCACACTTTTCTCCTTCACCCCTTCCGGCCACCGCTTTCTTTAGCGTTCGATAATTAAATTCGTTCTGTATTATTTATATTTACCCTAATGGAAAAAAACCTTCCATTATAGAGACAGAAACTTTAGGAAAAAGGGAATCCGCTATTTTGAGCTCGATACAAGAGACTTCTTTCGGAGAAATAAAATAATGATGCCAATTAAATAAACGTTTTATAGAAGATAAGATCAATCGTGTTGTTATTTAATCTCGAATACGTTCTAGGAAATATTATATCGAGACGGATGAGAGTACCATCCCAGATGTTCAACGGACTTTCCAATAAAAATTCTATAATTTGTCGCGAAATAATGAATTTGAATTTCATATTGCATGGAACGAATTACGTGTCAAAAATCAATTGATACGCATTATCATAATATTACTTTGAGAATTGAATCAAGGTTATACGAGAGTGCTTTATCTTCATTCGGCAAAAGTTATTATGGTATATAGGTATTTTACTTCTCCTTTTATTAGAGAGAACACATCGAATTTAAATGAAAGCAATAAGTAGCAAGAAACTGTAGCTTTGTTCATTGATATCAATCTCATTAATTCGCATATCTTGCTCTTTCATCGGCACAATGTTAACAGTACACTGCAGGATGCTAGTGATAGTAAAGAGATTGACATATAAATCAACCGAAAGAGAGGAAGAGAAAAGGATGACGTGCCTGGTGCGCGTTGCACGACGATCCATCCGGCTCGACCTGGTTTCCAAGAAAAGTCGTTCGCTTCTTGCTCGAAGATCGAAGAGGAGACCGCCATTACGAGTGGCAGGACGCTCTTCCCGATTCTGGACGATGGAAAGCATCTCTCTTCTCCCTTCTTCCTCGGTCGCCTCTCGCTCTCCCGGCTCTCCCCCTCGTTCTGTTATGAAAGTGCCGCAAGTGGAGCGCGCCGCCTGTGCGACAACAAAGCTATACTTTTATTTATAACTGGCCGACTTTACGTCGCGAGTCAGACCCCCGCTGATAGATGAGAGAACGGATCGTTAGATCGGGCAGACGGCGCGGCCGCGGATCGTCGGGATCGTCGCGGACGAGAGAGTGGAAAAATGGAAGCGAGCCGTGAGAGTGCGAGAGGTACGCGAGAGAAAAATCTCAACGGGCAATTCCCTCGCGGCGAGAGAGCTGCCCGTCAGTCGGAAGAACGACCGGATAAACGAACGGCGTTTCCACCGACGGAAGAATTCGTTTTCCTTTTGCGGACGTGCCGACCTGCGAGATCGATGCGAGAGAGGCGCAACGGGCACGTGAGAGAGACCGGGCGAGAGTACTATCCCAGATGTTCAACGGACTTTCCAATAAAAGTTCAATAATTTGTTGCGAAATAATGAATTCGGGGGCCTGATCGGCCGTGGTTGAGTTTCTCTGTATTGCATGGAACGAATATATATATATATACACCGAGAGAAAAAAATTGTTAGAATAACCATAATCTAACTATATTTTATAGTTAGTTTTGGCCTCAAACATATTTTTATAGTTTCATTAAACATGCAAAATATAAATATAATAAGCAAAATGAACAAATATTTATAGTTGTCATTGTTGTCATTGTTTTTTTTGTTATTATTAACATATGTATAGTAAAACGTGTTATCTAATATAGTTATCTGTACCAATATTTACCGAATATTCCAATTGTATTAACTATATAAAATAGTTAATTTCTCTTACCGTTCCATATTTGTAATCTTACTATTTTTATTAAAATAATTATATATTTTAGTAAAAAATTTACATGGGTCAGTTATACTATGTCCATATAGTAATTATCACCAACATTATAGTAATATTTACTATAAAAAAGATATTCCTAATTATATTTATTATACCATGTCATTATAGTTCCAAATATCATACATTTTTCATATATATGAGTGCCATAAATCAGTTGATATATGCACGTCGATTAGGTTTATCTCGAGCGATTTACCGCTTAATGTACTGCTGAGCCTTGGAATAAGCCAATAAGAGTAGGAAGTATGTCACATCTATGATAATTTTAAATTAACGAATCAATTAACAGTCGCTAGCATTGCACTATTCATTCAAGCATCCTCTCTAAGAGCTATGTTTTGAGATTCTCGAACGATTTCCTATTTCCCTCTTGACGCTGTGATTTCTTCAGAAGCACATCTGAAGTATTATTAGTGTCTGCTCGTTTCTGTAGAAATCAGCGTTTACAAAAAATAGATAATTTTTGAAAAATTTTATAATCTTCTCTTTTTTATCTCTACATGTTACTAAATTGGTAGATAAAATCTTTGAAGAAGAGTTTGGTAAACATGTGAGTTTGCACAAAATATAAAAATAAATTTTTTAAATTTACTGCCACACGTGAGCCGTTTATTTGCCAAATCAATTAACTTCACAAAAAGTAGAGAAAATAATAAAAAAGTTGATAATAAAAAATTAAGTAGCTTTGGCACTAAAATTTCAAAAAATAAAGTTAATCATTTTGGCCCAAACGGCTCACATATCGGATGTAAGGTCAATTAATTCGACATATCGAAAAAATTGATTTTTGTTCGATTCGCAATTCGCATCGAAAACTCGAAAGAGTCACGATATGGATGATTCGCGAGAGTCCGCAGAGAGAAAAGCGGTGGAATCGAAAGGAAGATCGGTAGGAGAGCTAACTAGCGCGACGCATTAACCGGCGCACTTATTAGAGAATTGCACTTTCTTTCACGGTTGGTGCGCCGAGGACGGCCGAAGGTGAGAAGAACGAGGAAACCGACCTCCGGTGCAACGACCCACCGCGAAGTGTGTCGGTTGTGGGCGCACGCAATCGTCGCAACAATTTTGAAAAATGGTCGTCCCACTTCTGCAAGGGAGTACTTTCACGGTCGCTAACCCCGTGACTGAGAGGATCGTGCCGATCTCGACACGACAAGCGCTACCCGCGCTTGTTGCGTCGTAAAACTAACCGAGTTCATGGACTCTCTAACGGAAGGGAGCACTCTTGCCGCTTTCCGTAAATCGTCGAGCGTGATCTCGCTAAACGACGCGTCGACGACATGGAAAAAGAGCAGGCTCTCTCAGGGGAGATTTACGCGATTGTAGATCAATCGGGAAAATGGGCCAAATTTGCATATCGAAGAACAAAATTATTGAAATAAAGAAACTTTGATAAGCAAGAAAGTATTTCACTAATATTGATTGACACTAATAGCTCTCCGATTTCCTTTCGGATTTTTAGATTTTAGAAAGAAACAGGGAGCTGCACTTAATATTAATATAACATTCATCAGAATGGTTCATTATAAATAAAAAAAATGTTAGCATTTTGTCGAATTGACTTTTTGACACTCATATGTGGTAGTAAATTTAAAAAATTATTTTTAAATCGATAGCACATCCCTACCAAACTCTTCTTCAAAGACACTTATTATTTTGTCTATCAATTTAGTAAATTGTACATTGAGAAAAAAGTTATGGCTAAATAGTTGACAATATTTCTTTAGTTCAAATAAATATGTTTTTAAGTTAAACATATGTTAAACATATAGAATTTACTGAAACACATATTTTATTGAATTAACAAAAATATTTGTTTGATAAACTTGTGACATACAGAGCATGTAGAGCATATATCAAGAAATCTTTTTTTATTCAATACTTTGCTTTTCAATGTGGAGCTACAAAAAAAATTTTAAAGTTTCCACAAAATTGTATACTGTTTTGTAATGCTGATTCCTTGGCTGATTCTTATAGAAACAAGCAAATATCGCAAGTTAATGCAGAAGTGTGAGATATTTTTAATCATATAATACAATCGAAATCTGATAAACACATAAGAGAAGAATTTTAGAATAATATACGAAATTTATATGAAATATAAACTGAGAGTTGATAATTGAGTTGATTGGAATTACATGTGGAAAATTCTCTTCCCTAGAAACAATATATAAAAGAAATTGTTAATCGAACATAACCGTTTGCAATATAAAATAAACAGAATTGTTCTCAAGATAACTTGTACGTGCCTCGTCAAAATGATCACGTACGCCGTTGTGGTTCGAGGGAGATCTTTTTCATGTCGTTTCCTACCCTCTCTCCTCACTCTTCTCTCTCTCTCTTTTCCTCTCGGCAGTTTATTTAAGCGCGCGTCGATTTTTTGTCCTAGGTCAGGGGGATTTCCCTCGGTTTCTCAACTTTTATCCTCGCACAGATCGGGGCCCACTTTTCACCATGAATTCTCACGATATCGTGCTCGGAAAGTAGCGAAAATCTTTCCCTTCCCCCCCGCAACGCCACATGACGCTCTGGCAAGATCGCCGGCCGGCTCGCTTTTGCAGTCCGCCATGCACGGAGAATAAAACTGTCATCTCGAAAGTTGGCCTACTATCTCCCCGATCGCGATAATAGCCCCCGCAGCGAGACACGTCTTCCTTCTCTCCTCGCGACGACGCGACCATCTCTAATGCGCCACGGAAAAACGAAGTTGTGCCGCGGATCTTTGCGTCTTCCGCAACCGCATCTACTTTTCTCCCGGGGCAGATACGGAAAGAATGATGCGAAGAGAGAGAGGTAGACGACTTTGGGGAAAGTAGCCGATAAAATGTCATGATGAAGAATGTGACTTTTTTAAGGAACTGTTCGGGAAGAATTATTTATTGGCTTTAATTAGAATTATAAGAATTATAATCTGTGAGAAATTCATGAATAAGTCCTTGTGAGAGCACTTATAAAATTTTCTTTATTGAAGATTATTGGAAAATCTATAAGACGGAGAACCTATAAGATAGAGAAACTATAAAAACACAGAGTTTAACTACAGAAAGACGAAAGTGTTTTGTATCAATTATTTTATATAATACATTTATCATAAACATTCGTAAATTATAATATTCTAAGCATGTTTCTTCAATGCTTTAGTAAATTTCAACAATATTCGTTGAAAAATGTTTTGTATGTCTTTAATGCCAATAGAGGATTAAAACTTGTAAGAAATTAATATTACTTTACATTAAAATTTATCGCGGTTATTCTCATATTATCATCGTGTTATCGTTGTATTGTATTTGGAGCATACATCAGAATACAATGAAGTATATACCCAATTGTGTTTCATAGAATTCATTTAATCTTATGCTTTTCTCATATTTTACTTATATTTTCTATCTCATATATCTTCACGAAACTAAAGCAATTTATCGACAACTTCCGTTCTTTCGCAACCTATCTTGCGATGTTCAATCGAACAATAGCGAAAGACACGTCGTAATTTTAATATATCTGGATAATATATTAATGATAGCATTATGAAAATGACAGCAAGAAAAAATGACTCTGCTGTGTTATCCCGAGGATGGAAATAAAATAGTAAGATATAACATTGCCATGATTTTGGTATAACCATATTTCCATTTCTATGCAAGTATAGAGACTTTTGTTGAACAGCAAGCATTACAAATAATGATCGTTAAGCTATCGTCAAACTTTCGAATTATAATAAAACTTTCACACAAAATCACAATAAAACTTGCTCAGCTTTTATTTAAATATTATAACTTTAATATAATAATAATATAATAATAATATTATTAAATATTATAACTTTTTAGAAAATTAAATTAAATTCTACAATCATGAATTTACATTTTGGATTTCTATTTTTTTTGTTTGTTTTTTTTTTTTGAGACTCAGGAAAAATATTGAAAATGTAAAATCAGTGCGCTTTGCATGTTTTAAATTAAAGACGTGCTCGCAAAATCTTTTAGCAGCCTTTGTAAAACTTTGCATTTTGATTAACGTAGCTTCGCACAATGGAAATGGCTAATTTTATTGCGCATATAAATTAAACTGACTTTAAATTGATCAACTACAATAGAATTATATACAAGTTTAACAATAAAAGGAAGATATTACTATTCATGACATTACGTTTAGAAACGAAGACTACATCGTACATTTTAAGAAGGTAGAAACCTTTCGTGCTATTTAATCGTGCTTATTAAAGTTTCAAAAGGATATGGATTTATTGCGCAACGTTGCGTCAACGAACGTAAAACAACGTAACATGGAAATCACCGAATTTACTCCGAGCCAACCTCGGAACCGCCCTACGCCGTCTCTCCTCGCAATCACGTCGACAAGCGGATGCAAATGCGTGCAAATCGTGCCATGTGGCACCTGCCTCAGAATGAGCACGACCTTGACATACTCGGAGGTATCTTCGATTTCAAACAGCCGGTACATTCCTACTAGCAATGTTGAAAACTTGCAACGTTGAAAAACCGTTCATTAACTTCTAGAACTGTTGAAACTTTCGTCATACTGCATTCAAGCATCAACTTTCGAATTTTTAATTGAATTTTGTATTAAGATTAAAACTTTTTAATGAGGAAACTCGACGCTGCCATTAAAAATGCATCTCGATTAATACCGAGCTTTGGCTGGAAAATGTCTCTTTACGAGCGATCAAGAGAAATTACATTGTCGATGTGTTGTGTCGATGTTACTGTGTCATGTATCTGTGAAAATTAAAATTGTACTCAGTAAATGGTACATCAATAGTAACATTACATCAATAGTTCCTACTCAACGATATAAATGTAATATAACATATGTTGTACACAACAGTTACGTAAGAAATTCCAATATTGACGTAATATTACTGTTAGTTGGCGTTAGTTTGATGTGCGATGCAAATATCTGTTTAAACATCGCTTTTGTAGATGTGGAGGAGTCGACAACAAGAAAAGATACTGACGTTTTTAATCAGGAAATATAACAACGTACAATCGTAACCGCAATCGCGATTATAAGCTGAAGAGTTTGATGTGCAAATTGTTAGCAATACATTATGCAAATAATCCACGTTTTTGCCTTGGAGAAGAATCTCGGAATTTTGTTTTGATTTGTTCGAAGCAACTTTAAAGCGTGCATAATCTCACATTCGGCTTACGTCGGACGATCCGGTTTTCGTGAACTATCTCGGATATAATGCCACGTGCGCGATGCAAAGCGCTGACGAGACGGGCGAGAAATTCTTCTTTGAAACCGCTTTCAGCGGTCTAAATCGGTTAGAGTTAGCGAAGAATTTAACCCCTTCAGGCCGTGATTTGCAAGCGAGTCTAAACGGGTGCATGTGATCGATCCTTTTCAAGTTTGAAGTTTCTTCGAAGCAAAAATCGCTTTAATGATGACTTGTAAATGGGTTGATTTTCGTCCGTTCTACGCGTTAATTCTGTTCATTAAATGTTACTTGTGTGTATTACTCCCCGAAGACTCATTACTCCGTTAATTAATCCGTTTGGAAGCAAGTCGTTAACGAATGAAATTAACGCGCTGAACCAGGGACTTGAAAGCATGTCAGAAATTTTGGCACAACGCCCGCTGTAGCATGAACTTTATTGATTAAGAGGAGAAGTTAATTAATTGCGTTTTGGTTGGTTCGTTAACCGTAATGTTAAAGATATTGGAATTCTGTCAATATATATACAGTTTGATGTCAATACATTGCACATTCTTTAATAATTTTAAAATCACTCACAAGTATAGTTAATAATCTTTTTTTCATTAATAATCACTTAAATATTAAATAACTTGTAAAAATATAATAAATTTATCCATATACTTTAATTAATTAACAGTGTGTACGAAAAAAGAAAAATCCAATGACAAACATCATCTATATATTTTAAATAAACAGTAACAAAAAAAATTTTGTATAAAAATTTAAATAATAAAATAAAATGTCAAAAGTTTCATAAGTTTTTACTGATAATTTTCAAATTTACTTATTCCTTTGTTAGTGAACAAGTAAAATTATCTACGTTTTTTGCATAAGAGGGAATAATGTCGTTTTTTTTACATTTAAAAAAACTAATTTGCATAAGATTTTGAAAAATTGGATAGGAACAAATGACACGTTAATCAATACAAAATGCAAATTAGCTTTTTTTTAAAAAAAGTAAAAAGAACGACATTATTCCCTCTCATATAAAAGAACATAATTTAAGGATAAGAACATAGATTTTACTTTACATTTTACTGATCATTTTTATCAAGGGACACATAACAACCAAATCATAACAACAAAAAAAAGGAAAATTGAAAATTAAAAACTTAATGCTTAAAACGAATTTCTCCGGCCAGTAGTATTGGTAAACCTTTCTAATCTTTCTTAGAAATGTAACTATCTTGAGCAGACAAAACACAGATATTCATTTATCATCAAAACATCAGCATTGTTTACAAAGAACATTCTTTTTTCCTTACACATTTTTCCTTGTACTTACCCTAGTTTATCGAGGATATGCTAGTTTACCAATTTTTAAAGTAGTTTTAAAATAGTTTTGGTTTTTGACCACAGAGATCTAATTACCAAACACACCCGTCGGAACCCCAGAGCATCGGTCATTGACAGCGTCGGTCATTGACAGCGTCGGTCATTGACAGAAATAATATTGTGATAGTCATCATTATTAATTATTATTGATAATTCTCAATAATAATGATTTTATTATATATTATTAATTTATAATATTATATTTTTTTATAATAAATTTATAATAAATTTATAATAAATTTTTTATTATAAATTAATAATATATATTACAATATTAATAATTATTAATAATTCAAGACAAGAGATTCTTTTATTTTAATCACTTTAACAACAAATGTAATAACTTTACATTATGAATTACGGGTTTATGTCTAGGTTTCAATCGGAAAAGTTCGGGATTTTCTTCTTCCAGGGAAACCTTTCAGTTCTAAAAGTTGCATTCCAAGGTTGCATTCCAAAACGTCTTATTTGAGGAAAATTGTATTCAATACTCTATAGCTCACGTCACATATATTATAGAAATTGAGAAAAATTTTCCTCAAATAAGACGTTTTGGGTTACATTCCTGTAACATCCCTGTCCCTAACATCCCTATTGCCTGTGTTTTTCATTGTGTTTAGAGTTACATTTCAAAACGTCTTATTTGAGGAAAATTTTACTCTCACGTCACATATGCTATAGAAATTGAATAAAATTTTCTTCAAATAACACGTTTTGGAATGCAACCTAAGTCAGTAAAATTACAGACGGCAGCCCTATTCGCGCGCGACAATCAAAAGGTAACTTGAGCAATAAAGATTTTCATTGTGACAGAAAAACAAAAATGCTCTCGCGTGTAATTTATAAAAGTGGTGATCAACATGCGACTCACCGTCAGGTTTGAAAAATAAAAGAGCACTTCTCTCTCCGCTGCGACTATAAATCGTAAGCCGCGATATATCTTGGTGGATTCGTGGTCGTGGGCATGTCCTTCCTGGATCCATATAGAAGAAGAGCCATTCTGCTCGCGGAGCACGTATTTCTGATTATTTCTGAGGTCGAAAGAATGAAAAATTATATATACTACACACACACACACACAGTATGTATAATGTATATGTATATGTGTATGTACAGTGTACACACACACACACACACACACACACACACACAATAATACACGCGACACATATATATATATATATATACACACTATAAGCCAGACAACAAAACAAAGTTAGAGCTAGAATTTTAGGCCTTTACATGGAATCTTAGATCTACGATTCATGTGAGAGTTCAAAGGAACTCGATTTTTTCCTCTTGACGAATTCAATATTAATGAAATTTTTCATTTTTCACGAGTTCATACCAGAAGAAAAGATTCATGTTCGACTTCCACAGAATAGAATTCTATTCATGAATTATGCAAACTCGCAATATGAAAGATATTTGAAATATACATTATATTTCAATATATTATATTGAAATATAATGTGTCAAATTTTAGAATATACACACACGTGAAAATGAGTATAAAATTATAGAGCTCTGCCCTAAATTAAATGAACAATAAAACGAAATAGAATTCGAGTCAGACGCGAATCTGATCGTTTAAAGTTTAAAGCGTCAGGAAGATCATTGAGACTGATATTAGAGAGTTAACAAACAACAATAGAGCAACGAGGCGAATATTTGATCGTGAAAACTGCTGAATAAGGTTCTCCCTTGTTTGTTGTTTGTTTGTTTGTTTGTTTTCGTAGTAAATAAAAAGAAGCGGAGTCGGCAGTGCATCTCGGAAGCCTTCGCAGCTTTGTGTCGCATTTTAGTATACATATGTATAACGTGATGCAGTATGCCAACGACGAGGGTGGATAGACCGTTTAGCGCGAGAATGTCGGTCGGGGGAGAACCACCCGACAATACGAGAGAGAGAGAGGAGGAGGGGGAGGGAGAGAAAAGGAGAGAGACTGAGAGAATGAGCGTTCAAGGAAGACGCAACGACGTGATGCGAGGACGTGACGCGGTGCGGTCTGCATGCGCCGCTGCGACGGCGCCGTATAGTACTGCAACTCGCCACTCACCGCCGCCTCGGCGCCACAGTTTATATCTCCTCATGTTCGGAGCCGGCCGTGGACGGGAACGTCGGGAACGCGTCTACTGGCGACATCATTCGCCCACCTCGACTCGCTCTCAGGAAGATGGTAAGCTATACGAATCGACAAAAACCTCGTATATGGTCGTATATGCTCGAATAGGGTATCGCGTTACTGTCATCGTGTTACAAAACTAGCCGCGGGACCCCCGTTGGCGTCGCAACTTTGTTGTGACCAGACTGGAAAACTGTCGTATATGGCCGCGTCCGGTAAAAAAGAAAAATGTACGAGAGTTTGAAATCGAAGAGTCTCTGATTTCGCGGAATATCGCTCATGTGCGCGCGCGCGCGCGAGTAATGTGCGTCGAAGTCGGAGATCGCGTGAACAGACGTGCTGCAGCTGCGGCGGCGTGTCGTCTGCGGCCTGTCATCTGTTTTACTCGCAACTGGTTAGCCGGTGGTGTAACGGAAATCGGACCCAAAAGGGAGTACAGGAATACTGGACGGCTTGATCGCGGTTGGGGAGCGACACATAGAGCAGGACACAATGTGAAAACGCGACATCCGCCCCGGCACTTAATGCGACGCACTTTAATGACAGGAAGGACTGGGGCATCAGGACCGCACGCAGTTAGTACGCGGTCAGTCTCACGGTTACAAGATTTACCGCCTGATCGCAGCACGTGACGGGAAAGCCCCTCGCGCTGATACTCCCATCGCCTACGTTTCCAATCCCCCCTTTTTTTTTCTTAATTTCGTCTGATTCATGTCCTGCGCGCGAACATTGGGCATCTTCGTATGCTGACTGAACGCAACTGAAATCTTCCTTACGTTGCGTAATACTTTAAAAAGTCTTTAATCTGCGTCGCTATTAGTGACCTGGTCGCTGCAATTGCGTCGCATTTAATCAGAAGTAATCGGAATGTCAGGGGAGAAGTCGAGTCTTTCTAATGGCCATTTCAACTAATGTAGATTACTCTAATCTCTTTAACGTACGCTTTTTCTAATTTTTATCTTTTTCTTATTTTTAAAAGCATAAGTTAAACCAAGATTAGGGTTAATCTACATTGGTGGAAATGGGTGTAAAACGATAAAAAAAACCTGTAACGAATGTTACAATATATCGCGAGTTTTGCGTTTAATTCTACGTGAACTAATCGATCACTACGATCACTTGCGTGAAACGTATGAAACATTATTTAATTAAAAATTATGCTTATTAGATTAGTTCTAAAAGAAATTGACTAAACTGAAAAAAATATTGTAGATAAAAATATTATATACTGTCGCAAGATATAAGAAATTATTTGCGTAGCAAAAGTTCTCAGGTTGACTATGAAAGATTTTTGCACAGCATTATGGTCTTCGTGTGAATGTTACTTAAATTTTTTTAATAATATAATTTTATAATCTAAAATTAAATTTTAAAAGATATACTGTGTATAAAGTACAAATGCAACTCGTGAGTTTTTCATATCTCAAACGAACATAACAATGCTATTATTATCTTATTTGTATTAATATATAAAACTGTGCAAAAATCTTAGGCACCTGGAGGAAATAGATACAGCACTGTTTTATCTTTTATTTAGAGAGAGAATAAAAGTGTAGTGATTAAATGACATTTTAAATTGGGCAATAATCACAATAACTTTTTTGTGTATTTCTAGAGATCTAAGACTTTCGCAGTGTATGTTTCGTCGTATTCTATTATTTTATAAATTTATATTCTATTATATTGTTTCTATCATATTTTTTAAATTATTTTATTATATTGTTTCTATTATTCTATTACATATTTTTTATTATTATTTATTATTATTTTATTATTATATACTTTTTTAATATTATTCTTTTATATTTTTCAATTATATTGTTTTATAAATTGGATTTACATTTTGCAATTCTACACATATAATATATAAATAACATCTTAATAGTGAACTTTCATTAAAATTTTGAAAGAAACTTTTGTTATATTAAATCAGTTTGGATTTTTTATAGTTTGTCATATCGTTTTCAATGGTTTTAAAAATCCCGTCATAACGTCATATTATAATATTCAAGTCGTTTTTGCTACAATTATTTACTTAGTCTCGATTTAGAATGGGAAAGAAATACAAGGTTTCAAAAGTCTCAAAGTCCGTGAAATTGCGTTCGTAATTTTGAAAGCACTATGCGACGTATCCGGTCGACAGATCATTTCAATGTACACCTTACATTGGGCATATTGATCACTTAGTGATGTATACAGATTGCACTCGTGTTCGCACGGATATTATTCCTCCGTAGTAATTAAAACCAGGAAATGAAGCTCCGCGCATTTCGTATTTGTAGAACGTCCGCTCGAGAATTGGCGTATTGATCTGTTTTTCTTTACTCGTGGGAGATTAAGCTGCTGCTTTCGAAAGAATTCTGAATGTGAAACTAACAACTTACACAACTTACCGTTTCTTAACTTATCGAGCCACAAAGCTCTTAAGTTTTCTCACAAAATAAGTTACAAACTGAATACTGTGATACTTTCGTTCACACACACACACACACACACACACACACACACACACACACACACACACACACACATATTTGAGATTATTTTCCATTCTGTATATATGTATGCGGCAGAGAAAAATATACAAGATTATATATCATTGTGTATCAGAAAACATTAGATAAGAGCTTCATAGTTATGGTTCCTTTCTTTTTTTAGGATTTTATAAAACTGCGACATTGATTAAAGTGTCATTGAAATTAATGAAGTATGAGAATATTGGCAAAAATGTACCGTGTGCAGTCTTATCTGGTGCCCCAGTATAACCCAATAATAGAATAGATCTTTGTCCTACACAAGGGTTTATTATAATAAGCTTTAATAATAAACCTTTGTGTCTATAATTATGGTCAGAAAAGTCAACTATATACTCGATAAAAACCTCGATTTTTTAAAATGCATTTACCGTTGTATCCTTCAAGAATATTCTAATTTTAATTCAATTAGGATAATCCTCTGATTAAGACTAGGATGATGAATTTCATTTTGTATCAATAAAATCAATAGCAAATGTTACAAATTACACAGGTCTACAAATTAAAGGGTATATTAGGAGGTAACACAGTCAGGATAAAACCTTGTCGACCTGTGTTACTTAAGGGGGAATATGCAGTCAGAAATTTGAAAAAATCGATTTTTTGACAATCCGAAAATTTGGATGTTTTGGAAGACATGGAAGATATATTTTATGGGCCTGGAATCGATGACTCCATGTAAGTTAAAAAAACAAATTTTTATCGACGTTTTTCGCAATGAAAACTTCTATCGGCGTTTTTCTCAAAACTACGTTTTCAAAGTCGGTGGACACGATATCTCAAAATTTACTGCACCGATCTTTTTGAAATTTTACACACTTCTTTTATACATATTCAGCTCCCGGGTGGACGAAGGATTTTTTTTTTCAATGCATAGAATTTGTTTTACAGACACAAAATGGTCAATTTTTTAAGTAAAAATCGCGACTCGAGCTTTAAAGTTCTCTAAAAAATTCAAAATGCATTTTTTTTCAAAATCCTTCGTCCACCCGGTAGATGAAGTCGTCTACTAACGAAATCTTTTTGGATTTTAATTTCAGATAAGCCGGTTTCAAGATATGCTGTCCACCAGAATGTCACATTTTTTTGACGCGTCAGACGAAAATAGCCACCTTTTGTACATTTATCGTTATTTTTTGCTACAAAAATTACAATAACTTCCTACAACATATACCAATATGATGCAAAAATTCCACAATTAAAAAGTAAATACGTTTACATACAAAAAATTCGAGAAAATCAGTCTTTTTTTGCGCCTCTGACTGCATATGCCCCCTTAAGATTACTAACGAATTCCCAGATAGTAAGCTGATGTTATTTATCGTCTTTTTAAAAAATCAGAAACATCATTTTGACGACAAATAATGCTTGCTATCTGGATACATATACATAATATTGTGTTTTCCTGATTAAACCTAGATAAACAAAATACTACGTATACTTTGGAAACGTGTTGAGAGCCAAGTTTTTAAAATTTAGTTGTTTTGTTGTAATTCAAAGTTTTTTATTTGTTTAAATTATCATAAATTGTGACATTGCGAGGAAGTTGTTAGTCTTTCTCAAGGAATAGAAGTAATAAGCGATAAAAATTCCTTATAAAGTTCCAATAGCAAACTCACATCTGCGTTTATTCGATCTTGGTGCACAAGAAGTACCCAATTGCCGAAGTACAAATACGAGATACTTGCACGTTATATTTAAGGTACTTGCGGACGTGACATTGGCGGACAATCACCACCGTCATCGTACCTTCACGGTGAACGGCAACCCGGAAGGCATCACGATACGCAACTTAGTTGACGGTGAAACCTTGACGTACAGCTTGGCCCTGATAAGGGGTCGTGCACCCGTGTTATGCAGTTATATTACCGTACGGGGTCACAAGAACGTAACTTCGGAGTGGCCGATCATCGCCGGACAATTCCGTGTCCTGGTGGATTTGGCACGCGGTCTGAATAAATTGGAACTCGAGGCAGGCGGGCATAAAAGAAGATTGGTCCTCATATACGAACCGAGAACCACCAGGCTTCGGGTCACACCGGTCTACGTCATCTGTGCGGGTCACGATGGTTATTTTCAGGTAGCGACAAGAGTAAATTCTAGTATAATCTTCTAAGATAGGAAATATTTTTACATTTTGTATTAATTACTTGAAGTAACGAATTGAAAAATTATTTCAATAATCGCATTTTAAACGATTTTCCTGAGAATCTATCGCATTCAGGAAATTTTGATTAGCTATAATTGAGGTATACTTAAGGAACGTAATACAGATAAATGATCGTGACTCATAATTCAGCTACTTGGAACGTAGCGTGCACTTCTCCAATTATCGATCGTCATTCCGTTGCATAAATAGCCGTGTCGTCGTGTTTAGCTTTGCCTACGTTATTCACGGTAACCCAATTGTTCTGTCTTGATTGCTCAATCTCGTGAAACGATTATGATTTCGCGACTTATTCGCATCGAAGTTATTGAAGGTCACGGTCTGATCAATGTTTTCAGGGTCCACGCAATGAAGATCGATCACCTGAAAGCGCGGCAACGAGAATAGGGCTCGGTGCCAGGCTTCTGCAGACCCTGACAGCTGAAAAGCTTCAAGAGGCCGGTTACGGTAGAAAAACCTTCCAGCTGGAAAGAGACCTGGACGGCCCGGAATGTCTGGTGATGCACAGCATGCTTCACGTGGATCAGGCACGAGCGATGAAGCAAAGAGAACTGTGGGAATTAATCGCGCGCGAACTGATGACTGGTCCCTTAGCGTCCAAAGATCGCAAATATTTGGCGTTTTTGTCGTGCACGAGGTACTGCGGCGCGCCCAGCCCTCGCACGCACGAGGACACCTTGGCGAGAACGCAGGGTCATGCGGCCCTCGGCGGAGGTGGCTTAGCACTCTTCGGCTCGGCATGTCTTCACACCTGGCCTACGTGTATGGCTCAGGTTGGTTAATGCTTATTATTAATTAATGCAACTCGATGTAATCCATGTAGATTCACTTCTTATCCCCTATGAAAAGAATATTTAAAAGATAGAGTCTTTTATATAAGTGAATATTATATAAGTGAAGTATTTGAAGTATATATTTATATAAGTGAAGTATTTGAAAATCTTTCATGATTTATCAGGTATTATCGAGATTCCTGGATACCACTGTGATCGACACCGAACAACTCATGGACGACAGTAATTATCGTGGTACGCACGGTGGCTGCTTGGCGACGACGTTAGGCTCCGTTCTACACGAACTTGGTCACACTTTCGATCTCGGCCATACACGAGAGGGAATAATGGGTCGAGGATTCGATTACGTCGATAGGGTTTTCGTAGGCGCGGCTGGAATCGATTTCAATCGTAATCCTATTAGAAGAGATCCCCAACACACGACTGTCGCTCTTAGCCGACCACTCAGCGTTACAGTAACTGTGCAAGAATCCGTACTATCAAGCCCACGAAGGGGTAGATTGCTCTCGGAAACATCTAGATCCGCATCATCGTTTACTTCGAGACAGTTACCCGGAAGACTTTCAGCACCAGCTAGTCCAGAGCTTAATAGATCTCTTTCTAAAAGCCTGATCGCCTCGGAACCTCCTTCGCAGCCTGATCGAACATTCTGGGGTCCATCATGCGCAGCATTACTTGCGTATCATCGCTGGTTTAATAGTGAAATGGACAATTTTTCTAATAATAGACATCATCACGAGATAGAGTACGATGGAAAAAGGTGAGTTGATTGTTATCGACAAATATATTTTCGTTTTAAAACGATATAAGTGATTAAACGTCAAACGACTTTTTCTAACGACTTCTAATTTTTTATTAAATTATTTACTACTTTATTTATATAAAATAAAGTAAGTTTCAACATGACTGTTTTTTAATACTTGTGATTTTACTCTCTGTAAGGAATGTAGTAAGATCACGATACGGAGTACGAGTAATGGAGCTTAGAGAGACGTCAGGAGGGATGGTTGTGAGTTCCCGCCAATTTCCTGGCTTACGACCACCATTGGAGGCTTTAGTTCCACCACCTCCACCTCACTGCCTCACTACTCTTACCCTCGTTGCTGAAGATTCCACAGGAAATGTGCTCAAACACCCTCTTCCTACTGCCTTTTAAAGGTCAGCAGAAATAATGATGCATAATTTTATTTTCTAGTCCAACGGAGATTGTTACAGTAAGCAATATTGGCTTAATATACATTTAATATACATTGTAAATTATCCAAAGATATTTTTTATTTGTTCCTCATTTAAAAATTTAAGTATTTTAATTAAATGTATATAGAAATAAAATTTCTATTGATACTTTTTACGCGCTAATTATATTTATTAATAAATTCGCATAGATAAAATAAAATATTTTTAGACATACATATATATATATACACACACATATATACATACACTATAATAAATGCGCTTTGCGGAAAATTCCCTGAATACAATTCTTTGAATGGAAAAATCTCCGAATGAAAAGTTTCCCGAACGGAAAGATCCTTGAACGAAAAATTCCGTGCATACACTTTTTAAACATGTATGGTATATATTTCTTTTCAAACATATATGATATTACCAACATTGATAATTCATAGATGCAAAAATTACATTATTTCCATCCCCCAAAAACCCGACACTAGGTTTGAGTTAAATCTCGTTTTTCCGTTTGAGAAACTTTCCATTCGGGGATTTTTCTATTCGAGGAATTGTATTCAGGGAATTTTGAATAAATGCAACTGAGTGAGAAAATTTGGAAAACAATATCTATAAATATATCTATAATTTAACTTTTATGAGTTATGTAAGTTTTTTTAATTCTATGAATGTGAAATAATATCAGAATAAATCTCTAGTTTCTATTTAATGTGAGAACATAAAATAATCATCCAGATATTGAGGTTTGTTTAGAATTATTAATCAAAATATTAAACTGCCATTATATATCCCCTGCTTCTGAAAGTACTATTTTGACTAGAATGAAAACATATTCCAATTGCATATAAAAGTTGAAAAAATTTAAAATTTAATTTCATTATTGCCATTCTTAGAAACTCGAATAGTGAAATGTGAAATTTTTAAGTGTTTATATTATAGATTAGGGGAATTTTCCATTCGGGAACTTTTCCGTTCGGGGAACTTTTCGTTCGAGCAACTTTCAAATACGATTTGTACAGCCGAGAATCAAATAGAAGCTTGTATTCACTGCATATATACGTATGTAATTGACATATAGATGATGTAAATTTTATATGACAATATACGATGGCATAGTCAAATGACAAATATTTGATACATCTTGTTCGTGTACAATTCTTTCCATGTCGAATGTGCAGGAAACTACTTTATAATAGCTTATTTTGTAACAATAGTCTCTACTGTTCTGTGAACCATAGCCTCAAGCGCTATTGTTATTAATGTAAACGTAACAATTACTTATTAACGTATAACTTATTAATGTATAATAATTAATTATCCGTAACGTGCACAAATACGTTGAGTATTATAAACGAGGGATATATAAGTATTGGGAGTGCTTGTGTAATTATACGTTGCGAAAATTTCATATAAAATAATCTTATACGTATATATATATATATATATATATATATATATATATATATATATATATATATATATATATATATATATACACATATATATGCAATTAGACATACTTATGTCAGTAGGTTTTTAAAAAGACGTGATCATACTGCTCACTTTTCATGTCGAAAAGTGTCAACAAACGCTGCGTCAAGTTGATAATACATTCAGCTTCTACTACAATTCTTAGAAAATTAGACTTTAATTAAAGTGTTTTCTTTCCATTTATTAAAAATAAATAGAGAACTGTACAGTGTAAATTTTATTTTCACTTATCATGATACTTGTGGTTTACTTACCATGTTACTTTCCGATGTGAAACAGGGACAGCGTAGATGCACTGTTTAGCATTTTTCGTGCAGATTTTTACGATCATCTTCAGTATTCAAACAGTTAAGCATATATACAGTATTATATCCTATTTTAATAAATTAGGCTAGTGAAAGGACAATATTGTACCACCAATTCTGGCAAACCGGCAGAAAGAATAACCTATGTATCTATAACCTATATATAAGTTAAAAATACAAAATTAGCTAGAAACATGACTAACAACTTTTTTATCCATTTTCCCACGTGTGTGAAGTTGGCCCCGCACTTTTCGAATTCTATATTTTTATTAATTGTGCTGCATTATGCTACGCTTGTGCCGTAAACCACAATCTTGTAATTCAAAACATTCAAGAAAATAAAAAAAAAACAAAATTTTTGATAGCTCCGTACTTTTCGAATTTTGACTTTTATTTATTGTGCCGTATTGTGCTACAATTGTGCCGCAAACGCGAGATCGATAACATCAATAACAATTAAGAAAAAAAATAAAAACAAAATTAAGATAGCCCCGCACTTTTTCACGATTAAACTCACGATTTTTTTATAAATTGGTACTAACTTGTGCCAATATTGTGCCAATATGCCATATTGTGCCGTTGGAAAAATTTGACTATCTTAATTCGATAAAAAAAATTCACAAAGAAAAATTTAAAAAATACATATCAATTGGAACTAATACAGATTGTATAATAATCTTAGGACATAGCATAGGACATCTTAGGACGTTGCAGTTTTTGGTCTCTGTATAACTAGGATTACTTTTAAAGAGATACTGTGCAACGTTTCCTATGCTTGAAAAGCAATTTACAGTTATAATGTTTTTATGCTCGCTGGCTCAGTGCGCAATGAGGAGTGGGGGCCGAAGCGTATGTAGAAGACTCTTATATTCTGGCGAGTTTTTATTTATTTTTATTATTTTTATTGAGTTATTTATTTTTATTGTATCATTTATTATATTTTATTACATTGAGTTCTGATATAACAACGTTTTCAAAAATTTTGCTTTTTTTATTTTCTTGAATATGTTTTGAGTTACAGGATTGTGGTTTACGGCACAATATGGCACAAGCGTAACACAATGCAGCACAATTCATAAAAATATAGAATTCGAAAAGTGCGGGGCCAACTTCACACACGTCATTTTCCCTTTACATTAACCCTCCGAGAACACACCTCTTTTTTCAAGCAGAACACTCTGGGTCAATCTGACCCGACGCTAGCTTTAAGAGTCCGCCATTTTAAAACGACGTGTTCGATCGGCTTGAAAAAATTCCTGGATATACTTGAAACTTGAATAAATGATGTTGTAAATATTAAAACTGTTTTTATAAATATTAACATATCTAAAAAAATTGTCGAAAAAAAATTTTTTTTCAAAAAATTTTATTTTACATAAATAAATCAAGAATTTTTTTAATTGAATAAGAAGAGAGATAAAGAGAGATAAGATATAAAAAAAAAAAAAAGGTACGGGTCAAATTGACCCAGTGTGTTCTCGAAGGGTTAAACTTAATAGTCTTAGCCGATAGATGATTATTACACAGTTTACAGTAGTATATATTATAGTGTATCCTCCTCAGTCCTTCATCCTACGTGAGGGCGTGGTGACCTCCGGTGACATGCATCCATGTCATCCGGAGGTTCTCCTGGCAAGATACTCTCGGAGGTTTGCCGTTGCCTTCCGAGAGGCGACGATCGAATAAAAAACCGACGATGTTTTGGTCGGGTTTGAAGTCGGATCTTTGGGTCGCTAAGACAATGTACATTTCTGTAAGTCACGATCGCCACAAATTTATATTATAGTGTATATTATATAGTATACTATGGTTATAGTATATAATGTACTTTATATACTATATAACGTATATTGTATATAGTGAGTATACTATAGTATATATAGTAAAGTATATAAGTATTATAGTATATAAATATATTATCCAATCCATGAAAAACTGAATATATTTTATTAAGAGATTAATAAAATAGGAAAAGAAAAAAATTAAAACTTGCAATTTGAAATCATACAATAATTTTGTCTGAAGTGTGACTCGTGAAATTAGTTAAATGTTTAAATTTAATAAAGTTTAATGTTTGAATTTAATAAAGAAGCTTAAGCTCGCGGCACATCGCGGATTTTCTTTTTTGCCTGACGGATTGCTAGCTAGCAAAAAGCCTCACTCCGCTGCATCCTGATTGGCTCTCGCATAAGCAAGTACAAATCCATACAAGAAAAATAGCACTTGACCTATCACGGAAATCCAGCGGACCAACCAATAAACAATCCAGCAGGCAAAAAAGCATCATATGCCGTGAGCTTGAGAGATATTATTTTAGAAACACATAGCAAACACGAAACGGTAACATTGCATAAATATTATAATTTCCTACTTAACAATGTAACTGTTATGTACAACATGTATTATATTATTTTTATATTGTTGTAGGAAATTACAATATTGTTGTAATGTTATTGTTTGTTGTTTGCTGGATACATAATATATATAATAAGATAATATAAGATACCCAGATAGCACAGAGAATTCGAAAAGAATTCTTTTTTGGTCCCCGATTTACAAAATGAATTCTTTTTCCATCCCATTTCTGTTCTAAAAGTATTTTCAGCATTCCAAAAGACTTCACTTTTATGTTACCATTTGTGAGTTCTTTTTTAGATTCAAAAAGGATTCCTTTTCGAGTCCATAAGAATTCGCAATGAAGAGGAATTCTTTTTTAGTTCATTTCGAACAGATTACGCGAATTCGAAAAGAACTCAAGAAAGTGAATTCTTTTTGAAATCAAAAGGATCAGTTGTGCTATCTGGGTATGTAATAAAAGATTACGATTAAAAGATACATATAAGATAATAATAAAAGATTATAAGATAATATAAAATATATAATAAGATAAATATATAAATATTTTTAACTTTACTATGCTACGTAAATTTGTGTTTATACAAAAACGTAACGTGACGTATTAAAAAATATTTTTATCGCAAATGCCATTAATAATGAAATATTGAACAGTATTAGCGGCAATGATAGTCAACCATTATCAGATTTTTTCTCATTTTGTCTATAAATTCTTATGTAACCATAAAAAAGCAGATAAAAAGCAGATAAAACTGAACATGACAACAGCATGTTTCGTTATTTCAACGTGTGTCAAACGCATGCATCTGAAAGTAGAACATGTCGTCCTCCAATTCAACCGTTCGGAAAAGTTCGGAAAAAGTTTCTGCAGAAACAGAATCCAGTGGCAGAGCGCAATTTCCTGAAATAATCGACGACAAGATAAACACAGAGCAGTTTTTGCAGGCCGCTCGCGATGTTGTGTCGATGGTCGGTGCGTACCTATATATTTCTCGATTTTAACCTCAAAATTGCCTGAAGAACTGTGGAATCGAACGCTGCTGAACGATCACGAATCTTGCATTAAATACAACATGATGTGACAGGAATAAACCTGTGTTTCAGGTAAACTTGGCAAACCGTTTGCATCCGTACGACACGACATGCAGGGCAATATCGACGTAAGTTGAACAACAATTTCTACAGAAACAATTTTTACAGTCTTTATGGATCTAAATATTGTGTGTTCTTCAATTCATAGAAACTCTCAACCAGGTATTCTGTGGATAGAACTGCTAATTCGACTTTGCAAGACATGGTCTTGCTGGAAAAATCTACTGAAAAGAAACTCGTTGCGATTGATGCCTTAATGTGGTTAAGAAGGTATGGAATATATATCTATAAATGTTGACATTTTCAGTCATTACCTAAAAACTTATGATAATAATTTTCATTTCACCCTTTGCAGTAAATATCTTTTATATCTACAATGTTCAGTAATAAATTACATATCAGTTTAATAATATAATATTATATTTCTAACTTTGACATAAGAACAACCAAGCCGAATAATAATTATATACATAGTACATAGTTCATATAAGAAATGTACAAAACTCACAACAATCATTATTAGGCATACAATTTATCCACCTGAGGACCCAAAATGTCGATATCTATTTTGTGCTAGTATCAGTTATTATTTCTCATTAAATGCATCTGTGAATTCTTTCAGACACATGCTTGCATAGAGATCTTTATTCAATGGTTATTACATATTTTAGAGCGTTACATCTGATTTTATTGTTCTTCGAAAAAATTGTGGAGACTCACAAGACTGAGCAACCACCAGAAGATTTGAGCATATTCTTGAGAGAAGCGTACAAAGAAACTTTAGAGCCGTATCATGGTTGGATGGTACAACAACTGTTTAATGTAATTATATTTATATATTATTATATTTATATACATATATTATACATTTATATATTACATAATTACATCATTATACATTTTATGTTACATTTTTCAATGCGTATGTCATACCTTGTTAAAAATTATATTATTATGTTTAAACATTGATTTTGTTTCAGATTTTAGCACGTACGACACCTTCTCGTTCACGGTTTCTATTAGCATTAGCGGATGAACAAGTGGGAAAAGAAGAAATTACTTTGAGGAACATGGAGGTGTCCTCAATAAATCTAAGAAAAAATGTGATAGCTTTAAAGGCATTTTACAATAATCATAATCTAGAAGTGAATACTGTAGTATAAAATACATTAGAGTTCAATACTATATCTTCATTAGTAAAGAACTGCCTAAAAAGATATATAAATAGATTATATCTAAAAAGAGAAGGCCACGATTATAACGAAGTTAGAAGAAATCTTATGCATATTTATTGTGCATAAAATCATACATTCTTACTACATTTCCATATATGGAAATATATATATATATATATATATATATATTCCATATACTTGTATATTACATTTCTATAGAGATTTCAAATACAAATGTAATAAAAGTTATTACCAAGTACAAAAATTTATTCTTCAGTTGTAACACATTCAACATATTATTCGTATGTATGTTACATTAAATCTTTTAGCACGTTAATAATGTATTATCTTTAAATATTCAGTGCAATAATATTGTTAAATCTCGAAAGTAATAAAGTAAATATTAATTAACGTCCACTATCATCAATCCCATATAACTGTGCGATATAAAATCTTTTAGCATGATGATCCGCCGACTTCTTTAAAGCTACAGTAGCTGTTATAATTTCTATGACGAGCAGAAATGCTATAATACCGTTGGTAATCGTCTCGCTAAAATGAGATCTGGTTTTACTGTCGAAAAGAAGGAACATTTCTAAAGGAAAATGTATGAGGGTAGATATCAGCCAGAAACTCGCTAATTCTGGAATCTATATAAACATAAAGAGAATATTTTCAATCGTTCATCTCCTCCTCATTCCTTCACCCTACGTGAGGGCGTGGTGACCTCCGGTGACATGTCATCCGGAGGTTCTGGCAAGATACTCTCGGTGGTTTGCCGTTGCCTTCCGAGAGGTGGCGATCGAATAAAAACCGACGATGTTTTGGTCGGGTTTGAATTCAGATCTTTGACTCGTTAAGACAATGTACATTTCTCTGAGCCACGATCGCCACAAATATTTTCAATCGCTAATCTAATTTATCTTATATAATATTTTATATCTATATTTATGTTATTGAAATAAATTTACCTTCTCCGCCAAGTTTCCAAGATACCCCAAGTACAGCCGTATACCTTCCAATATTGATATAACAATAAATACAGCTACAGTTATAAATTTGTATATGTCTGTCAAGTAATAGTACTGTAAAATAAAAAATATATAATTTGTCTGTTGTCCACGTACTACCTCCAGATTTCTTAAAAACTTTATTATATTTTGTTATATATTTACTTTTGTATCTAAATTGATAAGTATCACAAAGAACCATACAGGATAGGATACACCCACACATTAAAATACAATGCCATTTGGAGTGGCAAGTTGGATTGTATTTGATTTCCTGTGGAAAGCAAATAGTCAATCATAAAGATATGTGTATATATGTATATATATTTTTTTATGTGAGGAAATCCTCATGGATATCCATCCGGAGGGGAATTATGCCGGACTACTACCGGCTAAAGTCACCGGGACATCTTACTCGGACATATCTAGGTTGCTCAAGGCAACCCCTGAAAAAAGGAACTACGCGAGATGAAAGAGCCTGGGATCGAACCGAGACCTTTCACTTTCTAATTATTCGCGCTAGCATAAAGCCATCCCAACCATAAATAAATATATATATATACATATATGCAAAATTTAATTAAATTATTAATCAAGTAGAAATTCCATTGGAGTTTAATCACGTTTAAAATTTTACATATATATATATATATATTTAAAATTTATATAGAAGTTAAGTTAAGTTTAAACGTGTCCCGCTACTATTAAACCTTAATAATTAGTTCACAGAAAATCCAATTTTTAATTATTAAGTTTTAATAATATTGATAATTAACTTCAATATTATTATATTGTTAAAGAAGATTAAAGTATCTCATTCACACACATTTTTACTGATTAAGAATAAATTAGATATATATCACTTTAAACTACCCAACTATTGAGTTAACTATTGAGAATAAATTAAATATCACTTTTTAAATTACCGAGTGAGACATGATTTGTCGATTGAATGATGTCGAGTCGATATCGATTTGACGATTTCAACTCGACGATTCAATATCGTTCCAATATCGATCGACGAATCATTTCTCACTGGGTAATATTCTTATTTGTATTTTGGTATTAATTTCACAGTTTTTTTGCTTAAAACGAGCGTGATTTCTTTATTAATTTTAATATTATTGTCTCGAAAATTTCACAATGTTTAAAAAATGATCTCATTAATACATTAATCATTAATTGATTCATAATAATTAAAGTAAATTGACGGTAGTAATAAAATGAATAGGCGTGTAAATATGTATACCATTGTCGTTTTCCATGGCAACGATACCCATCAACGAATGTAAAATGCATACCTATGTCGTAAAATTCTTTTTTTCGATCGTAATATGACAGACCGGGAAATATACGATCCGACGCAGTGACAACTGACGTCTTCCACATCCACATTGTTAGTCACGTGATTCTTACATTCGGAAAAACAGTAAAATTTGATCATACATTTGCCAGTTTGCTCTTCTTGTTCTTCTGCAGGCGCGCAATTAGTTCCAGGCACCTTATGGATATACCTTATAGAGAAACTGGCAATTGCTATAGTTTCTGCATTAGAAGTCGTGTCCGGATGAGGGACAGAGAAAGAGAAATATACTTTTTAGAACCTTCTCTTTCTCAACGTGTCCGGAAATTACATTGCGCATGTCAGTTAACATGAAACGTTAACATAATAACGGAATTGAAGGTGATATTTTATAGTAAGCGAAATAAAAGAGCGAAAAGAAATAATTTTATATAGATAATCTTAAGGGAATATATATATATATATATATATATATATATATATATGTATATATGTATATGGTTTCTTTTCTCCCACTGGAAGAGGAAGTATATAGTTTGCGTCACATGCACTATAGATTAGATCTATAGTGTACGTGACATGGACCATGGATTTGTTCTTCCAGTGAGTGAAAAGAAACGCAACCATGGTGAGGTAACACAGCAGGTGCAGTGATGTGGTGTGCAATTCGCTGGGTCATAGTAGTGTGTTACGTCTGGGAGAAATTAAAGGCAAATGGCTTATCTTATGAGGACAATCGATAACGTAACAATGCCCTCCCTGCTTTTAGTCACCCTGCATTCACCGGGTTTATTGAGGATGAGGGAGTAAATGATCTCTCGTCAAATCAAGTGGATTTTTGTGCCTTCGTCCTTTTAATACAGAGAGTGAAATCGACGGTAGAATTCTGATTAATGACAATGAAAGTCTCGACTAAATGAAACTGACGGTAGACTTCGTCTTTACAATAGTAGCGCAGTGAAAAAACGTACTGTCTGCATGGAGTCAACTAGACGACTGATTGGAGCGTTTGCGGTAGTTCCCTTTGCCCGTCTGTCTTTGTGCGTTCAATGGGCTTCCTGGTATTTTGCAGATAACGATGGTGTGTAATTTTGATGCCACTCCGTGGATCGGTGGCACTTCTTTGATGCGTAACAATTATGAGCATCATCAACAGCTAACGTCGTGTTCGACGTGTGGTGACTAATAAAGTAGCACTACATACTACTTCATTAGTTCTCATGGGAAGATAGTTTCCCGTTGCTTTCCACACTGCAGTATTGTCGCAGCGAACTGTAATAACTATATGAGACAACCCAGATAGCACAGAGAATTCGAAAAGAATTCTTTTTTGGTTCCCGATTTACAAAATGAATTCTTTTTCCATCCCATTTCTGTTCTAAAAGTATTTTCAGCATTCCAAAAGATTTCACTTTTATGTCACCATCTGTGAGTTCTTTTTTAGATTCAAAAGGGATTCCTTTTCGAGTCCATAAGAATTCGCAATGAAAAGGAATTCTTTTTTAGTTCATTTCGAACAGATTACGCGAATTCGAAAAGAACTCAAGAAAGTGAATTCTTTTTGAAATCAAAAGGATCAGTTGTGCTATCTGGGAAACTTACCATCAAAGGTCTGCCACATTACTGACATAACAGCTGCCTTACATCAGGGAGGAATATATTCACAGTGGTTTGCCGTTGTCTTTCCAAGAGGTGGCGATCGAATAAAAACCGATGATCTTGGTTGGATTTGAACTCAGGTCTTCGGCTCGTTAAGATAACGCATATTACTCTTTGAGTTTCTTAACTCAAAGATGGTAACTGAATAATTTTAGAATAATGATAATAAAAAGGCGCTTATATGGATGATAAACTTATATATAAATACTTATAGATAAAATTATTTAGACAAAATTACCGCGAAAATTAATGGACTTACACATGTTATCTGGTAAGAAAATTTTGTTAGTCGCGACGTCACAAGTGATTTTACCGTGGGTCGATAAGTGCGGTCAACGAGCAATTTCTAAATTGGACTCTTGACCGGGAAAAAAATATTTCATATATGTATAATTAATCATATAAGAAATATATATTCCTAAATCCATATATTTCTAAAATTTTTTTCTTGAAACTAAAATCTTATAAATAAAAAATACATTATTTTATATTTTTGACTTATTTTTTTTAAATAATATTAATACTTAATACTAATATTAATACTTAGTACTTAATAAAATATGATTATCGCTCTTAATATAATCTTGAATGTAATTTAAACAATAATTTTGCGCACTTTCGCTATCAAGATTAATATTATTTTCATATATTTCCAAAATTTTATTTTTCTTGAAGATGAAATCTTATAAAGAAAAAATATATTATTTATATTATTATTTTTCTGACTTATTTTCAAAAAATAATATTAATACTTAATAAAATATGATTATCATCTTGAATGTAATTTAAACAATGTTTTTGCTTTGGCAAGATTAATTAACATTATTTTTAATTTGACATTATTAATTTTCTATAAAAAATGAAAAACTTTTCATTACATCAAAGATAGAATTTAAATCTTTTTATTACAGATTGTTTCATCGCAAGTCTGTTAAAAATGATTGCCATAAACATAATCCATTTTTTTAAATATTGTTTACAATTTGACGCTTCTTATAAATATTAATCCATAGAGTCTGTTCTCAATTTATCTCATTATATTAGTTACTAATTAATATTTCTGGTATAATAAAAAAAAATAATAAGAATCTAATAATATTAATAAAATAAAACAATAATATAACATATTTAATATGTTATATTATTGTTTTATTTTATTAATATTATTAATATTATTAATAATATAACATATTTATAAAATAAAACAATAATATAACAGACGGAATAATAATAATTAACAACGCTTTAATGTCTGGAAGGGGTATTTCAATAATATAATAGTCAACAGGTTGGTAATCGAAAATACTTTCTCAATGTTACTTAATTATTCCAATGATCCCCCAAATTTTTACATAATTACATGTGTTTCTGATCTTCAATTGATAAAAAATTTTTCTAATTACACATGCCGTTTATCGGATTGCAGGATAATCCGTCAGCGCAAGGGCACAAGATGTAGTGGATATCTTCTTGAAAATTAGACGAGTTGGTGTTGATAACTTCAGGGTTATTCAGCACAGACTTTATATGGCACAGTTCTCCTCTCTGTTGGAACGGCATACACACCGAAATCGTGTACCTTGGAATATCTAAAGAATATCAGTTAACACTTAACTCATTTATCAAGAGCTCGGTTTCTTAATCGGAAGTATATATACTTAATATATTTTTGGGATTTCAATTCCCTATTACAATGTTTCGATAGAATCTATTTTGCATATCGAATATTATTATTATTGTAAAAAAAAATTTCTTGATGCGCGCTCTCTCTCTCTCTCTCTCGCTCTCTCTCTCTCTCTTTCTCTCTTTCTCTCTCCCAAAGACATTCCCTCAAGATGTTTTTTTAGGCAAGAAATTTTAGGCAAGAAAAGAAAAAGAGAGACAAACCTAACAAGCAACAGGAGTCTGAACAGTCCAAATCGGTCGTACACGGAATGGGATTCCAAGGAGCAGAATCGATGTTCGAAAGAGCCGTGATTGAGATGACGAGTAGCAGCGCTCTCGGTATCGGCGACATAATTGTTGTTTAAACTTGAATAATCACTAGAAAATAAAAAATGTAAAATTGCATGACAAGATAATTCCACGAGTAAACTCATTGTAAGAAGCATCATTTTTTTTATCTATGAAAATAATATGTGATTTGAAAACTTTCAAAAAAGAAGATTAAAAAAATATTAGTAAAAATCATTACATTGCAACTGAAAATTTCATACTCTAAAAGTATGTCATTATTGATTCATTATTTATTATAAAGTAAAAAATTAATTAATTACTAAAAGAAGGAAAAAAATAAAATTATTACATGAAAAAGCAGCTTTGCTGAAGTATCTAAAAATTAGGCCAGATACAGGTCTGAAAATAATTTTGTTGGGCTATCAAAATAATTATGTAGGATAAACTCAAACTGGTTGCTAGAACTTGATTTGAAAGTTCTATTATTTTGATGAACCAACAAAATTATTTTCAAATTTACGTCTAGCTAAACTTTTAAATATTTCAACAAAATCATTTTTCCCGTGAATGTGTGTAAATAGTAAACTGAGTAAACATTCTTTGCTGGAAAACTTTAAACTCTCAGCTCGTTTATGTACAACAAATGAACATGCAATTAGAGGCTGTTATCGAATAAATAATTAGTATTATAAGAATTTCATTTCTGACGTTGACGAAAATATTTCTCTCTCAGGACTTCCTGGAAAAATTTTCATGAAAACCGGTCGTGAATTCTCGAATCGCATCGCATGTGTCATCGCGCGTAAAAAGACACGCCGCCTACAAGTCTCCTTATCCGAGAACAACGAATACGTAACAAACCTGTCGTTATGAACTACGGTCCACTGTCTGCCAAAACACTGCCCGTGCGAACTGATGAACGCATCGTTTTATATCGCCGGTTTTCTCGACGTTTGAACTGCATAAACGGAAAAAACTGCGTTTTTCGCATGCAAAATACCCGATCGGGAACAATCGCCGAATGAAACAGCGATTTTTAGAGCGATTGCAAGTCAATTAGAAGGTTGTATTTTTTTTAAATGCATTTTTAATATTCATGAGAGTTTTTCATTGGAAATGAAAAGTCACAAACGTGATAACAATTTGGAAATGATTATATCAATAATTTATTGATAAGATAAGAGCAAATTTCCTACACAGATTCCTGAAAGAAAGGAAGGAAATAACAAAAGATAACAAAGAGATAATAATAAAGTATCATTATTTAATGTTTGCGATTTTCTTTTATATGGGTGAGAACACAGACCCTTCCGTAGACCTATCCCGCATTTACCCGCATATATTTTTTTATTTAAATAATGTTTGCATTCCACTGAAAAGTTGCTTAATAGACTATCGGAGTTGAGTAATGTGCTTTTTCTCACTTTACTCGCAAGAAATTTTACAGATTGATAGCATAGGAACAATGTATAATTACTCGCGACACATCTTCCTCATAATTAATTGTAATATAACATTTATTGTAAAAGTATTATTTTATTAAAATGGAACAGTTACACAAATTTATCAAACACACGATACAGGTTCGCGCGATCAACAAAATTGATAAATTTATTTTCAATGATTACATCGGTTGGTTGTAAAATGCGCAAACATATGCGTAAGAAAATAGACCAATTTCTTTATGCATATATGAACTTATGCGCTTATGCAAATTTGTGTAGATAAGATATTTATTTTAAACTCACTCTAAATGAACATTTACATGAATTATTGCAAAGTGATTTTTTCGTTTTAACAGTTGGCTACTATGTTTAAGTCTTGACATTGGTAGAATTGACAGATTTATCCGCCAAGTTCAAATAAAAATTATTTATTTATATTTTAAACAAAAAAGGGAATATTTAAATAAAAAATAAATCAATTACTAAGAATGTACAAACAATGTACAAACGATTAAGTATAATAAAATATGATTTATCATTATTTTTGGAATAATGAGGGGCTAACTTTTAGAGGTCCTGTTAGTAAATTTTATTTATTTTTTTTTAATTAACCAAGAATGTACAAACACTAAAAATTATAGTACATTCATGTACAAACGATGTACAATCCAAATATATCAATATTTTTGTATTTTGTTGTATATGAGAGACCAAATGTATGGACCTACTCTTGACCGGAAAAAAATTTTTCATATAATATATAAATAATTAATCATATAAGAAATATATATTCCTAAATCCATATATTTCTAAAATTTTTTTCTTAAAATCTTTTTCTTAATTAAAATCTTATAAATAAAAAAATATATCATTTTATATTTTTTATCTATTTTTAAAAAATAATATTAATAATTAATATTAATACTTAATATTAATACTTAATAAGATATGATTATCATCTTGAATGTAATTTAAACATTGCTTTTGCCTTGGCAAGATTAATTTACATTATTTTTAATTTTACTAATTTCTTATAAAAAACCAAAATCTTTTTCATTACATCAAAGATAGAATTCTTTTTAACAAACAAATTTCAATTGTTTTATCGATCCGTCTGACCAATTTTTTTGCGTATCGCCGACTAGATTTGTCGCACATTGTAATACATTGTAATGCGCGACAAATCTAGTTGGCAGTACGCAAAAAAATTAGTTAGACGGATTGATAAAACAATTAAAATTTGTTTAATTTTAATTATTTTTATTCTAGATTGTTTCATCGTAATTCTTAAAAATGATTGCCATAAACATAATATATTTTTTTAAATATATTAATGTCTACAACTTGACGCTTGTTATAAATATTAATTATGCATAAAGTCTGTTCTCAATTTATCATTATATTATTTACTAATTAATATTTCTGGTATAAGTAATAATAAAAAATAATAAGAATATAATAACAGTAAATAAAATAAAACAATAATATAACAGACAGAATAATAATAATTAACAATGTTTTAATGTCTGGAAGAGATATTTCAACTATAATAAGTCAACAGGTTGATAATCAAAAATACTTTCTCAATGTTACTTAATTATTCCAATGACCCTCAAATTTTTACATAATTACATGTGTTTCTGATCTTCAATTGATAGAAAATTTTTCTAATCACACATGCCATTTGTCGGGTTGCAGGATAATCCGTCAGCGCAAGGGCACAAGATGTAGTGGATATCATTAACTTCTATTTGAAAATTAGGATAAGACAAGTTGGCGTTGATAACATCAGGGTTTACTCGGCACAGTTCTCCTTTCTGTTGGAACGGCATACATATCGGCATCGCGTACCTTGAAGGCCCTAAAAGAATATCAATTAACACTTAACTCATTTATCAAGAACTCGTATACCGGTTTCTTAATCGGAAGTACATACTTAATATATTTTTGGGATTTCGATTCCCTATTACAATGTTTCGATAGAATCTATTTTGCATATCGAATATTATTATTATTGTAAAAAAAAATTTCTTGATGCGCTTTGTCTCCCTCTCTCTCTCAAAGGCATTCCCTCAAGGTGTTTAAAATTTTAGGAAGAACAGAAATTTTAGCAAGAAAAGAAAAAGAGAGACAAACCTAGCAAGCAGCAGGTGTCTGATGAACATTCCGAATTGGTCTTACACCGAACGGGATTCGAAGAAGCAGAATCGATATTCGAAAGAGCCGCGATTGAGATGACGAGTAGCAGCACTCTCGGCATCGGCGACATAATTGCTGTTTAAACTTGAATAATCACTAGAAAATAAAAAAATGTAAAATTGCATGGCAAGATAATTCCACTCATTGTAAGAAATCATCTTTTTTATCTATGAACATAATATGTGATTTGGCAACTTTCAAAAAAGAAGATAAAAAAAATATTAGTAAAAATCATTACATTGCGAATGAAAATGTCATACTCTAAAAGAATGTTTTTATTTATTAATTAATTATTGATCATAAAGTAAAAAATTAATTCATTACTAAAAGACGAAAAGAAATAAAATTATTACATGGAAAAAAGCAACTTTGCTGAAGTAAAAATTAAGCCATATACAGGTCTGAAAAGAATTTTGTTGGGCTGTCAAAATAATTATGTAGGCTAAACTCAAACTGGTTGCTAGAATTTGATTTGAAAGTTCCATTATTTTGATGAACCGACAAAATTGTTTTCAGATTTAGTTAATTCAGTCTAGTTAAACTTTTGAATATTTCAGTAAAATCATTCTTCCCGTGTAAATAGTAAACTGAGTAAACATTCTTTGCTGGAAAACTTTGATTGAATTGCCAGCTTGTTCATGTAACAAATGAACATGCAATTAGAGGCTGTTATCGAATAAATAAGCAATATTACAAGAATTACTATTAGAATTTCATTTCTGACTTTAACGAAAATATTTCTCTCGCAGAATTTCCTGGAAAAATTTTCAAGAAAACCGGTCGTAAATTCTCGAATCGTATGTGTCATCGCGCGTAAAAAGACACGCCGCCTACTAGTCTCCTTACCGGAGAACAACGAACACATTACAAACCTGTTGTTATGAACTACGGTCCACTGTCTGCTGTAACACTGCCCGTGCGAACTGATGAACGCATCGTTTTATACCACCGGTTCTCTCGACGTTCGAACTGCGTAAAAGGAAAGAACTGCGTTTTCCGCATGCGAAATGTCCGATCGGGAAAAATCGCCAAATAAAACAGCGATTTTTAGAGTGATTGCGTGTCGATTAGAAGATTGTTTTTTATAAATGCATTTTTAATATTCATAAGAGTTTTTCGTTGGAAATGAAAAGTCACGAACGTGATGACAATCTGGAAATGATTGTATCAATAATTTATTGTGATAAGATAGAGCTAATTTCCTAGACAGATTCCTAAAAGAAAAGAAGAAAATAACGAGAGATAATAAAGAGATAATAATAAAGTACAGAAAGTAAAGAAGAAGATGGAAATAAAATTGATTCCTCCTATAAGCTGAATCATCATTAAATATTATTTAAGTGTAATCAATGTTTCTTCTGCAGTTTTTCTCGGATAGCAGAAAAAAGGAAATTACCAAAAACTTTTCCGGAAAAACAAATTGATGAAGGTATGCGACTACGAAATATCGTTATTTAATGTTTGCGTTTTTATTTTATACGGGTGAGAACACAGACCTTTCCGTAGATCTTTCCCGCATTTACCCGCATATATTTTTTTATTTAAATAATGTTTACATTCCACACTGGAAAGTTGCTTAATAGACTCGGAGTTGAGTAATGTGCTTTTTTTCACTTTACTCGCAATAAATTTTACAGATTGTAGCGCAGGAACAATATATAATTACGCGACACATCTTTCTCACAATTAATTGTAATCTAACATTTATTGTAGAAATATTATTTTATTAAAATGGAACAATTACACAAATTTATCAAATACACGACAAGGGTTTGCGCGATTAACAGAATTGATAAATTTATTTTCAATGATTACAATATCATGATAATAAATCTTTCTGTCTCTTTCTCTCGTTTTAAACCTTCAAATCGTGTGTCACGGTTATTAATAATATTCTTATTTGTAGAATAATCTCCGGTCGTCAATTAAAACAATAAATAATTTTCCCAACAGCTTTTATACACGTATATGCGTATAGATGTGCATGAGTCACAGTGATATTATCACTCTTAATATAGACGTACTCGACATTGAACAATATTAGACCGACTATTTGAAATTTATTCAAAGACGTTGGAAAATCACACGCTGATGATTACCGTTGCGTAATTAATGATTCAAAATTTCCAAAATGCAATAAGTTTGCCAACGCGGGAAAAGCAATTTCTGGGAAACTTCAAAGATATCTGCATTTATTTCTTTGAAACAGCTTACGTAATATTACCCTAAATTTTATTCATAAAAGTGACACTTATAACATCGATTACTCAATCGCGTGTAGCATTCTCTTACATTTCCAAAAATTGTGCTGTCGCTTCGTTTGGAGATTTGTCGTAACAAAAATTTATTTATTTAATTGTAGTTAATCAAGAGAAATACTGATTTCTCCGTTCTTTTTTCCTTGGGCTATAGCTCGAGCACTATCGGAAGATCAACGTTTAACTATGGCACGTGATACATCGATTGCTGTTATTGTCTATCCTGCAAGCAGTAATAATTATCAGAAGAAAGACCAGCCGCAGGATATACGTGCATATCCTGTTCCCCATTGCAAAAAACTTAGTTTGCACGGCGTGTAATTACACGATGCAGGATTGTTACAGTAAATGAGCATATTTGTGTGCCTTGCGGAGTTAAAACTCGCACTTACATATAAAAACGAAATTTTACATATATCATGTGTATATATATATATATATATATATATATATATATATATATATATATATATCATATTATACACATATAATAAATTATTAATTATTAAACAATATATAACATATATATTTATTATTATATATATATATTTACTATAAATTACATTTTTAGTATTAACAATTAAGGAGGAACCTACATTAGAAAGACAAAAAAAGGTGATTTTTAACGTGATTTTCTAAATTAAAAAATTATACTATAATTTATACTTATAAAGAAACGAACTTGTACGTATATTTTAATATAACATTTGAACATTCTTTATAAATTTCTTGAATGTAAAATAATGATTTTCTGATTGAGAAATACTGCATTCAACACTGCATTTTTTAAATTGTGTACACATAAAATAAAATTTGTAAAAAAACACTTTTCGAGAAAAATATTATACATTTAAAGTTTTTGGTTTACAAAAATAATAGTTATTGAGATACCACGATATCGCTGATACAGTAGTCTACTTTTAATTTAATAAGTTTAATTTTAGTTATTCGATGAGCTTCCTTAGTGCTTAAGTTTGCGACGTTCTTTGAAATGCTTGTATGCATTTGCAGAATGTCATTCTGACCCACATTTTTTAGTTTTTGTTCATAATTTTTCCATTTTTTAAAATAGAAGACTACCCATTAAAAATGCTGGCAGGAATAAAGATGGTGGTTTCTATAATTTTCACGCTGAAATTTAAATGTTTGGTGCAAATCGCCAGACGGTAGAGTTGAAACTCGACTCTCTCGACTCTGCCTATACGTAAAAAACTCATGTCCAGAGTAGATATAAATCAGAGATGACTCATATTTGTTTTGTCAAATATCTGTTGAGCGCGTTGCGAACCCTCGCCGGACGCTCGTGCCTACCTGCGCGCCGCGCTCGCACTGAACGATCTGCATCTAATGAAAGACTTTGAATTTCGCTTTAAAACTTTAGGAATATATTCTTAAAGATTATTACTGTTGATTTATGCAAAAAAAATCAAATTTTTCGACCCTGTAAATGTAGGTTCCCCCCTTATATAATATATATATAATTTATACATATTATGCATATTAATAATTTCTTAGATACATATTTATATAACAAATAAATATTCATATAAGATAATATTGATTACATATATTCTATTAATAATTACAAATTCATTATACATAATATCACTTAAATAACGTTTAATTCATGGATTCTTGTAAATTAAATTTTTAACAATATTTCTTGAAGATTCTTTTTTGTTAGAAAGTGAAGCTTTCAAAAGTCCTAAATCATTATTGGGAATGATTAATCATTAAAAATAACGTTTTTTAGAATAGACCGGGTTAGAATTAATTGCCAAAATGACTAATTATATTATAATTTTTATTTTCCGTGTAAAGCAAGATCCATCGTTACATCTCATCCCTTATTAGTAGCGTCCAAGCTAGAAGTTTGTAAGTTATGCAATGTAACCCACACAACACAAATATTGCAGCTGTATCCCAAGTGCAGAACAGAAAGTCTAAAATAAGATCAATTTAATGTTATATGTTGATCAATTTACATCATGATTTGGTCAATATGACGTTAAATTAACATTATTTTGACTTTTTGTTCTACTTGGGATTGCGGCAACATTGCCGCAATGTTACTATGTGACGGTAATGTTGCCGCAACATAACTGCAATATTTGTGCAATATCATTTATATCTGCAATATAACGGATCAGCGCTGGATGTCTAATGATCAATATACATATGTCTAATAATTATCAAATTATTATTAAATTATTATTCATTACTATTTAACATTATTATTACAGAAGAATCTAATCCTCGAGCACGTGACCAGCACATGGTTACACCGCGATTTCATGCTGCTGACTAACTAGATGCCGACACGCGATTGCCGTTCCTCGCTGCCAGCTGCAGCTGTTGCAGCGATGACGATGACGATACCTGGAAATAACCTCGTGTCGCCCCATGCAAACGGCTCCGTGTATTATGCGGTCGCCAGGTTATAACTATTTATAAAGCCAGCTCGCGACCGGCGTATGCCTTTTAAGATGGTAGAGCAAACATTGTCCACGGTAAATCGGACGTACGTCACCGTTCTGTCTTTCTGAATTAAGACCTTGGAAACCTCACCGTCTCTGATGGAGCGGTCCCATTTGTGAGACTTCCAGTCGCCGATACGCCACGTTAAGCATGGTAAATTTGATGACGAGAACCCGACTAACAGCAACATTACATCGATATTATAATTTTCCACTCAACGTAAATATAATATAACACATGTCGTATGTACAGTTACATTGTTGAGTAGGTAATTATGATATTTGTTACTGTTAGTTGGGGTTTACTGAGAACAATATTTTGTTTTCTGTTCGGTACATCCAAGACTGCCTTGACGACTGTCTTGGATGTACCGTCATGAATTTAGGACGGGCATTCTGGGTCTTGCAGATTGACACCGCTCTCTTTTCAATTGTTTTATACATAGACTCATTTTGACACACAGTATATTTATACATGCGTTGTTGAACTGTAATATTTGTCTGAAGAGGGTTGGTCCCAAACCAAGGGTCGAAACGTTACGATTGCTAATAAAGCTATCAATTTGGCCAGGTTGTTGTCAACTATTGTCTTTTTATTATATTTTTTAGACTTATCTCTCTTCTCTCTGTGTTTACTCATAGTATCTAGTCTTGTGTTTTAATGACACTTCTTCGTAGGCTCTCCTAGGAGCACAATTGGTCATCACCCTTGTAATGGTCAGCGTCATACAAAAACTGAGTCCACATTTTTCCTTTGCAAGATGGATTCTGTGTTCTACAGGGTATGTATATTTGTAGATATAATTATATAATATAATAATATAATAGTATATAATAGTATATAATAGTATATAATAGTAGATATAATTATAGAAATGATGGCAATGAAATAATCTGTCATCTCTGTTTCTTTTTTTACACAGATTGACAAGATATTTGCATCCAACAGATCAGCAACTTAGAACGCTAGCTGGCGTGCCAAAGGAGAAACCGAAAAGGGGAAAGTACAATGAGAACGGCAAAGTAGGAGATGTGTTTCACATCCCCAGAAATCTGGATATCAACCTTGAAAGTGTAAAAATAACTACTCTCGATGTAGTGCACTTAAAATATTACATGGAATATCAGTGGCTATTGGATTTCTCTGTATATGCTATTATTGTTTATGTACTGACTGAGGTTAGTGCTCTTTATGTAATCGTTACTCTTGCAATTACTAATATTTGTTTCTATGAGTAAAAATGCCTTATCCTTAAATGCAGTATTTTAATTAGTATCAATATTCTGTGTAGTTATCTATCTAAAATTTCTCCTTTGTCATTTAACAGGCGTACAATTATTTGTATCCAATCAAAGATGAGATTAACCTCAGTATACTATGGTGCGTGGTGGTTTTGGGCTTTGCATTGTATCCTTTTGGATTAAAAATTTCATCCAAAAAATCTATAAAACTTTTTGTTTTCCAAGGGCTAATTGAAAATCTCATATTACAGTGACTTTCCTTATATATAATTTATAGTAAAGTATTACTTTCCCTTTGGATACAATATTTCAAGGGCGAAGAAAGTGTTGGTGAAAGATCTACATGCCTTGTTACTGGATTTGTGTCTCTTTTTATTGCTATGATGGTACTCATAGTTGATGAAAACAAATTGGAAATTGGGTTGGAAAAGGCATATACAAGTTTTAATCACAGTGCTTCTCGTTTCTTAGACACTCAAGGGCTTTCTTCGACGTAAGTCACTTCTTTTATCTTTAAGTTTGATTGAATATTCGAATAAATAATCTTAAGTCTGATGCATGTTTTACTAGTTGCTTGTATAAGATATTTTTAATAAAATAATATTTTAAGAATAGAATTTTTTTATCTTTATCTTTTATCAACTAGAGATACATTTTTTTTTAAATAAAAGAGATACATTTTTTTTTAAATAAAACATCTATCAATTTAATACTAAAAACTTAAAAATTAAAGATAATAATTATTTCTTATTGAATTATATGTGATGTTTCTTTATGATAACATTATTAATAAATGTATTTAATATATAGGGGACCAGCTTCAAAAATTGTCTTAAAGTTTTTTCTTGCTATATGGTGCGGCTTATTGGGATCTTTGTTTACTTTCCCAGGATTGAGGATGTCAAAAATGCATTGGGATACGTTGAGGTATGAACTCAATTAATTTAGTTTAATTTATTTGAAATAAAAAGTGCTGATTAGAAAATAATTACAGGTATTACAAAGATCACAAATTATTATTGCTAATAGCAAATATTAGCTACGCATCGCCTCTTTTGTTAGTAAGCTTATGGATTACGCCCATAAGTAGAGATTATTTAACTGTTCGGATATTTAGTGGCATGACCGGTCCACTGTAAGTTGCATTTTAGTAAGTTGAACAAATATCTAGATAGATCAGAAAGAATTGAAAAATTTCTATTGCAGAATGACAGTAGAAAGGTTTGAAAGTCTGAGATTGATTATTATTGTTGTTGCTGGCTTGTTAAAAATTGTACTGATGCCAATATATTTACAATCTTACTTAAATCTCGCCATTCAGAGATTAGAGGTTCAAAAGAAAGAAGCTGGTAGAATAACTAATATTGATTTGAAGAAAAAGGTTTGTATCGTGATATTATGATATGTATATATATGAAATTATATATTTAATTATAGCTATAACTAAAAATTTCGTTTTCTATTACAAGTACTTAATGAAACAAATTTGTATGTTACAGATTTCAAATGTGTACTATTACCTATGTGTGGTGGCGTTACAATTTGTTGTTCCCATAATTATATGTTTATTTTTTACATTTTTGTACAAAACACTGGGTATGAAGAAATATTCTAAACTATACTTAAATATAATCTACTTGGAGGATATACATATACATTGTGTATATATATTTTTTTTTGTGTATTTCTTGTCGGATTAGGTGGTTTTACCTGGGAAGGCATCTTAAAAGGAACTTTGGAGGAAGAATGCCCAGCAGACGAATTACCGGAGTCACTATCATCCATAGTTAGTACTGATAATATCGACAAGACTGTTACACAAACTACTGAAGAAGTTCAACTTGCGTTAAGTTCATTAAAACAGGTATATATTATCGTGAAAAAAGATTCATTCATGTTGTGTATTAAATTTTATAATAATCACAAAAGCCGGCGCTTTGCAATGTTTCGAACAATAGTAAAAAAAAACTTCATTTATTACAGATATTTACCACAGATGTGTACAGAGGCGTTTTAGGCCTGGCGACATGGTGGAGTTGCTTTGCGTTATTTGCGACCAGTGCTATGGGCATGTTCTACCAGTCGTATTTTTCGAACATATGATCCATTGGGAAAAAAAGTCCGGACAGTCATATCGCACAAATCTTCATTAATTCATAGATCAGCCATTCATAGCATTGTCCATTAAAATACAAATATTTTCAGACTTACTTATTTTAATGCCTATCGCCAAATAATTAGGATGACGATTATCAATAAGATTTTGTAATGCGTATGGCAATAAATAATATCATGATTGTATTGTAAATAAAAAGACACTTTGAGATTTAAATCAAAACAATGATCGTGTTAAAAATTTAATTATATGATATTTTAATATGTTTTATTCACGTAATGTACAGGTAAAACAGGATTAAATTAGTATTGTTTGCAATTGTTTGTTATTTTCATCGAATATATATGGTTAAAAATTATAATCGGAAAAATATATATTATTAGAAGAGTATCTCCATAAATATTCGCTGCAAAAGAAGAAACAAAATCGCTATCGATTAGACACTTGAGATTCCATCGTCTCATCGCAATTAATACTCACTGTACGGTCATGCTATTGTCATATTGAGCAATTCGAAAGTGACTTTCTCCGTTATCAGCGATCTTGATCTCGGAAGAAATAGTTTTGCTCGCGGTCGTAATTCTAAAAATTTCCGTTTTTCTTTACTGTTAAAAATGGATAACAACTCTCGATTACGCAAACTATGGTTTTGTCGTCCCATGGCTTTCATCTGTCATATTTTAGGGAAACTATTACGTCGTTGTCCGATTGCAATTCATGAATTGTTCGACATTTTATATCCCGGAGAAAGTGTCTTGCTGAAATGATGCCGATCGGATGCGACTCACGTTTCGTACCTACCGTTTCCGTGGTATATAGCGCCCCACAGGATTTCGTCGCGCTGTAATACCGTCGTGATTTTCGCCAGCGATAATATATCGTGTTTCTTTGTTATACATTACAAGATAAATCGAGCGATTTTTCATAATGTTGGTGAGTGGCGGATAGAATACTTTTTGTGTCTCAATTTTCAAACGTAACAGGTCTTTCAACAGAGATCAAAGTTTGAGAACTTTACTGAGAGTAAAAAAAATTCTTCAAAATAAAAGAAATTCAAGCGTGAAAATGTATAAAATAAAATATATTTTAAAAAGCTTCAATGTCAAGACAAGTTTCTAATATGTTGATAAATTTTCGAGAATTTACATTTCTTTAAAATAAATAAATCGTAGATTTCAAATAACTTTCTATATCAAGTGTTTCAAACTTTTCAGAAATATTAGTTCTGTATATTAATACAGTATAATAACTTTTGTATTTGTTAATTTATTTACGATCAATTTAACATCTTGCTATCGATTTTTTAACAATTAGAATAATGGGAATAATTATAAAACATAATTATTCCCATTATAAAACATTAGTATAACAAGAATATAATGTATGATAATTTTTTATATATAATACATGATAATTATTATTTTTAATTATTATAGTTATTAAATAATAATAATAATAATTTAATTATTATAACTATCAGCATTTTTTCAATAAATGTTTCTTTAAAATATATATATATCTGTTAGATACCATATTTCAGAATTTTGTGACTAATCACATTTACGTTAATTAAATATCGCGTTTGTCTCGATTGATCTCGGAAATTACGATTTGCAGAAGCACGCGGTTGTCTTAGGTGTGATGTATTGTCTCGTCATGGCCGAGCCACCAGTCCAAGCTGGTGTAAAACCAACGAACGTGATAGGTAGTCCGGAACAACATAACTCCTTCAGCTTCGTTCGACCGGGATTAACGCAAACGTCGTTCGCATTTGCCGGGCCAAGTTCCCATCAATCGTTCGCCGCCAGCATCGGCAACCCTCAGCTAGCGCAAAAGGTCCAACCAAGTATCGCCCACGCTCTGGCCCAAAGAAATCCCGGTCTAGGTTCGTGCGAACAGTATTCAAAATCCTTTCTCGTTTATACCGGATTGTTTTATAATTCGCGCCTACTCATAGTGTTATTCCTTAATGAAAAACAAGTCGAAAAGATGACTATTTTTCCCTTTGATTTCCTTTCGATACTTAACAAAGGAAGTGTTATTAAGTAATTAAATGATAATACTGTGTGAGCACTAATTATGAAGCAAATACGTATAAAACATGTAACTATTATATATAATTTTTCGCGCGTTAAATTTGCTCGAATCGCACTCGCGGAACGACAAACTTAATTTTAAGAACTTAACCTTACAATGAACTGGCATCTCATGAGAGACTTGCGACTAAGCTCTTTTAATCGTTGCGCAGGATATTACGCGCTCGGTCCTGCTGCGAGTGGAGTCCTTCCAAATTTTGCACCGTTGACGTATCAAGCTCAGGCCGTAGATCCCGCGATCGCGCTGACATATGCGCAACAGCAATTGCAGCAGCCGCAGCAAGCGTATCTGCACGCGTATCAGCCGGGCGCTACGACTTATCAATCACAATTAGGACAACTGCTCGCCCTTCGGCTGGCACAATTGGCGCAGGCTCAGCAGCAAGGACAGCTGCACACGCTTCCAATTGAACAGGTAGGTCTCATCATGCGGAAACAAAAGTGAAAATTCAAACGATATGTTCGCCAATAACATTTCGCGTATTTCATCAATCGTCGTCAAATGATTTAGTAGATCATTCTCGTGACTATTAATGCGATTTTTGTTAATAGTAACTGTGCGCAGGTGCCTGAGGAGCAAATTAAATTGCAGCAGGAACAGCAAACGGGACAACAGTCGCAGAATTTGCTGGGTGTCGCTTATTCATCCGCCCCGTCGGTCACGCGCGTGAAGGTCTCTGGGAATGGATACAAGTTCGACTTCTGAGTCTAAATATTAGGACACTTATTATAACAAAGATAATTGTTATTTGTGTAATTTTTAAAATGTTTTTAATGCAGAATATATGCACTTATACCTATTTATTACATATAAAGGTGTCGTAGATAAGTTACCTTCTACATTATATTCGAATATTTTATATATTAATTAAACATAATGTTTAACAGTTGTTATTGCTATTTTGTTAAAAATAAAATTAATCGACTCGAGTAAAATTTTGAGAACCTCTCAATAAGCTATTAATAAATGATATGGCGCATTCTTCAGGGCGCACATTATTCAGTAATTGCTTATACAAAAGTATGCACGTATTGTTAACTCGGAATGAAAAAAATTAATTCCACAAGGCCCCGGGGGGATTCGAACCCCCGATCTCCTGTTTACTAGACAGGCGCTTTAACCAACTAAGCCACGGCGCCTACGGAGTCTCTTTTGCCATATTAATTCCACAAGAACTGTATCATTCAAAACTTTACACTGCTTGGATTGTTTGTTCTCGTGTTATGTTATATTATATTATTAATGATAACGTGGCTTCCACAAATGACTATTGTTAATTGTACAATTATATAATTTTGATTATTAAATACATAAGTACAAAAGAGATAAAAGATGTTTTAAAAAAAAAGCTACGAAGAAGATTATAAAGTGTTTACTTAATAAAAATTTCATACAAGAATAAGTGCGTAATCTACACTCTCGAAACTTAAAAACGACATTGTTAATTTTCTACTCTTTAATCGTATTTAAAAAATTCTTGTGCTGAGTATAAAATATTGACGGGAGCCACTTTCTCTCTACTGCATCTTTTGACACTGGATAAAAGACAAACACGAAGCACATTTGATTTTGAGATGTAAGATCGATGTAAAATTGTCTTATTGTTAGTTTCTAAAAATTGAGCAAGATTGATATCTTTAAACGTTATTAGAAATGAAAAAAAAAAAAGATCTCCCCGACGGGGAATCGAACCCCGGTCTCCCGCGTGAGGGTGGGGATACTAACCACTATACTATCGAGGAATTTTGAACTTCGTTCTTAAAATACTTAGCACATGGAAATTATAATAAAGATTTATATAATAATGATAAATATACATTTCAAAGTTCGATATAACTGTGCGAAATGTTTGGAAAATAATTTTTAATCTTGATTCCATTACGTTATCATAATTTACCGCAATAATTATTACAGATTTTACCGATGATAATCGAATCACGTTACTCCGCGCTAACAGTCATGTCACATGATGCAAAAAAAAAAAATAATTTTATCATTGGCTTCTGCGCTACAGAAAAACAATATATCCAGTAAGCAAAAATATTCACCACTACATACGCAGTCGGTAGGACTCGAACCTACGCTCCCAGAGGGAATCTGATTTCTAGTCAGACGCCTTAACCACTCGGCCACGACTGCTACGCGTATGTACCTGCTGAAACTCAAACATCTGCGTGATATTTCATATACTGTAACTATATTTTCATTAGAATTATTATTATTGTGTACGTGTCTGTGTATGCGCGCGCTCATAAGTGTATGTGTGCGCGCGCGTGTATGTACGTATACACGTACGTGCGTAACACGCTTATATGTAATATTATATGTAATATTATATTTATATGTAGTAATTGATTTGACATTGATATTTTCAGAAATAAAAATATTTAACATCATTTAATTCGATATTTGTGATGTGAACATAAAGATGTGCTTTGTGTCATCGAACGGCGTTGCATTGCAACAGACAACAAAAATGGCGATCGTGTGAAAACACCTAGAAGATATTGGCAAAAATTAAACTGTTGACCCCGACGTGATTTGAACACGCAACCTTCGATCTGGAGTCAGACGCGCTACCGTTGCGCCACGGAGTCTTCGCGACAATTCGCTTCCAAGTGAGAAATACATTCGTCATCCCGATAGATCAAGCATGAATGATTTTATTTCTTACACATCAGGAACTTTAATAAACTTGCGATCAACGGTTAATAAACGTGTGACACTTACAAACTCTTGACGCGTTAAGATTTTTAATTAAAGAGCGAGAGATCAAATATCGCTCTTGTATTTGAAATCTGTCAGACTCCGCCGAAATAATATTTCTTTAAATTAATTTCTTTAAATTCTTCATCTTATAAGTTTAGATCTATTTATCCCTAAATGGAAATCGAATTTAGATTTCAAAAAAAAATTGGTGAATCACTGCGGTGTAAGTCTGACAAACCAAGTCGGCTCGTAGCTCACCAATTATATATGCCAGCTTGACGTCAACTAGTCTCCCTTCATTTGAGTTTTAATTTCTACTGGCAAAGAAAATGATCGTACGATATAGTAATATTTCTTTATTATATAAATTATTTTTAAATTGTTTAAATTATTTTACTTTAATTTCTTTTAATATACAGGAAAATATATTTATATTAAAAGGGAAATAAATAACAAATCAAACTTGTGAGAAATAGTAAACCTAAACTTCTTTGTTTGCGATATACATGCAAGAATACATTTCATATGCTAGCATTTGTGTCCAATTCTTGATTTCAATATCACTTTGCGGTGTGATCCTCACAAAACGAGCTTAAGATCATGGTTCCGCCGGGGCTGCTTAATATCAGGTCGACATAAGTAACTGGCTATTATAACATACGATCGATACGGTTGACATGCGCTACTGCGTACAATGACAAATTCTATGTTGTTTGTGCACTGCGAAAAATAGTCGAGCGCGCCTAGTGGCCCTCGTGCAGAGCGCGGTGAGGCGCGAGAAATCGGCGCGACCGATCGCCGATCGTCGTCATCCCAACGCGTCCGGCCCAGCCCGGTGACGAGCACGTGGTGCGTGCTCACATCCCGCATGCGAGCACCGCGTTATCCGGACGGCACGCAGGGACAGGAGCTCGTACGACGCGGCTCGCTTCTCCCTACGTTGAACAAAGTTTCGCGCGGGTTGTCTCGCCGAGCCCCTCCTGCTGCCAGGGAAGCACGTGGCGCGAGGAGGCGATCCCGACTCTCCCGGCCGAGCCGGCCAACTCGCCGACGATGTTCCGTCATACCTTGACTTTCGCCCGTGAGGAATTTTTTCAACAGGAACGCATGCGGCCGCCCGTAATCTCGTGACGCCGCCGATAGAAGCGCTGGTATCACACGTCGGCCTACGTACGTGTGCACGCACGAGATTATGTACTGGGTGTATCGCGGAATCGTGCGGAATTGATTCCCCGGAGGACGCCAAGTGCGCGTGAGAGAAATCAGCACACAGCTGTTTCATGTCAACGTGTTTGCACGGTATGCGTACGTGATATAGAAATTGCGTATTCGCTTGTATTCGGTATGGTATAATGGGTACAGTATATAATTTTATTCCACAGATTTAATTCTATTATTACAGACACTTTGTAAAAAACTAACATGTTCAGAAGTCTAGCTGACTAAGCGTCGGACAACGTAAGACGCGTTCTGAACTGATTACGATCTATACGGGGTATAATGAATTTTTATAAGTTTTTACAACACATTTTCGCATGTTTATTTAAATAACACATGATAAAGCAAAATATGTGAAGATGTTTATCATCATTATACAATAAAACAAGACTATTATACAATAAAACAATTTTTGCGATGAGAAACAAACTAAGAATACCGGGCATTAAATAATTGTTATTACTTGTCTTATCCACATGATAATTATCGTTCGTTAAAAACCACAATCGAAGCAAGGTTTCGACCTAGAAACTTTTCATTTAAGAACCTCCTCATTTAATATGTCAGAATTTTACATGATGAAACTTTCGAACTTAGCGCTTCACGAACTTATTGTATGAGATATGATGCTCAATATGCAATACGATTATCTTATTCACGGTTCGCAGATTACACAATTCTAATTTTCTGCCGCGTCGTCACCACTCGGAAAGGTTAGCGAGACATCACCGCCTACTCCGATGTGTAGTGCGAGTCACCCTGTATATACATACATACATACACTCCGCCCCGTTACGATGAGTGATCCCCACTCTTGCGCGTAGCGACTTTAATTTTAGGGGAAAACGTAATAACGTTCGATCCGTTTGGAAGTCGTTCTCGTGGTGTGAGACGCGTGTTACCGCACAGTTCGACGCAGGCACCGAAATCCGAGCGAAATCGTGGAAATACACGGACGAAGTCGGTATCCGCGCGCATCGTCGGCAACAGTGGCAGTGACGACGACGGCGGCAGCGGTGGTGGCGGCGGCGGGGAATAGCGCGTTATTAATGCCGATTTTGGGGAAAAACGGTGTCACTGTCCCCGCGGACGACGATCCGCCGAGGCAAGGCGTGTGCACGGGACGGCCACGCATCGGTCGCGACCGCCGCGTCGCCGCGTGCGAATCTCCGACGCGGACAGGCGCGGCGACGCGCGCCGTGCCGGCGGCTTTAGCGGGCCCGGTAGCCCTGCCGAAATTTCCGTCCACGCCGGAGTCAATGAACCAATAAGCGGTGGAAAGAGATCGCCGTGGACCAATGGGATATGGCTGCGCCGTGACGATGCTTAGAGGCCCGCGCGCTCTTCCTCAAAATTATGTCTTTCCGATCCACGGCGAACAGGAGCGACCAGGAGGCGCATGCACCGCACGGCGTACCGCGACGACCGCGGCCGTTGTCCTACTTGGTGCTCCTGCGTTCCTGTTCGTCGATCGGTTAAATTGTTGATTATGTCCATTCTGCCCGTTGACTGCAGATTACCCTCGTGGGCCGCGTGTAAATTAGCGTACGGGGGACGAGCGGGGACGGGCGGGCCGGCACTTAGCTCCGCGCGTGTCGAGCACTTTTGATTGAATGCCGGTTGTTTCGCTGCCATTTCGAGGGGAGTGACTTTGCCGTTTTGATATTACGACGCAGCGCGTGACGACGCATTACGCGAGATAGGCAGCGATGGCACGATCGATAGATTATACAACGAGACACGAGTATAAAGGACATTTATGTCGTTCGGAAAGAATTTCTTTGTGAGAAATCTCGTTTTTGATTGATTATAGATAATGTTTTACAATTGTATTACGGATAATTAAGTTAACGACATTCTACATATATTTACTATCTTTGTATTACTATAATATATTCCCTAAAGACTAACAAAGTGATTTTTCTTTCTTCCTTGTAATTTTAAAATTTAAATTTAAACGAAATCATATTAAGTACTCTGAAATAAAATCTTAAACTCTAAGAAGTTTTCTCGCTGTGATAATAAAAAAAGAATAATCTGCCGTTACGCTGAAGACACATAATTAAATATTGATATAATTATTATAATAAAGTAATACATATATATATATATATATATATATATATATATATATATTTATTATAATCAATTATAAATATTATTATATATAGATATATGTATGTATGTATGTTATGTATTATATCATGTATGTATGTACGTCATGTGTGTGTATGTGTGTGTGAGAGAGAGAGAGACTCTGGTAATTCATTGTTACACAATTGCTCGCGATTACATCGGCACGCAGTTCTCGCCGAGCGGAACTTATTTCGGACGAAAGTGGGTACCATAGATAATACAAGAACGCGCGCGCCCGGACGACTTTCTCGCTCCGCCTGTTTCTCTGGTGCAAGGAGGAGCTAAATGAGACAACCCGCGCGAATGACGCTCAACTGTACGAGAGAGGAGAAAGGCTGTCGTTTTATGCTGCCCTAATAACGTACGGCCTACGTGCGGGATGTGAGCACGCACCGCGCTTCATTGCGGTCAAAGAATACGTAGACGCGTAGATATGTATGCGATACAGGAATCGTCATCCAAAACACGCTATATGTTTATGGGTGCGTCCATTAGTCTGCAAATTCTTTGAAGCACCGTACAGACCAATCACGGCTTTCCTTCGGACGCTTCAAAGCGTTTGCAGCGTCTAATGGATCGCACCCTATGTACACCTATAAAAATCGAGAGAACATAATTAATCTCTCATCGTGCCCACGAATGCCTAACGTGGAGATGAAAACAGACCTTTACCTTTCCAAGTCCATAACGGAATTAAATTCTCGGCCGCAATTGTCACGAAGTTCGAAAATTTAGGTAATCGTGAAAATATACTTTACTGGTCATATTTCGTAGCTTGACATATGAATGTTTAAAAAATAAATATAATAATAATTAATAATACAAAAATAAAGAATAATGTTTCAACAATATAATAATAACAATAAACATGTATAGAGCATAATGTTCCTCGAATAGAGCCAATATGTGCGAATACATAGTTAGAAACATGCGCGTCGAATATACTTCGATGTGCAGGTTCACATACATGTTAAGATTCTCGTGATTTTAAATATTTTATATTTAATACATTTTGTGTGTTCTCTCTTGTTGGTTTAACAACAATATTTTATATAAGCTTACACGCGCATGTATAATAATTATTATATTCCATTAGTTACAACTTGCATTGTGATAAAAATAATAATAGTAATATGTACTTGTGAAAGGCCTTGCTTGACGTCCATTTACGACGTATCGACGGTCTCTCTCGAGCTACAAGGAACGTGTTAATTGGGCGTGGTCCGTGGTACCATCTTTTGAAACCTGTATCAGGATACTACGTGGCCTCGGAGCACACTTCCGTTCTCCTTTTTTTTCCGCGACGCCGCTATTATTATTATTATTGCTATATCGGCCGCGCGTTCCATTCTCCCCTTCGCCGTTTCATAACGATCCGAAACGAGCAGGAATGGCGAGCCCCCGACGACAACAACATCAACAGGATCCCATCTGTCCGCAAGAGCATGAGGATTCCACGAACGAGCTTCCGTAAGGAGCATACGTTCCTTTTTGCTCCATACGTATCTCGCGTTTCGGAATCTCGTCTTGTTCTTCTCTCAAAGATTATTTCCAGATCGGATAATAATTCCTGTATCACGTTGTACAGGGAAAACCAAGCATTGCTGTATACTAACGAAAGGGATGAAATGGAATTAAAATCTCCTTAATCAAGATTTGCACATTTATATAAATCTGCTTGAATTATTTCGGTCACGGAAATATTTTGTTTTATCACAAGTTTATTTTTCGTTTGGCAGGAGACAGAAGGTATAATTTTTTTGCGAATCTTGCAGTCTCCGAGATGCATACCAGTTTATAATTTACCGTCTTCAGAAGGCGATAAGCAAGTCTAGTTTATACGACGCCTACTTAATTAATCGATTGTTCTCCAGTGACAGCTCTCTACCTGCTCGACGAGTCAAGCTCGTTAAGGTGGCTCGTCCCTTTCGCAGATGTCGCGCTCACGGAGCGGGTCGGCACGCTAGCCTACTCGACCCGCATGTGAGCCTGATAGGTGTGAACCACGGCGCCGCGTGCCGACGCAACCCATTGGACCTTCGAAGGAGACGCTACCATTGCGTCTTCGTTAATCGCACGCCGCGCGGTCGCCGCGCGCGAGAGGCCGCGGCTTCGGCGCGACGTGTCGTCTGCGCGCGCGGACGGGAGGGAAAAAAAAATGGCAGCGGTGGGATTCGAACCCACGCCTCCGAAGAGACTGGTGCCTAAACCAGCGCCTTAGACCGCTCGGCCACGCTACCGTCGACGAGATCGATCTCGTTTTTTGCCTGTTCTCGTGTAAACGTTCGAGGGGAAACTGAAATGCGCTTCGTCCTTGATCCCGTTAGACATTGATTGTAGAATGGCGTGAAGAGTAGAAAGGAACGCGAAGACAGAGGACAATTATTTTGTATTTCCAGAGGAATAAAATGCGGCGCGTCGTGCTTCGACGACCCTATCTTTTATAGTTTTTGAAACAGTAGGACATTTCACAGCACAAAATATTCCAGTAACATTGCAGCGACATTTGCAATTGGAATGTTACTGGCGACCTAAACGGGTGAAACGTTTTGACGGATACTTTTTTTTTTTAGTTAGAAAATGGCAAAAAGTGGAAAGCGGGTGGAAAGGGAGCAGAGAAATAAATAAGAAGGAAAACAGCGCTCGCTGATGTGAGAACGTGTTTCGAAATGCGAAAGGATGCCAACCGATACGAGATCAAATGAGATCGTTCGTGGTATCGAAATCTGAACTTATTATAAAGGCTGCGGTGGAGTGGTCCAGTTGGTGCTACAAATGAATTGCGTTTTTTCTTCTCCTTCTTTCTTTATTGAGAAAAAGAAAAAACTTCGAAAGAAGCTTCGAAGCATTTTTTAGTGTCAAATGGACCGCAGCTAATCGTAGTTCGATTGGTTCGTAATACAATAATTCAAATGCGAGTGAAACGCGGGAAAACGAGACATCGCTGTAATTCCGATCGACATCGTGCTGCGATATCCCCCGCCACCCGTCCTGTCAACACCCTCGATGAATCGCGCTTGGATCTGGAGTAAGTGGTAGTGGAGTAAGTGAGTAAGTGATCCATATATAGAAGCGCCCCCACGTTCCACCAATACGTACGCGCACCTGTCATGCATATATACGCAGCGCGGCCGCGGTGGAGCGCACTTTTTGTGCTTGAGCTCGAGCTGCGGTGGAAAGGCTCTGCACGGCGTGCAAAAAATAATTTTCCGGTGAGGAGACCCGACAAGAGTTACGCGGATCCGCCATGCCTGGACGCCCACTCTGGCAGGTAAGTGACGCGCCATTTCTTGAAATTGGAGCGCGATAAATCGGAGCGTCGTACCATCGCGCCTTTCCCTTCTTTCTCTAATCACGTTCATTTTCGACTCCAATTTGCAATTATTGTTTTATTACTATTTTACTACTGGAGACACACACACACCTTCTCCCGTGAATTACAATATATTGTGAATCGAAATACTGTTTTATAATTATTCTATGATATCTATAGTTGTTTTTTAAATAAAAAGAGCTCTGGTTATGTTAAATGTTTTGCATTTAATTAAAATGTGTTACAAAAGTGTCACGTAATATATCTACGTTATGATAAGTTACATGAAATTATGATGATTTACGTGAAATTAATTAATTTTATGTTAAAATTAATATAAATTACGTAAAATGTGAATTATGTTGTTGATTATATTATTAATTATGTTATTAATTTTACGTATTATGTCACGAATTTCACATCGCTTTTATATTATCGACGCGTTTTAAATTTTGTTTGAAAGCATGAGTGTACACTTCACAAACTTAAATGATAACAAAGCATTTCTGTAAAATAATAGTATTAATACAAATAAGATTAAAGTTATTAGAAAATTACCGGAACATTGGTTAAGAAAAAACTTCTTTTTTAATTTCTGAAATATAAATTGTGCGTATATAACAAGTGAAAGTCCGTTAAAATTAATACAACATAGTTTAATTAACACAACATAATTTCATCCCATTTTTTTGCGGACAGAAATTTTATAAAATCACACGTAGACCAAGAGTCTTTAATATATTGCTCTTACATATTTTTAACAACCTCAGAAAATTTGAAGCAAGGATAACTTTTCTATTTCAAAGCTCTGACTCATAGTACGTCAATCTGCGAGACTTTCGCCGATCCGCGCTCCTAATTCAAGTTACGCTTTTAACGTTATGAATCATCAACTGAAATTTATTGCTATTCTTTTAAGCAAGCAAATAACTGTCTCATATAGTATCGACTGAAGAAATAGAGATGAGCACAATCGTTTTCTGATATCAAATTTCGAAGTAAACAAATCTTTGTGCAATCACCATGCGAATCACGTGTTATAGTATATGATTAATAATGTGATAAAAGTATAATAATGACAATTATGTCGATGATATCGATGTAAATTCCTTTGAAAAAGGAAAAAGGTTAAAGTACAGGGTGTCCGAAAAAGGTCGGAACCCTTGAATATTTCGAAAAATATAAGTTTTATCAAAAAATGTTTCAGACAAAAGTTGTAAGATTTAAAAAAGCCTATTTACTGAACCTATCAAGATGACCTTAGTCTGACCTTGGCGACGCCATCCGTCAACCTGATAGGTTCAGTAAATAAATTTTTTTAAACCTTACAACTTTTGTCTGAAACATTTTTTGATAAAACTTATATTTTTCGAAATATTCAAGGGTTCCGACCTTTTTCGGACACCCTGTATACATACATTAGCAATTGGTAACAAAAAATCGAAACACAGAATATTTTTTTCTCACGGTAGGTCGATTCCGTTTCAGAATAAAGTGATATTTCGTGACCCGAGTCCAGCAACGGTCGCCGTGTGTGCCACGGCGATCCAGAAATAAACCGAAAGGCACTCGGATTTGCCAAGGAAAGCAAAAGTTATAGGAATTAAATTTTACCGCGCCAAAAACACGCACGTTGAAGCGCACGCGCTCATTAGTTTTCACGAAACACCCAGAAAAGCGTGTCACGGATGACGTGGTCGCGAATTCCCGATTTATTTACAAACAGTAGTGGCTATTTTTATACTCGCGTGGGTGCAAAGATAAGCATGACGGCGCGATGGAAGATAGACCGCGGAATGCAAGAAAATCCTTCGTTCTCGAGATATATCGTTCTCCAACTGTATTCCTTTCTAATAATCGATATTTCTATGTAAAATAGAAAAATGTATAATATACGAGAGATACATCGACTTTTAAGATCTTTATATTGCAGTTGGTACTTTTTTCTTGTGAATCATTACGTTTGCATTATTAATCTGCAAATCTTCTCAATGACAATCCGAAATTGTGTTTCACGATCAACTTTATTATCGTAGAATTATTAGCGTATAAACGAAAGGATTATCATGAATATAAACGAGATTGGCTTAATCCCAAATTGTCAGTATTTCTAAGACGGTTTCCTCGTTACATTTGTTTGTCTTAATCGCTCGTATTAGCATAACTCTCGAAAACTTATTCAGAGTTTGCACGAACACACATTTTAGAACAGTAAATTTCATTTTCAGTAGATTATATATAGAATCAATGAGAATGGATAGGATAAAAGTTACAAAACAATTTTTTGAAAGATGTAAATAACATATTATAAGTATATTGATTCATTTATTTATCGTATAATATATTTCATATGTATACAATTCGAATAATGATACTTTGTGGACTTGCTAATTTAATGTATATTATGACGTTTATAAAGTTTAATTTACAACATAGATGCGGATTTATGATATAAACGTTCAATGTAAAATATCACGGAGATAAAGCTGGTTCGCATTGTAAAATAACTTAAAAATTCTATTCTATTTCAAAATTTATAAACTAGTAGGATTTTTTGGCTATTAGTACATATAATAACATAATGGTACATTGCGTGTACGTGTTATGTATGCATCGTAGAGTTTGCGTATGTTTAACTACATGTATGTTTAATAACGCATATGCATATAAACATGTAAAAACATGAATAATATTATATTTTTAATTTTAATTTGCGTTTTTATCTACATTTTGTTTAATTTGTTTTATTTAACATGTATAACGTGTAATGTTAATGTAATATTTTATTTTAAAATTGACAACGAACAGATATAATTACTTGTGTATTTGTGTATAGTAGTATGTATTTAGCACTTTTAGCATTTTTTTGAAGGTCACGTGTAATCGTGTATAAAAGTTGTTCGTGTAGATAGTAATATATTATGTATGTGTATATGTAGAGAAAAGTAGAGTATTTCACGAAACATAAAGCGCGACATCAGATATGATAGATAGAGTACTTACATGCAAACTACCTTGTTATGAATTCATATAAAAAATATATTTTTCCGTGACTAGATAGAGTTAATAATTCATATCGCTATATTATTGATGTTTATTTGATGTAGAAAAAAGAATAAAATAATTAGTAAACTGTTAAACATATGTAAAGTCGACTAAAAAGTTAATTGAAATAATAAATACTACAAAGATGCATATATATCCGTGACAAAGTGAAAAGAAAAATTATTCTTATAACAAAGAGAGAAGTATGAATATAAAATGATATCGATCTTGATATCATCAATGATATCATCAAATGATTCGATCTTATTTATGACAATAATAATCGACGACAACAAAAATGAGCAGATGTTATTTTTTTGCGAAACTTATGAATTTGAAAAATACCTTAAAAGCGTAATTTTTTTTATTCTTTCGCACACACATTTAACACGCGCGGTTAAAAAATGCGACTTATTTCAATGTTTTTATTGTATCATATTGCATGTAGTCTAACCAGTCAACCAGTAGACATATATGATACAGACGTGTCTTAATTCTTTTCTATAAAAAAACAATTTACATATGTCGAGTATTTCCGAAGCCACCATGACCAGCCTGGCTGGCACCCTTATTGTATCCCATCTGAAGACCCAGATGACCCTCGCTAGCACGAAGCTGATCCTCGGAAAAGGTTCTTTTGTTCTCGTCCGCCATCTTGGGTCCTAAACTTGGTCCAGTCCAGTCATGTTTCTGCGTCTGTTACGAAAACATTTATCTCAATTAAATCTTTATATTATGTACAAATTATATACAAATATTTATTATCAGAACTACAAATAGACTGTGGCAAATGTATGTTGATGTTATCTGTTAAATGAAAAGATTCATTTTTTCCTTGTAATATAAAAGCCTTTATTATTTTTCTTATTTTAAATTTGAAAAAAATATCATCTAATATTTTATTCTAAATTTAAAAAAAACAAAAAACTAATAATATTTTCTAAAAATTTAAATATAGTATAAATTATAAATTTAGATGTAAAGATCTGTTTTATTAAAAAAAATTTTTGTCTATTTTTTGTCACGTAAGAGATAATAAATTGTGATAATAGATATTGTATCTTATATACCCTAATGTGATTACGATTTACGATTTTATCAATAATTGATCATTCAAAGCATCGCAAATTACTCACGATTCTGCCGAGAGCATACAGACAGAGGGTGACTTGGGGGATGTTACGTTTTTCGAAGAGATCTGCAGTCTGGAAAATTTCTTCTTGCGGGACACCGTAGTTTTTGATCGCCGCTTGGAATCTATTGACAGTAGCAATATATGAGAGATTAAATCGTTATGCGAAATGAGAGATAGAAAAAAATAGTTCGCTTTCGCTCACCTTTGAATGTTTTCCATAAGCTGGAAATTGGTGCCCTTAGTTTGAATTTTCTTGACCGATCCGGGGGCAAGTTTATTGATTAAATTGCAAAGGACCACACCGTCCCGCAAAATATCTTCGTAATTTCCTGGCGGGAGTTTCTCGCCTAGTACAGCTTCGATCCAAGCGAGGACCTCGGTTTCCTGTTCTTTATTACGAGCCTATATAAAAAAGATATAATAACTATGATATGGATATAAATAGCTTTATCTCTCTTTCGCGCGCGCACGCGCGCATACAGACACCAACGCGATTATTTTTAACATCAATATTTTTTATCGCGTTGCACAAATGTGGGATGCATTCCCACGCGGGTCGCGTGAATACGAACATCATAAGTGTTTTCTGGATGTTTTAAAAGAGTGACTGTATCAGAAATAGATCAGAAATAGATCGCGTGAGTGGTGGTGTAGGATTACCCGCGTCAAGTCCAACATCGAAAATAAAATACGGTGATACTGATGTCTTGGCTTTTACGAAAACTGGCAAAGCGTTTAAACTATCGAACATCTGTTTCACAGATCCGCGTGAATTTAAGTTTACAAAGAGTTGCAATCTTGATTTATGTGCACAATGAATTGTCCTGCGAATAGCTCGATATAAAAGAAAGTCTCTATGTTAAAGAAAGATATATTATGATACATGTTTTTTTTTCTCTTGAATAATTGTACCACACTGCATTTTTTAGAACTTTGCGTTGAGAGATGATATATGTATATTGATATATATAGCTGTTTATATAAGCCTGTAATTAGTTGCACTTTAATCGGATGCATAAATTTCGCAACAATTTCACGGCAAATGTTTCGTGAGAAACGGATAACGAGCATTTTAATGGTTCTCGCGCTTTCGGAATTTCTTAACGTTCGCACGAGACGATTTATGACTCGAACAGCTGCCTGACGCAAACGAGATCTGGCTCTTCTTCCCTCGGTAGAAACTATTAATCAGTATTTATAGCAAAATTGAACAGCAACCCTGAAAACCGCGGATGTATTCGAAGTCATATGATAAAATACTATCGATTGTTTCGTGGTTCGCGATTCGCTCAACCGTGCGATATTCCGGGAGACGACGGCGTTGTTTGGAATACCGCTTATAATGGAATTGTGCAACTTAGAATAACATCCCGATTGTGGTTTTAGGAACAGCTGCGCAGGTCTATATCTCGGCACGTGAATTCCTGTCGAGATGCACCGAATATAATGAAGACGACTTTAATTGGTTCTAATTGGGCGCGTGATTTGCACAATACATCGCACAATTCCACTCATTGTGCGATAAATGCGCATTTAATATAGCTATTTTCAATATAACAATGTGATGTATTATGTCCTAATGAACTAATACATCATATTGTCACATCAAAAATAGCTATATTAAATGTATGTATGTATTAAACTATATAACAGCAATGTAACAATATTGCAGAGTAAACCAACAAGCCAGCTTTGAATTTATAAAATCTGCAATGTAAATATTACAGAATAATAAAGCTAGCTTTGAATTTATGAAATCGGAACTGTAGATGTTAAACAGGCATGAGAGTCAAAGACATATTTTCCTTTTTTTTTTTAAGGATTTTTAAGGAATTTTACATTGTCAGTCGTAAGATCAACAATAATATTTTCGAACTCGCGGAGCTTTAACTTAGAACTTCCAGCTTCTTATCTGTGAAGTGTCAGATTCAACCGCGGCAACGTGTTTCTCGTCGCATCCACTCGGGGTGATATTTTAAGATCCATTTTCAAGGGGAGTGGCTTCCATTCGTACGAGATCGGCCTCGCCGTTTCCGAGGACGTTTCGCGAACGTGACGTACGACGCTGCGCGACCGCTCACTAAATTTAAAATTAAATTAGATGAGCCCACGTACGATTTGCGTCTCCAGCGAATTGGCTGGCGACAGATCAAGTCGCGCACCTGTGTCGGAGACGCGTCGCGGCGTGTCGCCTCCGCGCATGAATAGGATATTACAATCGAGCGTGGCGTAACGAACGAGATCCAGGAATTCCGCGCATACGAGATTTCATAAATCTACAACCACTTATGTAATAAATTGCGATAAATTGTCATAATAATTAATTCGAACATGGATATGATAAACGGCAGCAGTCGAGCTAACAAATAAACGATGTATCTTCGTGTATCTAATAAAAATAATAAAAAAAGTCAAGCTAACAAATAAATAATATAGCTACATGTGTCTAAAAAAAATTATGTGAATTTCTAAACCAGCATTTTGAAATTATTGATTCAAATCATTAAATGCGTTAAATTTAAATACAACGCAGCACTCTTTTATGTTTTGGAAGAAACGGATTATTATAAATTATATTATATATAATGCGTTTACCTTATTATAATTTATAATAATCCGTTATAGACATTAAACTGACGGATGATTAATAGAATTAAAAATAATTTTTATAAAGTTTTAAAAATAAGTTTATTATTGATTAAGAATTTGAATAATTAATTAAGAATTTAAAAAATAAAATAATTGCAATTTCTTTGCTTGATACAAAAGAGACAGAGATACTAATTCACTAACAATAAGCAAATCATCCCCGAGAGCCACGCCCAAATTTACTGAAACGTCAAGCTACCCATTGATATATTCTCTAAATCTGTTTTAGTTCCATAGCTTCTTGGGGTAACGTCGAAAAGTCTGCATTGCATAACGTTATTTATGTTAGGATATAAATACACCGGATGTAGGAAGAAAGACGTACATCAAAGAAGAGCACTGACGTAAAACGATGTATCAGAGTGATGGATTGAATCGCAGCTATAAATAATAGAAGTTATACGTTACAAACTCGCGAATGATCGAACTAAACAAAAAATGGACCCTTACTAATCCATATCCATCACAGGATATATATGTATACATATATATGTATATTGCATATTATTTATCTCTTTACATAAACAATTTTATTTAGAATGTTATTTTAATGTTAATTATTATGTTAATCGTTTCTTTTTATAAACATAAAAAATACACGAAAGTTTTATCGTTCTATCTTTTCACGTTATATTGTCAAGTCGTACACTGTATATATTTTACTTGTATAAAAGAAGATAGATATTAAACCGGGTTTTCACTGGAAACGTCGTACCAGAATCGCACCGTAATTAAAAGTGCAGGTCAGCGTCTCGCTTGCTCTAAGGGAAACGTACCGGCATTCTGTTACTGCGTTGTTTCCTCGATGACTTTTCCGGATTGCGTGTGCCTTTGAAACTTCGATAATGTCGAGAAGAAACTAAATCGGACGCCGCGGGTCGCGACGCTATATGGCGTCATCCCCTCCGCCGATATTTAAGTGCTTTTGGCTTGTTGCCTAGTTTTCGGTTGGGTATTCCCACACCCCCGCTCGTAACCAGATCTTGACATCGCGGCCCTACTTACAGGACGCGGTGTGGCCCTAAATTAAGTTCGTGTTCGAATAAATCTGCGGAAAAATCTTGACGCATCATAGATGCATCGTATTTTTGAACAGATACTAAAAGCGTGACAAAAAAAATAATGATGGAATGAAAATTCCAGTATGAACAAAACATAAAAAGAAAGAACAAAGATTGAAAACTGGATAAATCATTTTATTAGTATCTTCCAAACGAGTGTAAATTTTATGAATGAGATTTGTTAGAAATATAAATGAATTATAAAAAAAATCATTTAATTAAATAAAAGTGCATTTTAAATATATAAGTAAATTTATTTACTATAAAATTAATTATAAAATATGGACATTTATATCTATATAAGTATGTGTATTTCTCTTTTGTTTAAAAGCTACTTTTAATACAATTTTGTGAAACTTGACGAATCAGAAAGTTTTCTTACTGACAACTGCATGGTATTTGATGTCGCGCTCTATTTTTAGTATATCTATATAGCCTAGTATAGCCTAATTTTAAATATTCGACTTTAGCATTCGTAATTGATAAACAGTTTAAAACGCATTCAATTCAACAATTCGTAAGACTCAAATTATCGTGTCCGATGGCACATTAGCCATGAAGGCTTATTCTTACAATTAGTACAACACGTGCAAAGAGCGACAAAACGAAAAATATACTCTTAAAAAGGTTTGATTTCTCATTTTCTGATTTTATTTTTTATTTTAAAAAGGGATTACGCGCCGTTATTTTTTTGAACACAAATAATATTATTAGGCACTAAAGATTCATTCTGTCCGTAAAATGATACTGATAAAAAAAAACATTTATTTATTTTTTATTAATCAATCCGTTTAAATAGCAAAATATAATAAGAAGCAACTCGGAGTTCGACATATTACGAAATATCACTCGCGACTTCTGACGAGTTCTTCATAGAATAGAATATTTCGAAGCGGAAAAATTCAAACAAGTGGGTGCAATTTGCCGCATACGTGGACATTCGCCAAACGGAAACGCCGGTACGTGAACATCGTAATTTCTGGCCACTTTGAAGGGTGATGCCACCGCCAAGTTTAGATTTCGTCAATCGTCACTGTTTCCAAGTTTATCGTAACGCAACAGATCTGCGTAGACGTCTGGAACGACTTACTGCAATGCCGTCCGTCTGCAAAATGTTACATAATACGAAACGCAAACAAATGACACGTCGACAATAATTTCTTCAGAATAAATTATTTGTTTTGTAGGATATATTTCAGAAATCCGTGGACATCGACGCGATAATAAATGTACAAAACCTAATGGCTATTTGGGAAAAACTAGACACTAGATGATAACAATAATTCTACGAAGCATACTTTTATCAGATAAAAAATAATTCTACGTAGAATTATTTTTTATTTTACAAATTTTTTACGAATTATTATCCAATATTCTGTGATTAATGAAGTAGAAAATTGCGTTGAATTTATATTTCGCTTTATGTAATGTCAAAGTTATTTATTCAATGTTTATTGGAGTTCGCATTAATTTGAGAATGCAATCAGCATTAAAATTTTAATTAATCACATGATACGGTACAATAATATTTTTAATATATCTTCTAATATATCTTCTAATTTATCTTCTTTAACAATACAATAATATTTTTAATATTTTATAATCTTTAATATTATTATAATTGTATATATAAGTTTATTAAGAATTTAATTATCAATTGAGAATTTAAAAAACATAATTTTATCGTAATGTTACTCCAAGAATTTTTATTTATTTGAACATCCTATAAAACATTAAACAAATTGGAAAATTATCAGTATCCTGATAACGTAATACTAAGGAAAGAAAGAGAAAGAAAGGAAACACAGTCATGATGAAAACAAGCGATGTCGAGACTCAGGCGGCGTCGCCTGTTCGAAAGCGCGTGCGTGTTCGAACGCACAACCTCCTGCCGTCATGAGATCCTATTCAAATATATTTTCTTGCAAATACCCGGCTGGCCCGACGTTTAAATTATCCTTTAACAATGGCAAATTTTATACGCATGGAATAGACGAGCGAGTTCAGTTCCCGTCGAGAGATCGATCGCATCATTTCGACGGCCGGCGAGGTTGGTCCCTTAGTTCCAGAAACGGACGCTACGTGGAGCACACGCGGAGAACTTTCTCGTTATTAAAATTACTCCACTACCACTATGAATACCGGCCGGCTGGAAAGTTTCGTTAGCTTTGCGCAGTGGCGATATCGTAACCAATGAAGTTCTACTGAGGTGCGATTATTGCTAGTTGAAAACTTTTACCAATACCCCGCCATGACGATGTGAAATACCATCGGCTACGGCAATTTTTGAAAGTTTCTGCGGAAACTGATAATTGAATTAAAACATAAAATTAGTTTTTAAGTATGCTGATGTTAGCTCTTTTGTTTCTTCTTGTAGATATTTTTTTAGATGGGAAAATATTTCTCCATCTATTGAGAATGTCTTTTACACTTTCCTTCGTTCCTAAACAACTTCACTTGGTACTAGAAGTGTTTTGTTCCTTATTTTTTTATTTAAAAAAAGAAGAGGAACGCTTCAAAACATTTATAATTTAAAATATTAAATTGCAGTTCTATAATCTTATTTGTTATTTTTACATATTTAATCTATTTTTCTTAGATATTTTACATAGAATCTTTATCATCAAAACAAAATAAAATAGAACATATGTATATAATTATTATGTATCATTTGATAATAACTAACAGTCCAAAGAGAATTAACTAAAAATTCTTTCCCAATAAGAATAAAATAATTTCCTTATTACTTTATAATTACCTTATAATTACCTTATATTACCTTATATGATAGATAATCTTTTATTAACTGCACCTATACACATTGAAAAATTGGAATACAACAATAATGTTGCAATTACATATGTAATTATAATGTTATAATAATAAACTAATATTAAATATAATAATATTGTAACGTTACAATAATATTGAATAATTAATACGTTGAATAGTTACACTACCGAAATATCTCGGAAGACGGAGTGAAAGTTCTATTATCATAATGACATATTACATAACATAATGAGATATTCAAAAGGGGTAATTTGTTGACGGCAACCTGGCTATAAAATGTCTTTATTCAAAAACACAACGTTTCGACCATCGGTTCTGGTCCTTTTCAAGTGAACAGTATAATTTCAAACAGCATTAACATACTAGAAGGAAAAGTGTTACATTACTATCTCGTACTCTCTACAATTTAAATTAAAATATATTAATTTATATCTTACGAAAGTGTGTCAAGAGGTCCTTAGATAAAATAACATCTGTACAAATAGAGAAAATACGTCAGATGTTCGTGACAGCAAATGTAGGACTGAGCGAAAACATTCTAACATGTTCTAACAATAAGTCGCGGACAAAAATATAAACAAATAAATAAAAGTATAAGTAAAAACAATCTTATAACGTTAACGAAACCGTCGTATATTGCGGTTAAACTTTCAGTATCTTTTTGTAAGTTGATAGCTGAGTTAATGATATAATAATGATATATATTTTTATATTTATTTTATTTTACTTTAATTTATATTTATTCATATTTATTTTTACATTTATATGTGTATGTGAGTTTATCTATGAGCACTTATGTTAGATCATTCCCTTAATATTATATTTGCAGAATTATAAATATTACTATATTTACAAACTTCATGCATTTTTATTGATCTCTGCTGTTGCCAGCTACTTACCCGCCGTCTCCACGGCGTCACTCACGGCAACTACGGTGTCGACCACCGATTTCTGGCGGGGCGACACTCGGCAGTGATAATCAATTAATAAAAAATTAAGTTGTAACACACATCGTCTTTATCGCAATATTATCCGACAAATACGGATTTCATTATCTCTTTTTACTTTTGTATTTTTTATTTATAAGAAGAGAAATAAAATCATAATATTATTATTATAAATAATGTGAATTTTTTCAGGAAAAAATAATGTAAATTCTCTTTTCCTCACTAAAAATATCTTTGTCTATAAGTAAAATAAAAAATTAGATTTCTCAATTGAAATTAAATATCTACGTGAGAAAAATATAAAATATATAACATTCATCTCTCTCTCTCTCTCTCTCTTGTTTCAATTGCTCTCTATTACTGGATCATTGGTTTCTCTCTCTCTTGTTTCAATTGCTAAGTATTACTGGATCATTGGTTCAATTCTTTTTGAGTTTAGAAAAGTTGAGTGATTTACACTATCCTCTTGTCAATATTAGAAAATAAAACTTTTCAACGTAACACATTTTTGTTTCTATAGATATTTTGTTCTTGTTCTAATTATAAGTTTCTTTCTACGTAGGTTGCTGGCAAGCGTGAAGCAAGTCAAGAGGCTGAAGCCCAGCAATGGATGGAGACTGTAATCGGCCGAAGATTTCCACCAGGTGAGCTTCCAAAATTTAATATAATATAATATTAATATAATATTAATATAATATTTGATCTTAATTCACAGAGGAATGTCTGTCTAGTAATTTCATATTTAATTATAATAAATGTAATTTATTTCAAAGAGTAAATACGTACGTTTCGTAATGAAATGTTACTCATACATATTTCACGACATGAATTTTATCTGTTATGAATAAAATAATACATAATAATACATGATAATACATAATAATATATACATTATACATTATAATTACATTTATATAAAGGGATATATAAAGAGACGAGTTATCGAACAATCCACCGTTTATTGCATTTTTCAAGATATTATAAAAACAGGCGCGTTATGCGAAATAATTTTCGACTGTTTATAGCTCATTTCAGGATATTATTAAAAACAAATAGTGTATGTGAAATAATTTTCTTAATATGTATATGTTTTAAACATGTACACATATACACACTTTTTTCCTGAAAGTGAATAAGATTGACAATATGCTGTTATATAAAGGCCCATACATTTAATGGCTCTACGAATGCATATGAACTCCTGTTCCGTGTAGGTGACGCGAATCCGAAAGCGTTTTGATGTTTTCATCCCCTGTCGGGGCGACACTCAGCCAAAGGGGAAGCGCATGCTGTTATCTAACTAGAATCACATAATTGCCGGATACAAATGTCAGACCGCGTGACGTCGCAAAGGTTAAGCTTCGTCGAGGTCAGTTCCCCCATATAGTATACCCGTCGTATGATCGAAAATGCAATCGCAACGACAAGGGGTACACACGCAGAACGACATTAATCTCGAATATCTGTACAATTGTGTGAAACGTGTTGAAACATTTAAACTCACATATTACGTTGTCACATATTGCTGTAAGTGAACTCGTCAAAACCGTTTAAGAAAATCGTTTAAAGAAACCGTATAAGGAAACATGGTAAACACAAATGTGTAAATGTAATTTGCACATGTAATAATAAAAACACAATTGTATTTTATTGACATTCGTGTCCAAAAGAGAAATACTTATACCTCTAATGACAATGATTGTGTTTTAATTTATTTCTTATCGTACAAAGAGATTTAATCATTAATGTAAGATACGAGACTCGTTTGTGGGTTGTTTGCAACAAGCTTTACAGCAATTATGTCGCTTGAATAAAAACTTTCTCTCTCTGAATGTGAGTAGGGGCTTATGTATCGAAATCGTGTCAACTATTTTTACGAGATTACTGAACTCTGCCCGAACCATCAGGGGTAATTCCACCCTCCTTTCGTGTTATACTCGCCTGGCAAAACGCGCGCTTTGTTACGTCATTGCGAGCCACCCTATCGAGCATGCCTCGACGGACAACCCTCGATTCGACATACATCCCTGTTGCGACAAACACGCCAGGCGTCGACGCAATCGACATTACCTCACGTACGTTTGCGCGGCTCCGTTTACTCTTTCCACTCGTTTCTCATAATGAATAGTTTGAATAAGAGAATGTAGTCTGATGAGCGGACTGAAGGTCGTACTCTAAAATGCGAAACTGGTATCTTAATCATCAACATTTTTTTGTTTTTCGTTATATCGTTTTTCATAACGTTATATTATATTCGACATAAAGCGATAATTATAATTAATAATTTCTAAGTAAAATGTCTCGATACGTAATTAATAGAATAAAATTGTTATGAGAGAAAGAGAGAGAGAGAAGGGAACTAATTTATTTTAAAAATGAGTTTTGTTTTTTAAACTATTGGTTATTCCATAGTTATCAGTATAAATAGCAAAAAGTTACACACACACAATTTATCGAGCTTGTCGCAGAGAAATATTCTCTTTTGATTCGGTGTTTATTTAAAGTATTGGAAATATTGTTAAATTCTATATTTAATGAGATTTTGATAATACTTAATTTTAATAGAGGAAGAAAATAACAATTATCACATTCTATTAGAGTAACAACGAAATTATTTTTCTACAAAATGATATTTCTACTTATATAATTATTATATACATACACATATATATATATATATATATAAAATATACGTGCAAAGTGGAAATATCATTTAGTAGAAATATCATTTCGTAACTTGTTACTTTAATAGAATATGATAATTGTCACTTTGTCTCTCTATTAAAATTAAGTATTATTTAAAAAATCATTGAATAATGAAAAAAATCATATAATAATATTGAATAATATAATAATTATTTATGCGCTTTAAACAAGCGCAAAGGAATCGGAAGAGAATATTCTCCGTGAAAAGCGATACATTTTTCGATAAATTTGTGACGAAGTCCGACGAGTTTCTCGCTGCTTCCACCTGAGCTCCCGTGAAAGTTCGTCACGGGCGCTCATCGACCGACTACCGGATCTCGTTTCCGTCGTGTTCATTGGTACCTCCGAGTAAACAAGAATCCGAGATGTAACCGATAATGCTGATTATGTCGAATGTTTAGATTTAACGAGCCTCCACCTATGACTGTCATCCTGGTCGTGTCGAGGACGCGGTGGAGGTGGCCAAACGACGAAACCACCCCCACTCGGGTACATGATTAATCCCCACTAGGAACCGTCGGTACCTATGGCCATCTAAGTGGGGATCTCCTCAGCTCGCAAGAAAGCTCTCTTGAATGAGTGGCAGCCTGGTGTCCGCGAATCTTGAATGTACCTGCCAGATACGGGACCGAGGTTAAAAAGAGAAATTCAATCCTTCCAGATTGATACCGATTGAAAACTTTGCACTTAACTTCCCATGACAGTCTAAACAAACTTGTTATAAAATCTGTAAATTATGAGATAAATTATCACGAAGTAAATAAGCCATGCCATAGAATTACTTATCAGATAAGATAATTATTCTACAAATATAGTCTATAATTCATAAATCTTATCTATCGGACACGAAACGACGATATTGTTATTTATCTAATATCCTTAAGCCGTTTCTACAAAGAAATGACGTTTATGCCATCTCGCCTTCTTCCTGTTGTTCTGGTGCCCTGAGAACGAGTATTCGGTATTCATCTTCGCGTCCCATCTTCGACGAAACGTGTCTAAGGGTGGTCCGGATCACAATGGGCGGTACGTTACGTACTAGAACCACGTTCGAGCTCTACGCGAGGATGTGAGCCGGGTAGTCGAAGCTTTTGATGTTATTGACTCGTTTAAAATTGAACTTAAACGGTCGCGATGCAATCACGTTCCTCTCGCCGCGCTCCGCGCGTTCCTGACCTGTCCTAGACACTGGAATCCTGATTCACGCGCGACGAGAATTTGATGGGAATTTCAAGGTATCCCATGGGACTTCCAAATACGGATGGTAGCCTGCTCCCGGAAGCTCGCGAGGCATGCCTGGCACGATCCTTGTCTGACGGGTCTCGATCGCAAAATATCATATTAACGACTTCGTCGTGAACTCATCTTGAATATTAATAATCGACACGTATCTCGGAGGGAATCGGGTTCGAGTATTCGAGAGCTAGTTTAATAGGACTGCATATTTGATCAATAAAAAGATAATCTAGAGGCATTTTGTATTTGTACTTGTACCTAATATTGAAATTTCTGTCACATTATCATATTATACAAAAGTACAAAAGTTAAAAATAAATCAGTTATGTTGATGAAGAAAGATATTTGCGTTAATGAAATTAATTTCAGGGAAACGAACAGCTGAAAACGTTTGTGTTTTTGCATTATTAGCAAACTTCATTACGCGCAAGAAAGCTTTTGTACTGATTTGAGTAGCATCAAGTCTCGCGTTGATACACATTCAGAATTTCATCATGTTGTCGCCGACGAATACTCTTATTTTTCTGTGGCTACGTCACTGTCCTCCGAACATTGGGATCGATAGATGACGACGATGCTATTGATTTACCGTCATCTGTACATCATGTTGCGTCGTAGGGACGCTGGCGTACCAGGGCCGCATACGGTACTCCGGATGATCGTACCTTGTGCTACTAGTTTATGTGTCACCTCTCCTTCTTTCGTTTCTCACCCCTTCTCCTTTCACGCACAATGATCACCTGTGTTTACGAGATACTTCCTTCGAACGGCATTCAGACTAAATGATCGACAATCCTGATGACCAACTTCCTTCTTCCAAGGCGGAAGATGCGAAATCTCATTTTCAGAATTTTGTTCATCCAAACGATTCGGAGGCTCGTCTTTCGTTACAGGAGAAGTTACAATAGAATGTCACAGTTTTTTTTTTGTAATTATAGCTTTCTCGTGCGAAATTGAGTTACGTATGTAACTGGCTAGTACCGGAGCATCGTTTAAATTTGATTCGCTCGGAATTGCTGTCCGCTGAGATAACTCATTCAACGCTTCAACGCGTGACAGCCTCCTCTCTATTCCGGATTATCTCACAATCAAAGCGATTCGTATCGATGTGAACAATGCTTAACGCCACGATAATGCGCGCGACACTTCCAAAACAGAAGAAACGTCAGTCATCCGTCCGTCACGGTGGCGTAAGTCGCTCGGGTGCACCAGGGCACCAGCAGACGTTTGAGGGATTTATAGGGTGTCCCGCCAGCAGTCTGTCGCCGAACGGGTCGATTCGCTAAATTACGACCCTACGCGGCCGCGTTACGCCCTCTCTTTTTCTCGTCTTCCCATTCATCTCCTCAGCCTCTGCAGCTTGCCCTCCGGGTCGGACGCAATCATTGAGCATCATCGACGTTCTCGTCATATGACGCGGCGTGACGTCACGGAAGCTCGCACCTACTAGGGTAGTAACGCCGAGCAGTAGATGAATTTATGGGGATGGATACGTTGTGCCATTCCGCGCGGAGAACCCTGGTAAGCTCCTCTCGCTCGCGTCGCGAGAACCCCCGACGAGCAACCGAGGAGGGGGAGGGAGTGTAAGAAGAATTCCTTCGATACGGAAAGAAATCGCCGGTCGACGAACGATGGGTGCGGCTGATCACTCGAGGATGGGCCGCGAGTGTCAGTTGTCCGTCAAGAGATCGTCAATGACGTCATTCCGAGACGAGCCTACCAGGATTACAGCCCCGAGCTAGATTTACGAGCGTCGCGCAACAGGTGGTTCGTCGCGAGTTATAGGTCATGCTGGCGCACGCGCGCGCCACGGGGTGGGCAGGGGAGTGAACGCGTTATTTTTTTACGCGACTGCTAGAACACGGTCTACGTGACATCTTTTATACCGGTGGCGTAATGATCAAAATGAAACGTTAATGCGACTATAGTAACGGCTGGAAAAGAAATCTAAAAGTGGTTAACACGTTCGCTGCCGTACAAAAATGACGGCACTTACACAGGAGCCGAATGGAACTAAATGAGGTACATTTAAACGACATATAAGCTATCACGCGCTCGAGCGTGATCGGCATCTGACGAAAACATCTCGTCACGCACTAGCGCGTGATTGGCAGCAAACGTGTTAAGCATTTCGTTCACCTTGATTTATTTTCACACGTACAGATATTTCACAGACTTATACTGATAATATTTATAGTTGCTAGAAATTATAGACTCTTTGATAAGTGTTTTGTTCAATTTATATAAGACACCGATTCATATTTTCAAGATTTATTTCTTTTAAGCTAAAATTTCTTTAAAGATTTTATTTTTTTGTATGTGTATATATGTATGTATATATATTTTTGGAACTTATAATTCATATTGATAATTTTCGCAATAATTCTTTACAATAATTCAACAACATTTTACAAATTCTTTAGAATAATTCAAATAGGATGCTTATTAGCATCAAAAGTTAAATCGAAATATGTGGATTTACTATTTCAACAGAGAATTGCGTTTCAAGACCGATAAAATTATGGTGCGCAGTCTATCATGTTAAAAAAGTATAGAATATTCATAGAAATATTATTATTAAGCCAAGATTCAGCTCGGAAATGACATATTTCTTTAGTTAAATTGTCTAATTTATATGTTCATATTAGTATCTCTAATTATCACTAAGATCCATATTAACTCTCAGCTTACACACTATATTTGCAACCCGATTCTTGCACATATGAGTGTCCCTCACTCGACGTGTTTAATCGCGTATATCTTTGCATTTAATAGACTGAATTTGATTTTTTTTTTTAATCAACACGATAAAGTTTTAGAAAAATATAATTTGATATTATTATTGAGAAGTTTTAAATATTTGAGATATTCTAAAGAAAGTAAGAGAAAAGTTTTCAATTGAGACAAGAAACGATTTTTTTTTTTTTAATGTGTAGTTCCATGATAAAAACAGTTAGAAATTTTTTTCCTGCAAGATTTTAAAAACAATTGTCATTCATATTTTGCGAAAAAAATATCGTTTCGATTATTCTAAAAATATATATTTATTTACTGAGGTAAATTTATATGTTTTAAAATATAAAAAAACATTAATTTATAGAAAAATTCACACATTTTTTTGTTATCAACAAAGAAAATACATAACGAAACTAAGAAATCGTTATTACTTCTTGTTCGAAATTTGAATAGAACACTCGGAACAAATTTTCAACACACACACGCTTGTTCAGACGATGTTAGTATTAACTGCTTTAATTTTTGTATCATAACATAAACAATTTTTAAAAAATGTTAACAAATGAACTTATTTCGGGATATTCACTATGTATTCAAACTTACAATATACAATGCTTCAGATAATAAATATGACCTCCGAAAATTATCAAGAAATTTCCACATTGGATGTAGCATACCCGTAGGCTGCTGAATAACGAGTGCGGGAAACCCGGATTCGACTCTGGAAACTCATTGTCGTGGAAAACTAATAGGAGGGATGTATAACTTTTTTACCCCATACTCCGTTTTCCCCCACCTTCACGATCTGGGTGTGTCTAATCCAGTGCAAGCTGAGGGTTAAACATATTGAGAATTGCGAACTGAAGATTCGACCAATCGGATAAGTTTTAATTTAATTTTAATCCGTTTCGTGTTTTGATTGGTTAAATTCTAACTTCCAATGCGTAATCTTATAGAAAATGCTGTAAAAGTATGTTGTCGCGACGTTTAATTCGTAATCGTGAAGTCGTCGCGTTTCATGCATTTAAATGGCTCGAACGGATGAGAAATATTGATGGGGGATAAAAAAACGAATACGTCTTAATGTGGCTTAATGATAAATTCTGTACTTCGGGATTTATTAATATTAGAAACGAGAGAAATCTCGGCGGCGGGAAGGTCGGATTCTGCGTACAACGGCGTTGAGTTCCCGCGAGACCTGTTGCCGGTCGTAAATTCAAGCGCAGGATGTTGTCCTGGTGAAAACCGTGCCTGTGACGTCTTTATGACATGAGTCTGACATTTAATCGATACGACGGTGACGCAAGCGCACTCGTCGTGTCTTTTTCTTTCTGGTGGGTTTTCCCTCGTTCGGAATAACTATTTATGATATGTGTGTGTATGATATTGCGTGTGAACGAGTTGCAAGGAAATGCAATTTAAAGTCCTACGTATATAAAGAGGCATTCGAAAGAAAGAATTATTATACGATAGAAATGTACTTAACTATATACGAGAAATCAAGTTAGTAGTTATTCTCGCAAGCATTAATCTGTTCTTTTCCTCATCATTGGCAATTAAGGAACTAACTCGCAATGAGAAACTAAGTAGTAATTAAAATAATCATCAAAACAAGTTTCCGATGATGAGATGATACTGACGACTGATATAATCGACATCTGGAGATCATTACTGCCTCACATATTTTACATTGTAGAAATCGACGGCCGCTCATTAGCACACTCGCAATTTGACCGTGATTTCCCTAATGTGGCATCTTTATCCTCCGGATAGCCGGAGTCTTTCGATTCACAATCTCATCATCAGCGGCGATAAAAAATCGCGACAGCCGCGAAACGGCAACGGGAATGTATCGGAGGTGTGCCATCGATTTCACATCAAATCCTCCCAACATGACGACCGTGACGTGTCAATGTAGCAGGATAGTATCATCCGCGGGAATAGTCCCGATTCGCCGATACATATTTGTTGCGTTCCGGGATTTTTTCCCGAAGACAGCAGGAAGACGCACGGCATCTGAAAACGATCAGGCCAGCATCACGCGCGGACCGTCCGCGGCAAGAAAAACGTGCAAAGACGGTGTCGATGCCGCAACGACGGACGGTCGCGAAGGCGACCCGCTATCGATTTTCTGTCATCTTCTCGGGTTTACGACATCTCACCGCGTTTCGACACTACCAGGAACCTATCAGCATGTCACGCTTGTTTATCCCCCGGCGGGACAGCCGGCCCGCGCATACCGGCGTGTATTTGTTTGTCGAAGAGAACGCCGGCCGGATGCTGCCTGGATATCGTGGAAAAGCGGAGGCGTCGTACAGCGTGAAATTCGCCCCGTCCGTGGAAAGATAAAAACGCGTCGAAACACATCTCCCTCGTATCTTAAGATTATGCATTCGAATTCGATTTGAAACTTGAAGATTTCTCTGAAAGATATATATTTATATATATATTTATATGTACGATTTATATATATATTAGAGTGGTTCTTATTTATACTACATCGAAAATTAAAAAAAAATTTTTTGTCTCACCCCTTAAAATTCGATGTAGTATAAATAAGAACCACCCTAATATATATATTTATATGACATATATTTATATGTACGAAAATCTTGAAGAGAGAAAAATAATAGCTTTTCGGTAATATGTAATAAATGAGATGCTTGCTGCTCTAGGCGTAAAGAAATTTCTCATCAATTGCATTACGTGTCATCCTCCTTCTAACATGTTAATTAAAATTACTTGCTTTTGTAAGACGGATCATTCATTTTTTTATGTAGGAATGTTGTCGCAGAAATTAAAATTCTACTTTGAATTAATTGACCATTCACGGAAGACAAAAGTGCTATGTGATAGAATTATCTGTAAATAATATCGATAAAATTTAACGAGTGGTTTTTGTAAAAATGTGATTTTGTTAGATGCATACATTTGCGAAGAAAAACGTCCGCGAAAATTGCATTCTAGTCACCTAATCAGGTTTACATTTTAATTATATTTAATGAATTATATTTTAATTTTATTTGTATTGAATTCCTCTGGATATTCGGCGTTTGTTTCGTGCGCATTTCGCTTCTGGTCTGTGAGGAGATTATGAGCGTCCCTAAGGATATAAGGTTCCTGAAGAACGCGAGAGACCCGAGTGGAGAAGTGGAGGAAACGGGAGGTTTGGGGGAGGCGGAAGCGCGAACGCGTGTCGGAAGCGCGTAATACGTCCCTGATACCAACCGAACCGTCCGCGCTACACAAAACGAACGCAACAGGTCTCGTTCTTCTCTCAGATCAATTCTCTCTTCGAACCAACCTGAAAAAACGAATATTAATTAAATTGGGATGAGCATAACGCGCATTCTTCGGGAAGAAAAAATGGCAAGTGCGTCTTCGGAAACTCCTTGAATCGTGTCCAAAATTGATATAAATAAATAACGATGACCCGTCTTTTAGCGTCGTGATAATTATAATAGCTCTGATTGGGATTACGATGGACTATCCAGAACCAATCGTCTGTCGATGGCTCGTCAATCGAGAATTCAAGTATACGACCAGCCGCGTACTAGGCGAGCAGATTTCGGGGTAGGCGTTTTAGCGCGTTTCCCCACCAACTCAAAACCACGTGACGCGTCGTCCTTGCAGGATCAGGCTAGTAGTCTTTTAAACAGTTGGCACGTGTCCTCCCGCCCGAAAATTCTCTAAATTTCCTAATTAACGAGAAAGTTTTTTTTACCAGATTGTATCGACGAATGTCTTGTTTGTTGTATTTTGTTGAAAAAGTTATTTTATTTTAAAGATTTTTTTACAGATTTTTTACACTTTAGCGAAATCTTCCGATTTAATATGATCACATAAAAGTTTCGGATCCTTAAAGATCATTTCTCTATTATTATGTAAACAGCATAATTTTCTATCAAATTAGAAATTAAATAATTAAGTATTTTCTTTTGAAGTGTTTTGAAGAATCCTTACAAGAATGTATTTCAAATCTAAATATTAACTTTAAAACTATGATATATAGAAAATACACATAATATGAAAATACATTAAATTAAAACTGTGACGCACAGAAGATAATTAAAACGGAAGCATAAATGAGAAATTATAATATCTCGCGTAAATTTACACACTGCGACAGCTTAATACATCCAGAAGGTTAAAGTTAAAGCAAAAGCGTAAACTACGGTTTTCTCGTTACTCGTTCTGCACGCATTGACTTAATAAACATTTTTTCTAGTCTTCGTATCATACTTTACCATCTTTCTGTATTATTTCCATTCTGCTTTGCAGTTCTGCTTTACATGTTAAAATACCTTTTTGCTAACTTGCTAAATTATACAAGCAAGATCTAAAGTTATCTGCAAAACTTTAATATCGCATCTTATCTGAATTGTTGCGGTGAACGCGACAATATATTTTTGCATCCCTGTAACAAGATCCAGATCTCGCAGGTCCATACTAGCGATGTCGCGTCCGCGTGTAAAGCTCTCGTTAATATAGCACCGTGCGACAGTCGAGAATCGGACAACGAGGAAACGCACTGATGCGATTAACGTCGATCGGTTCACATTTTCACGGTTATTGGAAGACGCACGGGGAGGATGAGGGCCAGGCAGGGGTTACGCCAACTGTTGCTTCGGGATGCCGCGCGTCGATACAATTTGCCGCGGCGATGGGCGGTGGAAGCGGCGGCGGTGGTGGCGGCGGCAGAGCGTCGCGCGCCGATAGATTGGATACATCGATACACTGGTTGTATCGCTGACGTGGGGCGGGAGGGGGAGGGGAGGGAGCGACAAAAAAACGCAATGACAACGCGACGCGGTACGCACAGCTCTTGCGACGGGCTGCGCCCCTAGGAGCCCGAGACGCGTTGTGTCTTTCGAATGACGACGGGCCGCGCATCGTGTCGCGGCGAGACGCCCGGTCAGTGCCGGAGGTGATCGGCCACCGACGGAGAAGACGCCGACGGCGACGGCAGCGGCGGCGGCGAGCGACGGCGTCGCGCCCGCCGGTCAAAGCGGGCAAAAAGTGCGCGCGCCCGCAAGACGCGGCCGGCCTTTCCTGATTCTTCGTCCGACGTGACAAAAAATGCCATGCCCCCTTGGCTCGCCTCTTGGCATAATGGGGTGCCATGAGCGAGCGCTGGTTGCACGTCCGACCCGGTCGCGCTCGCGGTTATTATTTCGCGGTGAATCCGTTCGATTCCCCCCGCGACTGGGCGGATCGCGACGAGGAGGGAGACGTCGGGATGGTGGGAGGAGACTGGTGGGGTGTCCATTCAGCGCGCGGTGTATCGAGCGAAAAAATGGCCGATGGCGCGGGGAAAGCACGTGGCGGGTTTGACGTTTGATAAAACGGATTTATCGCGCGAAGGTCAAAGCTCGTCGCTCTGGGCTCTATCGCGCAAGCCCCTTGGCTCTCCTGCTCTGAAATCGCGCGCGCGGTTTTCGGCGACGGACGCGGCAAGGGAGAACTGTCGTTTCTGCGATCCTGGTGCCGCCGTGTCATCAACATTCTTTTCGCCATCGGGCGAAATCGCTCTCCTTTTCTCTCGAGGCGCTGTCTCCATGCAAATGGCTTGATGAGCGCGATGGTTCTCTTTAATGGACAAAATGCAAATAAAGCATTGCGCTTTCGCACATCTTTTCCTCGCGATCTTTGTCGAAGATATTCCTCGAGAGAAATAAAAATGATCTCACCTCGCGCGCATGTCTGTGACGGCGATTAATCGGCAAGACGACATTTATTGTCTCTCAGATTACCTTGTGACATAATAAAAATAAATTTCGAAAGATTGAACTGCGTCTCGTATAAATTACTCGTCTAATTATCCTTCGTATGAATGAGATAATGTTCTGAATTGATCATTGGTTTAATCATTTTTATCTATCATCTATTATCTAAATCGTAGAGCTCGTTACTCAAATATACTTCTATTTAATTACAAAAATTATATTTATATTTTATGTATGTGTGTGTATATTGAATTTTCTAAAGATAAAATGTAATGTATATATTCGCACGTTTTTTATAGGCATGAGTTACGAAGACGCTTTGAGGGATGGCGTTCTACTCTGTATGCTCATGAACAAACTACAGCCCGGCCTGATCTCCAAGATCAATACATCCGGTGGGGATTACAAGATGATGGATAATCTTAACCAGTGAGTATCACGTGTCAATTACAATGAGTTTAAGACAGTACGATCAAAATATATAAGAAATTATTTGAAATGCAAGCAAGCCGTATAAAAGAACCGTAATTTAATAATAATAATAATAACAAAATAAGAGTGTATTATCCATTAAATGTTCTCTAAATAATTAATATTCATTTAAGATTGGTTAAGGTGATATTAGTTAAATCGTTGCTATAGTTCGTTATAAATTTCTTATTGATAATCTGTGGTTCTAAAAGAGATACTTGATAACACAGAATTATCATATCGATTATTTAATATTTGTTCGTATTTCTAATTATTAATTTATATATTATTGATGTTTATCGGTCATCTCTTAAAGTTCGATATTTTCTTTCTTAATAAGCTGTCCCGCGACTGCGAGAGGCTCGATGCAAATAATACGTTCTCAGTTGGCGAGATATCCCGCTTCTTCGCCGACGATGCGCTTTCTGTGCGTTTCTAGTTCCCTAATCCGTCGTCCACTTTACGCAATCGACAGTGTTTTGCGTCAATTCCTCGACTGCGAAGTATCGACAACGCCGATCAACGACCGTCGTCGCCAGTCGAGAGATTGTTGACCCTCGCGCGACTAGGCCGAGTTTCGAGAATCGCACGGTATCGCCGGACCAGGCGATTGGGCGCGAAACGCCCCGACGATGTCGAATCCCCGGCTCCTGGTGCATTCTGTTCGCCTGGCAGCCGAGAACCAACAAAGTCTGAGGTCGGGACCATCGACTATACGTTGGAGCGCGATGAAAGTGAAAACATCGATAGATATATGTAGACACGTAGAGTTACAGCCGTTATAGGCGCGCGGGAGATAGAAAGAAAGCCGTGAATCTTTATGTCATTATACACACACACACATACCTCCTCGCGCTCTTGCTCGATATATTGATATCCTTTGAATTACATACACATAAAATCAGCGTAAAACAAATTAATCGAGTGATCAATTGAAAAAATTTTTACCGAAGGTCGAGAGAATTTTTATGATAAGTTGTTAGTTCTCCATGTTTTATAAAGTATGTACACATAATACTTCTTTCTTCTCCCGGGATTCACATGTTCCTTTATTCTTGAGCTTTTCGCGTCGCTCGTTTTCGCGACGATATATACGATCGGCCCAGCAATATAATGAATATCTGTATGGTCGGCAACCCGAAAATAGGGTATTCGAGTCGAACGCCTATAGCACATTGCTACAATCCTGATGAAGTATTTGCTCGCGAAGAGGTGATTTTAGGACCGCGCAAAAAGAAGCGCACCCTCGTGTGCTGCGCTTTCCCGCATTCTCCCCCTTTCGTCGTTCGAGACAAACGGGAGCTCACTCCCTTCTGGCTGCCGGAAGCAGGGAGCGTTTTAGGCGCATTTTAGGTGGAGACGTGACGATCTCTCTTCCGGCACTCGCGGCCACCTCTCGACCACCTGCCTCCCTCGGGAGGGACGCACGTTCGTCGCGCGCTGTGTCTCGCGATCGTCGGGCGCATTGCCGTGCGCATGTCGCGCTTCTTCGGCGTTTGGCGCGTTTTGAATGTTTAAGAGCGCGTCCCCGAGGTAGTGGGGCGAACGATGCGCAGCGCGGCCACTCCGCGTTACTCCCTTTCTACGCGAGCAGTATGATCTTGACGAAGGTGGATATGTTGCCGCCGCCACCGCCGCCGCCACCGCTGCCGCCGCCGATCTACCACACGCGTCGCGTCTTCGCGGGACGTGTAAGATCACGCGTACGCTGCACGGTGAGGAGGGACCTTGCGTGCTGCGGCGCGGATCCGAAGCCCCTTCATGCAACTCTGATAGACGGACCAGTCGTGAGCACTGACCTGCCTCACGCTCTCTGCTCGACGAGCGCAACAGGTCCACGCTTGATCGATACACAACACACAACTACGGCTCTAGCAAAATAGCCGTTGTGGGAATGACAACAATGTCTGTTCTTAAAATTCCTAGTCTTTTTGGGTCCTGAGATGTACGGAATCTCTCGCGATTATGTTATTATAACTGTGTTCTAATAGTTATTTAATAGATGATAAATATTAAAAATATATGTATAATTATATGAGTATATATCTTGATTAATTATATTATAAATATAAATATAAATACAATTATCATATACATAAATACATAAGTGTATATTACATACATTTTTAAATATATAATAGTTATAATATATTTATAATTAAATATTTTTGGAATTAATTTACTTTATAATTTATAATTAAATTATAATTTATATATCTATAATGAGATATATATGTATATGAAATCTAACGTTTCCCACTCTGTTAGAGCTTCCTATAATAGAATTACATATAGGGCGTATCACAAAGACGCATTTTGAATTTTGTATTCTTCCACGATACTCTCGTCGAGCTTGGAAAATGTGAAATCTCGTTTAAGAGGAACAGCAATCTTTCTCTTTCTCTCTCTCTTGCTCCTTGAATCGATTTAACACGCAACATCCGTCGTGCGTGATAAATCGCTTTGTTACCCGAGTGCCTCATATGCGGAAGATGCGTCGAGCGTCAGGAACACATCAGAATGAGCAGGCTGGAATACGCGACGGTATGCTTGGCGTATGTCAAATATTTCCCACATGTTACAGATGCTTTTATTCATCCGGCGCGAAGCTGAAAATATTTCAGTCTCTTACGTTCAGATAAATCATCTTCATTCTTCTGCAAGCGAGATTAAAATAGATTGAAAGATCGAAATCATCTTTGGTAAAAAATTAGAATTGGGAATATTAATGACGATTGTATATGAGAGTGACAAATGCGAATTACGAGAATTACGTGAATTTTCCTCGTATTTTTTATGCGCAAGTCATCGAAAAACGATAAGTGTGATTAACGGGAAGCGACGTTGGGCACGAAGGGTAAATTCTGCTATCCTGTTAAACGAGCACACGGGACACGTCATTTCTGCAGCACGGAGAACAAAGGCCACCGCCTTGGCGTACTCCCAGCCGGTTGCGTCGCACAACTGTTAATTACCAAGCGGCGATAATTAGCGACCGAACAATAGAAGCGCGTCACTAGCTCAAGGCGATGCTCAGGCAAACAGCCGTATAAAGGAGTTGGACATAGCGTGTACTTCTCCTTTGTTTCTCCCTCGCCTTTGTCTTCCCTCCGACTTGCCATCGTTCTCGACACGACCTATGTCTCACGACCTCTCCTCATCGCAGGGATTCTCCGATGTCTCTTGAGACTCTCTTCCGCATAATTTTAATAATTTTTTGAAATATTCTGTTTACCAAATTAAACACTCCAAATTACGCGAATTTCTTCATCTCTCTGTTTGTGTATATATACTTGTATGTATTGATAAGTATTTTAATTTCTTTTCAAGGTTCCAGAAAGCCTGTGTGAAATATGGAGTGCCCGACGTTGATCTCTTCCAAGCTGTCGATCTGATTGAACGTAAAAATATCGCTCAAGTGACGAATACCATCTTTGCTATCGGACGGACGGTAATTAATTAATGACATCTCGTCAGTTTGTTTTACATTAAATTAATACTTCACTGTATTTGGAAAATTTAAAGATTCTTGGAAAAGAATTTTTCGAATAAATAATAATTTTAATTTATTTTGTTTTGCAAATTAAAGTAAATGACATCTGTGAATTAAACATGTACTTTATTGTATTCACCTTTTGATTGTATTGAACCATATTAGGTAATTGGAGAGGAAAATTTACATTCTTAATGCTAATTCACAGACATATAAGCACCCGGAATGGCGTGGTCCCTGGCTGGGTCCGAAACCAGCAGAGGAGAACAAGAGGGCCTTCACGGAGGAGCAGTTAAGGGCTGGCGAAGGGCTCATCGGCCTACAAGCTGGTACCAATAAGGGAGCTACACAAGCCGGACAAAACTTCGGGGCTACGAGAAAGATACTTCTTGGAAAATAATTAATCAAACTTACTTTTTTTTTAATCGCTGTTAGAAAAATTCTATTTGCATAACGTAACTTTTTGGATAACTTGGACGCATTGTAATGTGAAGTTATTAGAAACCATATATTCAGCGCTTTTGTAAAAAGAACGAATCAAGTTTTATAATTCTTTCATGATTACTCTTTCATCATTAAAAACCGTCAATGTGTTGCGCACGAGAAATTACGAATATCAACGCATAACGTTAATTATTTTTGTGTCCTTTTAGCGCGTCCATTTCTAACGTGAGTGTATCCAACGAAATGTATTTTATGAATTAATCAATATACGACAGTGCATCGAGAAGAGCTGTTTTATCTTGATGCACCTCAAGTATAGAAATCCCGAAGCAAACTATCCTCTCCCGCCGCGAAATTCCTAGAGCGAATCTTGTCGCTCTTGCTAGTTTCCTGGCAGCTCGCTCGGCTTCCGACAATCGTCTTTGGCCGCATGTCTCGTGTCGGTACACGCGCGCACGCACGCGGAGACGCACGTGCACGTATCTGCGGTCCGCGCGCGCATCACGTCGCGTTGTCCCGCACACGCTCGAGATCGTCTCGTATCGCGTATATACGTGCGTGCTGACGTTTACACGTTCGCAAGCGGAGCGCGTATGCGAGCACCACCGAGTGTGAATACGTATCTCGTACGTGACGGGGACGACGAGTGGGCGTGACGTGTACGTACACGCGTTACACGCATTCCTTGACCGGTTTCTACACCGCGAGGCTCTCTGAGGATCAGGCGAGCATCCTAAGATGGAACACGCCGGTTCCCGCCGATCCGAAATCACACCGCACCGTTTTTTTCCTCCCTCTCTCCGTGCACATCGTCGTTGCGCATACCAACACGGCTGACACTCTCCTTCGCTACTTCCTGCGCCGTGGAGAACGAAACGTTCACTGTCAGACAGAAAAATAAATTGTAAAATATAAAATATGTAAATGTGTGATATTTAATGAAAAATCATAATGAAGAATCAGGTACGATAAGTACGATAAAGTTACATTACACGTTCTTATGAAATTAAAAACAATATAAATGTCACTAAAATTACTAATAGGTAACTAATATTTTCGATCGGTATGTAATTAATCAGAATTTTCGTTTAATGCTGAGCTTGCCGATATACTTCATATTTACAGTGAAGTATTCCCCGATGTAAATTTCAATAAAAATAGAAACCTGAAAATAATATATAAAAATATATAATATATCCATTTAAATAAACAGTAAAACAAAAAATTTGATGAGAGAAATGTTCATTGCACGATGATTGTTTTTGATCGAATTTTAAATCTTTTAAACCTGTATTGAACTAAGTATTATTTTTCTAACATTACTTTAATTTAATAAAATAGCATTACAGATAGCTATGTACTGCGAACTTTCTTTTATAATTGTAAAGTATTACGTGTGTTTTAACATAAGTTTAAAATAATTGATCGATATAAAAAGTAGGACCGTTTAATAATGTCTGATAAATCAAACATACAAATTTAAATTATGTATCAATATTTATATTCCAAATATTTATATTCCAAAGTATTATACCTCTGTTTTCGAGATCTTGTAAACATTTTTGCAAACGCTTTTTTACATGATTTCTGCTTAATGACTAACTAACGAATACGATACAGTTATAATGGAAGAACAGAAAGCAGAAAAGATGAGTGCGAGAAGATTAGTCTTTAGTTCATAATTTATAATTTAATTATGTTGAGATAGAATTTTATAAAGTACAGAATTATGAAATAAGTATTAAACTTAAAGATATACATATGTGTTAGAATCTTACCACACGAAAAACGACCTCCAAAATCTTCCAAAAGAAATTGCCAGCGTGTTTGCATGCTTGTGTTATGGATTGTCCAAGCATGCGGTCTAGTAAACAAGGAAATACTGAATATGTAAAGGATATTGCGATCAAGAGAATAATGAGAGAAAGAGAAAGAGAGTATAACGATTCGTGCTCTCTATTCTTATACCCGAGTTCTCGGAATTACCCCTGCTCCGAAAAATCACACCAATCGGATAACGAAAATTCAACGAATCGCGATTTGCCCGAAATTCTAGGAAGGGAGCATGTACATATACATATATTTTACGGCAATGCTCCCTATCCTCTACATATTGTCCTTGTCTTTGGAAAGTTTTGGACGTTATTTTTCGTGCGGTAAGATTCTACACATACATCACATTTTTAACTTGTAATACTTATTTTATAATTCTGTATTCTATAAAATTCTATCTTAACATAATTAATTTATAAATTATAAACTAAATTTTATTCCATTCTAGTATTTTATTTTAATATATATTTTATTACTTTAAATTTATTCATTTGTATTCTTTAAATTTATTTTTCTGTATCTCATTCTGACTAGTTATATCTTTTTTTATATATATCTTCTTACGTCCTTAATATCCTACATTTCTCTGTATTACTATTCTTTCCCTTTCTTTTTTAACTATTACTTCTAAATCTTTCCTTTCTTCACCTATAAATTCATCTATTTGCACATCAGTTTACATCGTTTCACATTTTCTTAGCACATGTAATATATTCTCTATTATTTGCTCTTATATATTCTACATATATTTTCTTTTTCTCTTCAATATTGATTTTCTTTTGTTTCATTGTCACATCTGGCTATTCAACTTCTATCTTTTTTTTTTCTTTTTCTTTAAAATATTCTGATTTTTTGTAAATATTATTTGGATTTGTTTCGAATTATGCTTAATAAAAATAAATCATGGAGGAAGTTGAGTAAAAATACTCCAGATATTTGTTCGTATCGTTTGTCGGATTGTGGTCTCAAAATTAACTAAAATCAGTGCGACAGAGTACTAATAGTTATATCGTATAACGGAAAACGAAAGCAGAATTCTCGAGTATCCTCGATTGAATTTTCCGCTGTCAGAATGGGTGGTGCATCGAAATGCTGAATAAGACAGCCGTGAACTATAGGGGAACGGTACGTGAACAATTACACGGGTTTTCTGAGGAATAAAGTCGTCGACCCGTCGTTGTACGAAAGTAGTTTTCGCTTTTGTGTTCATTTCGCGCGTTTTCGAATTCCTGCAATATGATGGTTGGTAATCAACTGTAGTTCTCGCCTCTTGGGAGACAATACGTGTGTGTGAGCGCGCGCGCGTGTGTGTATCATTTCCTTTCGAATATATTTGCGATATGGGCGAATGATATACAGAGGCAAAAGTCAATCAGTTAGCTATTCGCTACTGTTCTTCATAATAAACTTATTGTTAGTTGCGTCGACTGTTTTGGTTTACGTTTTTATTACTTATTACGTCTTTACTTTCGGCTTGCGGTCGACCCTTTTTGCGCGTTTGATCGGCATCTTGCTCGGGGTCTCGAGATCGACCTTTTATCCATTAGTAATGACATACACAAAACATGACATTTAATTTGTTCCTCAATAATAATATACACGAAGATGCGATATAACCGTCGCGTAATTCAAACTGTCGAGTGGTTAAATTATTAGATTTTTACAATGTTTACATAAGATGTTGTTACAATTTTCTGGCCGACTGGTTTTTAATTGCCAGCATATGAATAGAAAAATATAACGCGATTATGCAATAATGATATGTATAAATGGGAAATACCATCTGAGGAAAAATTTGTAAAAAATTGCAAATGAGGCATCGAACAAACCGTTACGGACATGTTAATTAACACATGTTAATTAAAACAGACATTTCCTTTCATACATTTTTTTCTTAATAATCACTGAAATTCCTGTGCAGTAACGAATCTAAGGTCATTTTTTTATGTGTCTAGAAAATACATAAAAAAAACGTAAGATAAAAATAGTAATATAATGCATGAAAGTAACAATTGTTGTTAAAATCCTATTAACAATATTTTTCACATTACAATTATAACAAAATCTACGTTGGTATTTTGAGTAATCGTCGCTAATGATAACAATCGTAATTTTTATGTATATGTAAACGAATGAAGATACTGACGTAATAAGTTAGATAATACATAGTAATTTTCAAAAGGTGAACTTCTCGAGGCTATATACCGTCAGCTAACGAACTGATCGGTATATGAAAGCGCATCAGTCCATTAAGTAAAGGATAATAATTAACCATGTCTCATGCTAATTTGGTATTACTCATATTGATTGGAGTGCTTTGCAGTAAGTTTTCACATCATGCAAAAATTTATTGTGTTTCCTCAGTCTGCGATTAAATTGTTTATAAAATTCAAAATTTCATAAACACTTCTATTATATATTTTATCTCATTTTTAATTGTAATTAAATATTGTAATTAAACTTGTATAACACTGCACATGTACAGACACGATTATCGCAGAGATTTCATTTCTGGACTACATGCGGAGAAATAAAGTGTGGGCGGAGTGTGGAACGCTATGTCAACCAATTTGCCGCTCACCGTATGCCGCACGAAAGGGTTGCTATGAAAGGGGTATTTGTTATTTGATTTTGCTGAAAATATGTGAATTTCATCAAAACACTTCTTTTTTCAAGCAAAAATATGTGATTAGCTGTGGAATATTGATTTAATTATGTATTGCAATAGATGATATCGATATTTTACTATTTTTTTATTATTCTGATACTATTTTGATACTATTTTTTCAGATATGTTTGCAGGGATGTCAATGTAAAAAAGGATATGTGCTATTTGCCTCAGGAGAGATGTATCCACGCTTCAGATTGCGGCAAAATGCGACGAAATGCACAAATGTTTCCACATTTCATATGATTTGGCAAAAAATAAGATCGAAATAGCGATAATCATATTTTTTATCGAAATAGAATATTTTAATCTTTAAATTCTTAAATATAGAATGAAATAATCTTAATGCTATCTTGTAAATTTTCTCGAAGGAATTTGTGACAATCTCATAATGTTCTTAATTGGAATTTGTAACAATCTCAAAATGTTCATGATTTGACAATAGATCTATCAAGGAAATTTTATTTTATTCTTGTAAAAATAGAATTTGTATAGTGATTTTTATTATTTATTATATTACGTTATTTTTTTATAATAAAATGATGTAAAAGTTTTTTTACAAGCCAAACATAGAAATTATTTTTTTATTATTATTATATAACATATAGATCTATTATATATTATAGTATAAGTCTGCATATGTTATAATTACAATCACAATTACATACGTACACATATATATTTGAAAAATAAGATTTGAAAACACATTTTCATTAATATTTCTTTTTTAATATTTCTTCTAATGATATGTACTTCAAGTCCATCAGTACAAACACTTCTTCGTTTCTAAAAATGATAAAAATGAAATAGTTTCTTTCGGACAACAGCCTGGATTCGATGCGGCCAATATAACCAACATCTAACTCAAATATTACGAAACAGGAAAGTCGGATGAAGCAATACTAAATAGATAGGTACTAATTTTACGGTACAAGAAAATATCAATTCTTGCGGAAATAGAATTTGTAGCGATCTAATTATTACTACTTATTATTATATTATTCAAGTTTTTTTATAATAAAATGATGTAAAGATTTGTTTACAAGCTAAAACATAGATATTATTTATTCATTATTATATAACATATGTAAATATATATTATACTTTTATATATCTACATATGTTATATTTACAATCACAATAACATACGTACACATATATATTTGAGAAATAAGATTTAAGAGCACATTTTCATATCCTTTAATATTTTTTCTAATGTTATCCACTTCAAGTCCATCAGGACAACTTCTTCGTTTCTAAAAATGATAAAAATGAAATTGTTTCTTTCGAACAATAGCCCGGATTCGATGCGGCTAGTATAACCAACATCTAACTTGAATATTACAAAATAGAAACGTCGGCTGAAGCAATACTAAATAGATAGATACTAATTTCGCGATGCAAGAAAATATCCTCTCTGCGGAAACTATTGTACATGACAGCTGTTTATCTCGAATGTTTCAAAGATAAATCTTCGGAAAACCGAATAACTATATGAAATAATGGGTAAGAATACCCAATTCCTGTGTATTTTTGCCCTCTGAACATGAATATGAAACTTAAAAATGGCGGTCGGTTGATTTTCATGGTGAAAACCATAAAAACCCCATAAAAAGATGGTTTTATGTTTATCATGGGAAATACTGAGAATTTTGAAAAACATTTTAAAACGGTCATACATTACCCTTTTCCTTAACTTCATCGCAAATTTTCTCAAAAACTATGCAATTAAAAAAATGAATACAACATAAAATGTGTTTTTCAATGAGATCTACAACTTTTATTTAAAGTATTTTTCAAAATTCTTAGTATTACCCAAGAATAAACACTCGCCACTTATACATTTTGGGTATTCTTCTGTTTCGGCCAAATGGTCGACTTTCCAAAGGTTAATCGTTTCTCCCACGTACATGTTAGTCGTATATTTATATTTTTATCAACGAAAGACGACACATATCAGTTTCGTTTAATATTAGCACTAATATCGAGTGATTTATTTTAAACGTAAATATTTATTCAAGAGTATATATAATTTAAATTTATATATGTACTTTTGTCTCAAAAAGTTGAGTCTTATTTAGTTCAAGGAAAGAGAATAAGAATGATTGATTTTTATTTTAATATTGATTTACTTTTGTACTGCCGTGTGGTTGTAATAAGGTAAATGTATGAAGAACATTTTTTGTCTTGTTATCAAAAATCATTTTTGAGAGTGTAAAAATTAATCAATGTGTACTACTTATTAGAAGCTAAAATATTTTGTTAAATGCCAATAAGATACAAAACTTTAACCATACAAAATCATACTTATCGACAGTATTAACGATTTTTCAATTTTGAAGTTATTCATTATTTTTACGACAATGCCCACTGATTTTTAATCGATCCTAACTTTTATCATTTAGCTGATTTTTATCTTATTGTATGTCAGTACTATGTTTATGATTAAAGATGGAGCGATATTGTTAAATAAATTCAAACTTATGTCGATATTTTTATTCAAACAAAGAATCATATATCTCTTTGCAATCTTGCTTAAATCTTTTTTCCTAAAAATTTTTTTCTAAACTCTCGAAAGGAGAAAGTCCCTCTAAATATTTCGTACTGTGAATTATATTAAAATCTTTTACTTTAGTAAAATATCGTCAAGCTGCTTCATCTATTGCTCTGCCATATTCGCTTTGTTATCACAGAGTCTGTGTTTTATTAAGTGATATAAGAGTGAAATAAAAGTTCTTTAAGAGAAATAATGTATAAGAAAAAAGATTTAGGAAAGAGATATATCATTATTTCTCAAATAAAAGGAGATTAATTGACATCATGTCATTATTTGTTTGAATAAAAATACTGACATAAATTTGAAGTTATATAACAATATCGCTCCATCTTTAATCATAAACACAGTACTGACATATAATAAGGTAAAAATCAGCTAAATGATAAAAGTAAATGATAAGTGAGTGTACTCGATTTAAAATCAATAGGCATTGTCGTAAAAATAATAAATAACTAACTTCAAAATTGAAAAATCGTTAATACTGCTGATAAATATGATTTTGTGTGGTTAAAGTTTTTTTTGTATCTTATTGCCGTTAAACAAAATTTTTTTTCTTTTAGTAAGTACATATCGATTAATTTCTATACTCTTAGAAAAGATTTCTGATAACCACGAAAAATGTTCTTGAAATATTCTTGATACATTTACATCTTATCACAACCGCATGCAGTACAAAAGTAAATCAATATTAAGATTAAAATCAATAATTTCTATTCTCTTCCCTTGAATTAAATAAATGACTCACCATCGTGAAAGAGACAAGAATACATGTATAAATTTAAATTATATATACTCTTGAATAAATATTTACGTTTAAAATAAATCATTCGATATTAATGCTAATATTAGACGAAATTGATATGTGCTGTCTCTTGTTAATAAAAATGTAAATATACGAGTAACGTGCTCGTGCTTGTAGATTGGAACATTAGAGATAAACAGTCATCATACAGTCTCCGCAGGGAGAATTAAATAAGATTTCCTTGCTAGATCTATTGTCAGATCAATTGCAAAGTATTACCCGTGTTTTAAAATAATATATAATGTAAGTTTAAAATAATTGATCGATATAAAAAAAAGAACCATTTAATAATGTCCGATAAATAAAACAGACAAATTTATATTATGTATCAATATTTATATTCTAACAAAGTATTATACCTCTTCTCCTGCAAACATTTTTTGCAAACGCTTTTTCACATAATTTCTATTTAATGTCTAACTATAACGAATACAAAACAGTTATAATGGACGAACAGAAAGCAGAAGATGGGTTTTTAATTTATAATTTATAATTTAATTATGTTAAGGCAGAATTTTATAGAATACGTAATTAAAAAATAAGTTTTAAAAGTTAAAGATGTGATGTATACATGTGTGTTAGAATTTTACGACACGAAAAACGATCTCCAAGACCTTCCAAAAGAAACTGTCGGCGTGTTTGTGTTGTGGATGTCAAAGCATGCGGTCTAGTAAACAAGGATATACAGATGTAAAGGACATTGCGATTGAGAGAATAATGAGAGAGAGTATAACGATTCGTGCTCTCTATTCTTATACCCGAGTTCTCGGAATTACCCCTGCTCTGAAAAATCACACCAATCGGATAACGAAAATTCAACGAATCGCGATTTGCCCGAAATTCTAGGAAGGGAGCATGAACATATATATTATACGGCAATGCTCCCTATCCTCTACATATTGTCCTTGTCTTTGGAAAGTTTTGGACGTTATTTTTCGTGCGGTAAGATTCTACACATACATGTATCACATCTTTAACTTGTAATACTTATATTATAATTCTGTGTTCTATAAAATTCCATAAATGCAATTTTTGAATTTTCATTTGTATTATATTTACATTAACATAACATTGTTTTTATAATGGGAAATTATAACATTGATGTTATGTTAATGTTAGTTGGACATTTTTTATGGGATTCTTAATTGGCATTTGCTGGGATTCTGACTAGTTATATCTTTTTTTATATATATCTTCTTACGTCCTTAATATATTTTATATTTTTCTGTATTATATCCTTTACCTTTCGTTTTCATTACTTCTAAATCTTTCCGTTCTTCACCTATAAATTCATCTATTTGCACATTAGTTTTAATTATTTCACATTTTCTTAGCACATGTAATATATTTTCTATTATTTGCTTTTATATATTCTACATATATTTTCCTCTGCTCTTTATTATTGATTTTCCTTTGTTTCATTGTCACATCTGACTATTCAACTTCTATCTTTTCTTTCTTTTTCTTTTTCTTTTAAATATTCTGATTTTTTGTAAATGTTGTTTGGATTTGCTTCGAATTATGCTTAATAAAAAATAAATTCATGGAGGAAGTTGAGTAAAAGTACTCCAGATATTTGTGCGTAGCGCTTGTCGGATCGCTTGTGGTTAATAGTGCTAATTATGCTGGAACCAGTACGACAGAGTACTAATAGTTAATTAATTATTGTTCCCGCTGACAAACGAATTCTCGAGTGTCATCGATTGAATTTTCCGCTGTCAGAATCCGTGGTGCATAAATGCTGAATAAGTACAATAGGGGAAACGTGAGACAATTACACGGGTTTTCTGAGTAATAAAGTCGTCGGCCTGTCGTTGTACGAAAGTGGTTTTCGCTTTCAGTTCATTCGCGCGTCTCGAATTCCTGCAATATGCTGGTTGGTAATCAACTGTTATAGGTATTTCTCACCACTTAGGGAGACATATACGTGTGTGTGTGTGCGCGTGCGTGTGTGTTTTCCTTTACGAATATATTTGCGATATGGGCGAATGATATACAGAGGCAAAAGTCAATCAGTTAGCTATTCGCTACCATTCTTCGTAATAAACTTACTGTTAGTCGCCAGACGGGTCGATGAACAATTTAAATTTGTTTTGGTTTACGTTTTTATTACGTCTTTATTACTTCCGGCTTGCGGTCGACGTGCTTTTTTGTTTGATCGGCATTTCGTTCGTCTCAGATCGACCTTTTGTTCATTAGTAATGACATATACAAAACATGACATTTAATTTGTTCCTGAATACTAATATACACGAAGCGATATAACAGTCGCGTAATTCAAACTGTCGAGTGGTTAAATTATTAGATTTCTACAGTATTTACATAAGATGTTGTTACATTTTTTTGGCCGACTGGTTTTTAATTGCCAGCACATGAATAGAAAAATATAACGCGATTATGCAATAATGATATGTATAAATAGAAAATACCATCTGAGGAAAAATTTGTAAAAAATTGCAAATGAAGCATCGAACAAACCGTTACGGACATGACAATTAACACATGTTAATTAAAACAGACATTTCCTTTCATACATCTTTTTCCTAATAATCACTGTTCCTGTGCAGTAATGAATCTAACATCATTTTTTTATGTGTCTAGAAAATACATAAGAAAAACGTAAGATAAAAATAGTAATATAACGCATGAAAGTAATAATTGTTGTTAAAATCCCTTTAACAATATTTTTCTCATTACAATTATAACGAAATCTACGTTGGTATTTTGAGTAATCGTCGCTAATGATAACAATCATAATTTTTATGTGTATGTAAACGCATGAAGATACTGACGTAATAAGTTAGATGATACGTAGTAATTTTTAAAAGGTGAACTTTTCGAGGCTACATATCGTCAGCTAACGAACTGATCGGTATATAAAAGCGCATCAGTAACATCAGGCCATTAAGTAAAGGATAATAATTAACCATGTCTCATGCTAATTTGGTATTACTCATATTGATTGGAGTGCTTTGCAGTAAGTTTTCACATCATGCAAGAATTTATTGTGTTTCCTCAGTCTGCGATTAAATTGTTTATGAAATTCAAAATTTCATAAACACTTCTATTATATATTTTATCTCATTTTTAATTGTAATTGAATATTGTAATTAAACTTGTATAACACTGCACATGTACAGGCACAATTATCGCAGATACAAATTTTTTTTCATGCCGGAGAAATAAAGTGTGGGCGGACTGTACAAGGCTATGTCGACGATTTTGCCGCTCACGTCATTGCCGATAGGTTGCGTGAGCTTGCTATGAAGGAGGTATTTGTTATTTGATTTTGCTGAAAATATGTGATTTTCATTGAAACACTTCTTTTTTCAAGCAAAAATGCTATGTGATTAGCTGTGGAATATTAATTTAATTATGTATTGCAATAGAGATGACATTAATATTTTACTATGTTTTTATTATTCTGATACTATTTTGATACTATTTTTTTTCAGGTATGTTTGCATGGATGTAATTGTAAAGAAGGATATGTGATGATTTCCACAGAAAACTGTATTCGCGCTTCAGAATGCGGCAAAATGCGACGACAGGATTTTTTAAACAGAGGATTTTTTTAACCTATGAAGAAATTTGAAATTCGAAGTTTGCTGAGAAGATTGATATAGTGAAAATATTTATTATTGAATATTTTAATCTTTAAAATTTTATTTATAAAATGAAATAATTTTAATGTTGTCTTGTAAATTTTCTCAAAAAAATCTGTGACAATCTCATAATGTTCTTAACAATAGATCTAACAATATATCTTGCAAGTAAATTTTATTTATTCTTGAAATCCGTGAAAATAGAATTTATAGCGATCTTATTATTATTTATTATATGATGTTCAAGTTTATTTTATAATAAGATGATGTAAAGTTTTTTTACTGGCCAAAACATATATATTATTTATTCATTTTGTCAATATTTTTACAAAATTATGATGACAATTTTGATCATTATTTTCTTTTTTTTCATGGGTCGAATTTTAATATCATCTTCCTTCTTCTTCGCAGTCAATGTCTCGTCGCGCGTCGGCCCGGTGTTCCTTCACGCGAGCAATGACGTGGTCTGGAAAGTGTCTAAACGTCGATCGATGAGAGAAGGCCAGTTCTCGGGTACCCTCCGGTACAGGGCAACATCACGCCGAGGAGTCGGTCCCGTACCGCGCTGCTTCGCTGCTCGTGGTCCGGACACCATCTCTCGGTCTGCCTCTCGTCGTCTTATGCGCTCCTCTTGAAAGGGGAGCGCTGCGGAGTGGCCGCTCCGCGCATCACTGCGCCCCACTATCCTTCCACGCACTCGCACTCGCAAGCCGCGCGCGTACGAACGCGTCGCGGCTACCGCGGATCTCTTGGCCGCGGATCGCGGAGCGGTCAATTTTTCGCCTCTCTTTCTCTCTCTGTCTCTCTCTTCCCACCGCATCTCGTTACGAAGTGAGGTCACAAGATCAGGGTCGGAAAGTCCGAGAGAGAAATTCTTGGCCCGATTATTTAATAATTAAGCCGATTATTTAACAATTTAAGAGGAGGGAGAGCTCTTAATAGCGAGATCGATATTTCTAAATTCCGAGACGATCTATTAATTCCGCGTTTCTTCTCCTAGACCACTCTTATCTTATAGTCTGACAATAAGTGGTTGGTCGAAGTCCAAGTGCTGAAGGGCAACGGTCGCTTAGCGATCGAGCGAACGATGGATATAACTCGAATGAATGGTGAATAAGACATGTTATATAGTTGCCTATTTAACACGGATTCACGGATGAGCGATTCGAATAATACACGCTGCACATGTATGGGGAACAGTCCGAATGGTTACGCGTATCCAGAGAGACACACGTCCGACTCTTTCATGTTCCTGACAACCTATTCGCGCGGAGTTCATTGGTACGTTTCCACGGTGCTCCGTGCTGTAGCACCCAACTCGATCGAATGCGAATGACCCACAAACTCGCGTGCGTTATCCTCCTTTTCCCCCACAGCCGTCACGTCAACCATCTGAGCGTTCATGATCCCCCAGTAGGCGGTCTGCTCTAGTCGATCGACAAAAGTATCTCGCTGTGGCTCGAACGACTCCCGGGGCGGTGACTTTTGTCGCGCGTAACGTAAAGTCGTCGGGTATATAAAGAAAACAGGAAACAGAAACGACACGATCGAAGTGTCGACTGTTTCGTCACTCATATTCTGGCATCTGACTCTCCATAAGATGAGTGACGATTTTATTTACTCGGAAATTATCAGAAATTATTTCATTAAATACTTATAAAACTATTGAAAACAATAAAGAAAAATATCTTTATAATATAATTTATTGAAAATAAAATTATCAAAAGTTATATTAATTTTGTATATTTTTTGGAATGCAATAATAAAACAAATATAATCTCCCAGGTCGAATAGAAAAATTACTATTTTTTTTTCTTTTGCTTTTGATTTATTCGTAAAGTAAAAGACATGGATCATATTAGTAAAAGAGATAGATAAATCTATCTTAACGATCGATAATATGTCTGGCTTTACATATTTCATGTGCGACTTCTTTTAGATTTCCAAGGTTTATGTTCAAAATTAGCTAGTCAAAGTGTTAAACACGTCTGCTCAGCAATTTTTATATGGCTTATCTCTCGTAGTTATATGGCTTAACGTAACTCTATCATGTCACGATAGAATTTTCATAGTCGTAAATAAAATAATATAATAAAATATTGTGTTATATGATTAAATTAAAGGTTTTAGAAGATGGGTAATATATGATGGGTAATATATGATAGGTAATATGTAAAGTGAACACTTTTTATTTTATGTTGTTTTATCTAGTTATATCAACATTTTATATTAATTGGTATTCATTTTACAAGCGTTTTTTTTTTATTTTGATACCGCCAATTAATCAAGAAGGAATTATTTGATCGGTATTTTTAATTCTGGCGGTTCTTCTTGGCGTTAATCCGTTTATTTAGTTTAATCGATTAAATGCGAGGCCAAAATCATGATATTAATTTGCAAATTGCCGTTACGGTTTTCTCTCAATCTTTTTAAATTTTTATATTTTAAACAAGATATAAAAATCTGTCTCTTCTTCTGGCTACATTCGACAGCAGCTAGAAAGTTTGTTTCTAAAATAAAACTAAAAATACATTCTATGTGTGTAGTGTGTTTCTGAAACAAAACTAAAAATACATTCTTCCTCTTTGAAAGGTCGCGTTCCATGTAATTGAGCTGACAGCATGGATTTATAATAATGTGCCACGTGTAGTATATTATGCTTGTAAACACGTATGCCAAGGACTTTCAATTGACCTGGATGATTGCGCTAACAAGACGAACGATGATGACTTGAATGGAATACGAGAAATCTGGCTACGGTTTTCTACACGTGCGATTATTATACGTTATCAGATTAAACCGTTAATTCTTTTATTTAATTATTAGAAAAATTAAAACAAGCAATTACAGATGTCAACAAACGGCGATGTATTTTGTTTATTATTGTTAAAGGCAATAATATAACGTTTCAACCACACTGGGTCTTTATCAGCACATTATAAGGTATAAATACATCTAATGATCGCAATATATAAAAATCTATCTGATTAACACATCAAGAAATTAAAATTAAATCCTATAATATAAAAGAAATGAAAAAAGGTAATATGTACAAAAGATATATAAATAATAAATGTAGTTAATAATATAATATAATATAAGAAATAAAAAAGGTATACAGTATAATACAGTAATAAATGTAGTATAATTGTACAATGATAAATGTATAACACAAATACATCTCATATTTGATTCGTCTGAATGTTTTATAAAATACAATTAATATTTTATGTATGTCAGTGTATATACAGAGTAAGGTATTAAAGAAAAGTGTCTAGAATCTTCGAATAAGAAAATGTTACAGATTGTAATTTTAGAATAAAAACATAATGCAGACAAGTTTTTTAAAGCTTAGGTGTTTTTTGTACATCATTGATATTTCTTTAAATAAAATCATATAGATTTTAATATATCGAGTTTTTGAATATTCTGAAAATATGAACTATCGCTTAAAAAATCAATTTCTCACGATTCTCTTTATATCAGATTCAACAATTTTTTTTATACCAGATGAGTTAAAAATAATCGATCGATGTAAAAAAGTATAAAATTTCATTTAAGAAAAAGTAAACAGTTATCAGGCAATTAACTATAAACATAAAATACAATATAAAGTATATGCATATATGTTGGGTTGGAGAAAAAGTTTCTTAGTATTTTAATGCCAAAGTGAAACGAGTTTCTTTCATATTGTAAATGAAGTTTATTAAACCAAATATGTGCCGTTTTGTTCGACTACCTTTTGCCATTTTTCAGATAAAACCATAATCCCATCACTGTAGAACTTTTGTGATTTCTGAGCAAAAAACTGCGACAAGTGATTTTCACAGACCTCTTTTGAAGTCAACTTTGTACTATTAAGAAAGTTCTATAGAGAACGAAACAAATCATAGGCTGAGTCTGAGGTGTAAGGTCAGGACTATACGGTGAATGAATCAAAACTTCCCAGTTAAGCTCTCTCAATTATTGACGGGTCACCAAAGATGTGTGGGGTTTGGCGCTGTCGTGATAGAAGACGACGCCTTTGCTATTAATCAATTCTGATCGCTTTCTCTCAATTGCTTGGCGTAATCTTTCCAGTTGTTGACAGTAAAGGTTAGAATCAATCGTTTGACCAGGCGTCAGCAGCTCGTAGTGAACGATTCCTTTCCAATCCTACCACACACACAGCATCACTTGTCTTGGTGTCAATCCTGGCTTTGCCACACGTTTGCGGAGCTTCACCTTGCTTCGACTACGATTTTTTTCGTACATTATTGTCGTACGTGATCCATTTTTCATCGCCCGTAATTAGCCGTTTCACATCCATGTCCATAAACATCACAAATTTTTTTAGCAGCCTGAGTCGCATTCTTCCCTTTTTTTATAATAAAATTTCAAAATGTATCGAATTTTTTATTTTCATTCATTTTCAAGATGCAATAACTATTGACTGATAAATAAATATCACAATTTTTTTCTTTAATTTCTCTATGATATGTCACCTTTCAAACGCACGTAAGTATTGCCAGATCCGATTAATATTTCGATTATTATTAATATTTCCAAAGTTATACGATTCTAAAGCCATTTACTGGGAGAATACAAAGAAACTTGTAATTAAACATATAATTACGTTATATATATATATATATATATATATATATATATAATACATTATTGAAAAAAGCTTGAAATATAAATTTAAAAATAAAAAATTAAGAAATATATATATATTCTACTAAAACTATTTAAAAGTGTGATTCTATACCTCAATATTTTTTCTTAATTTGAAAGTAACTATATTACATTGTAACACAGTTACGATTAATATAATATTATGTTTAATTTCAAGAAAATAGATCACAGTCACTCACTAATTAAAGTCATTTTTCTCAAACTGAACTAAATTATTTTAGAAGTTAGTAAATAGTTGAAAGAGTTTCACAAAAAATAAATGAACTAGTTAGATTAGTAAAAAATAATTAAATGTAGGAGTAACTACTTTGAAAAAAGTGTCTAATACTCTTTCGTGTCTAACATTCTTTTCATCTTGTGAAAAATTTTTTTTTATAGAACCTTCAAACACACCTTATATTATTTCCAAATCATGCAAGATAATAAAAATATTAAATTATAAATTATAAATAGTAATTTTTCTGCATTTCAATGAGCGACAAATCTGTCGATGGCACGCAGATGATTTATTGCTGATTGTTGATGATTCCAGTCAGGTCGAAAAACAATCGAAATTCCTTTAATATTTATATATATATATATATATATATTTACTTATTTATTTTATATTCGTTTAATATTCACTGGCGAAGAAAATGAGTTTGAATATGATTAAATTATAATATAGAAGTTTGATTTTATTTTACGCAGTAGTATATTTTTCAATGACCTCGACCTTTGGCCGGCGTACGCAACTAACCTGTAAAATATTACAAGTAAACTGCGTCGTTATATACATAAAACGCATGATTTATATCAATACGCTCGCCAAGGTGAGGCAACGCTGCGCATCTGCCTCCCTCAATACGCGTATCCAAATGATTTACCGCCAAATGAATTCAGTCATGCTTCTGTAACACCGAACCTCGTTTCGACACGGTCGTGAGTGTCCCTCGACGCGATTCGCGCTATCTTGAGAAAGTCTATTTTTATACCGGCGGAGCGGCTCCGATCTCGCCGCCATCTGTGAAGCGGCACGCAAACGCTTCTTCCGCGGAGCGGATTAACTCTGGTACTCGCGTACCTTCGCGACCTCGGGGACTCCCGGGTTTGCGTGCTCCGGAAGGGAGTGTGAACGTCGCGTTCGGTTTCTACGATGTGCTCGACGGGAGGTGTCCTCCGCTGCGTGCGTTCGCTACGTCGCGCCAATTAATCGTTCAGAAATTTACCCGATCGAGTTCCGTGGTGCGCTGGACTTAGTGTATCTATCGCTGCCAGTGAAACGCACGGGATGCTGTTGCGTGTCCTCGCTGGAACCTCTCTCGGGAACGTCTACCTTCGCGCGGTGGTCCTGTTGTCCATGGACACGAGAGAGCAATGACTTCTTCGAGGAGTGACGTTCGAGCTAAGCTTCGGCAGCACGAGAGACTGGTGTCCCGTGAGGAAATGTCATTACGCGGTTGTTTTCGTATCCATACAGGTGAATCGACAGCGAGTGTCTTACGGTGGCATGTCAGTTCCCAGCAAGCACCACAAACAGCGCATTAACATTACAATTCCCCACTCAATGATATAAATGTGATGTACCAAATGTTGCACACATTGACAGTTACATTGTTGAGGAAATTATAATATTGACGTAATGTCTGTTAGTCGGTGTTTGCTGAGAACACCGTTAGAACGTAGCGTTTGACATTTTGTTTTATAAGCAGGTACACGCTAAACTCAGCTGCTCAGTCTTTGGGGTGCTCTACGAGAGAGAGGCGTACAAGAGAATACACCGTTTGAGTACTTGACGAGTGGACTACACAGCAACATGCCTTCTGTTTGCGGCGATATGATTGATATGCCTGGTAAATCATATTTCTGTCCACCATTGTCATATGTCTGTGGTGATATCGTTTTCCAATATAGCAGCTGTGTAAATACTTTTGATATGTAAGAATGAAATCTTGCGCAGCTGCCTCACAATTGGGCGTGATGGAAGGCATCTCTAGTACAGATAGCGTGGGAACGCAAAGTGACATATCGGGACACACAACGGTCCCAGGGAGGCCCAGGATGGACGTGGCCTGTGTCTTGGACCTGCAACAATCGGAACATCTTGCTCAACGAAAGAAAGCGCTAGACGAAGTTAGACAGGCCTGCAATTTGGTCAATGCCAACATACATCATATTCAGGTATAGATTTCAGCTATTTAAGTAACAGCAGGAGCTACAAAACATACACTTTCAATGAGACATTGAATAAAAATGTGATAAAAGTAAAAAAAACAAACATTGCTGCAACATATCAATTTTATCAGTTTCAAAACAAGTTATATATATATATATATCGAAAGTCAAGTGTTAGATAATCTTAATACTTTCTAGACTCATACAACTATAAATAAGTATATATAAATAAGATACGAGATTAAGACTGTGAATCTTTTGTGATCTCCTTTTAATTTATACACCTTTTGTAGTTTGAGAAACTTGATTTTGGCGAAACCAATGTGCTGGACACGTTTTATAATGCTGATGTGGCAGTTGTGGATTTAAGTATACAGTTGCAACAATCTGCACTGTTTTATCATCTCGGTGTCAGGGAAAGTTTCGGAATGAAGGAAAATATTTTGCTATATAATGATACAGACACAGAAGCTACAATTAGACTTAAGGTACGTATGTACGATATATCCACTGCTTATTCTTTGTTACTTTTAGAATGTAAATGCGAATAAGTCTTCCATATTCATTGTGAAACTTTAAATCTAAGTGTAATAATAGTAACGCATAAGTGACCTTAGCTGTTTATTAGACTTAGGATGCACTTTATAGCAATGATCTCAATTAATGCTCTCATAAATAGAAATTGCTCGGGGGCACAAGTGACCTACACTATATGCACTATTGCAGCATAATAAACAGTTCCAGTATTCTCGTATTCTTGATATTGAAAACATTCATTAAGTGGTTTTTCTCGCATTAAAGACTTATTTATTGTGACACATAAAAAGTTCTTTAATTAATTTTTATTAATCATAAAAAATTATATTATAAGTGTGTAAAAAGTTATAACTATGAAGTAAAAATTGTGTATTTATACAAGAAGATCGAAGAACGTGGAAATAATAAAAATATATTAGCTTTTATATGCATTGCACTTATTATTGCGCATTTTTCACGAGTAGATCAATCTTGATTTGAATTTGAATTGATTTGAATAGCTATCTGAATTTTTAATTATTATTTAACTAAGTCATATTTATTAACTAGTTTCTGTTTGTTGATTTATTTTTTGTGAGATTTTTGTCATTTTAAAAGCTCGATATTTTTACTACAGTCGGCGACAAGTTAGAACATGCGAACGGTACTGGACATCAAACTGCCAAGTTGAACATATTCGATATCTATCAGATGAAACGATGTCTCTGCCTGTTGGGCAAGCATCAAATGTAATTCCGCTTAATGGAATAGAAAAACTGATGCTCTCAATATAGCAGTTGCTCAATATAGTGCTAGCCGATTGCAACATTGCACGATTTGTTACTGATTTGTTATACGTTTCATCTCTGTATTGTATCGGAATTGTTAATTCTATTTGTGTGAAATTATTATTAAACAATTTTTAAGGATTTATAAGAATTCGAGAAAGAAATTGAGATGTATGTGCTAAAATTAATGTAAAAATTTGACAGATAATCATGAAATGGATTATGGAAAGTTGAAAAGTTAAATTCAAGTACAAGCAGATTACAGATTGTTGATAACGTTATTTGTAAAATATGTCGTGGGGAAATACAAATAATCTTTTTATGTGATTTGTAATCAATTATTATTTTTCTGATTGCGTTCACAAAACAATTGTTTTTAATTACAGCGACATGCAATATTTTTATAAAACTAATTTATATAAAAATATTTGTTATACAGTTATCCTGTGGTAGTTATACATTTGTTTCGTATCGTGTTGTGGAATCGTGTGGCTCATGTGTAGCTACTAACCCAGCAACCAGCAGAATCACAAGCGAAGAAACAATAGATCCCAAACAGCATCTCACTCTGAAACTCAAGAAATTGTTTCAAGATGTAGAAATACAATCCAAGTAAGCAAATCTTCCTATAAGCAGAAATCTTGTATTAGAAATTTAATTGTTACTCCATCAAAAAGTGAATAATGAAAACAGATATTGTTAATTTGTTAATGTGAGCTACATGCTTTTATTAAAACTTTCAGAGCACACATGAAGGAGAAATTTCTGGCAGATCTACGCAAGGCGCGTGAGACATATTCTGGAGAAGAACTCTCCAGAGCTCTGAATAACATGCGCAAACGTTTAGATGATCCAAATGTTCTGTCAGGAGAGGTCGTTTTAAATGTTCTCATTTCATTCCGAGAAATACAGGTAAAATAATGATAGATTAATAATAATTTCCAATGGGAATTGTACCCTTAGACATTTACATTTGTTCTAAAATTATCAGGATTACGATGCAATGGTACAATTGGTTGATGATTTGAAAACTATACCAACTCACAAGAATTATATAAATACTCCAGCTATAAGATATTTGTACGCATTTGCTTTAAATCGACGAAACAAAGAGGGTGACCGAGAAAGAGCATTAAAGGTTATCGAGAAAGCACTGGAAAAAAAGGAAAATCATGTTCCTGATATGTTGTGTTTATGTGGAAGAATATATAAAGACATATTTGTAGAGAGCAGACACACAGACCAAGAAAGCTTAAAGAATGCGATCCACTGGTACAGAAAAGGTTTTGAGGTATAGTATCTGTTTATAAATCATTTCTCTATTATTGGAAGCATCGATGCACATATGTATTGTTATATTCATATTTATATTTATATTTATAGGTGCAGCCTAACGAATATGCTGGTATAAATCTTGCTACTTTATTGGTCATAGCCGGAAATGAATTCTCTAAAAGTGAGGAGTTACAGCACATAGGAATGGTATTAAATAACTTAATTGGCAAGAAAGGCAGTTTACCGAGTTTAAAAGATTATTGGGATGTAGCAACATTTTTTGAGATTAGTGTATTAGCGGAGGATTATTCAAAAGCTATACAAGCAGCTGAATGTATGTTTAAATTAAAGCCACCGAATTGGTAAGTATACGAGAAACGAAGTTCAGTTTTTTATTCAGTAAAAAACATGTATGTTTAAAATGCAAAACAAAGTGTGTATATATATATATATATATATGTATTTAGAATTTATATTTATTTTATTCATTTTATTTTAGGTATCTGAAATCAACAATCGGCAACATATCACTGATAGATAGGTTTCGGAAAAAGAATGAGGAAGCTGAAATTGCACCGGAGGAACAAATATTCAGTTTCTGGATGGACTACTTTGTTGAAGCTACAAAGCCGGAGGTTGGCGATAGTATACGGTTTCCAGTAAGTTGATAAATGGAATCGTTCTACTGAGGATCCAGTTTCCAATTCAGGAGATTATGGCTTATAGTTATGTGTTACCAATCCAGCTTACTTCTGTACATTTTGGGTCAAAGTAAGAATAATATAAAACTGCTCTTAGTGCAGGTTTATGTGGATTCACTCTTAAGAACTTCCCACACTTTAATCATCTTTCCAGTAAAAACACTTAATACATTACAATATTTTTATTAGATTTTAGTGCTGGAACCAACAAAGATTTTAATGCCGAGTTACGTAAACGTGAATCTTGGTGCGGAAGAGAAGTCCATACAAATATGGAATTTGTGTCTGGATAATATGAGAAATAATTGCAAACAAGTTCACGATTGGTTATTTACTGCAAACATGATACGCAGCGTAAGCCTGTATAAAAGGGATGAAAGATGTCTATTTCTGTATGTTCATCAAAATTCGGATGATTTTCAAATGTACCTGCCATCAGTACAATGTAGACAAAGATTTTATGACTTGATCTTAGAGATGACTAGGGATCAAGAAGGCATGGTTACGGATTTGGATGCTTACATGACTGATGATCGCATGAAGGTCTCTATTAATTTTTATTTAATAGTACGTGTGTGTAACTTTTAATTTTTTAATGGATCTTTAATTTGTATATTTTCAGTTTGAATATGAACTGGATGATCAAAATAAACGCATAATTCTCGGCAAAGGTACATACGGTGTGGTGTATGCTGCGCGTGATTTAAATACGCAAGTCAGGATTGCGGTGAAAGAAATTCGTGAACGAAACTTGGGTGACGTACAGCCCCTTCACGAAGAGATCAAATTACATAGCCAATTGAGGCACAGAAATATCGTTCAATATTTGGGCTCAGTAAGCGAGGATGGATATTTCAAAATCTTTATGGAACAAGTTCCTGGAGGTAGGGAAGAAATAAATATTTTAATATAAAAAAAATATTTATAAATATTCATAATTTCAGGAAGTTTATCAGCTTTGCTAAGATCGAAATGGGGACCTTTAAAAGAGAACGAATCGACCATCTCATATTATACTAAACAAATGTTGGAAGGCCTTAAATATCTCCATGATCAAAAAATAGTTCATAGAGATATAAAAGGTACATAATTCGTAGAATACATAAATCTTACGTTTATTTGTTGAAACAAATAATATCTTTATTTCTATAATTATTTTTGTATGAGTAAATTTAAATATATGGTTTAGGTGATAACGTGTTAGTAAATACATACAGTGGAGTTGTAAAGATATCTGATTTTGGTATGTCCAAACGTTTGGCTGGCTTATGCCCGAGTACAGAAACATTTACTGGGACATTACAGTACATGGCACCAGAAGTTATCGACAAAGGTCAACGTGGTTATGGTGCGCCTGTAAGTCTTATCAAACTTTGTTTTGAGGATAAAGACACATTTGTATTATCGTAATAATTATTCAAATTTTTCTTTAGGCGGACATTTGGTCTTTAGGTTGCACGATAGTTGAGATGGCCACTGGAAAGCCTCCATTCATTGAACTAGGTTCTCCACAAGCAGCTGTTTTTAAAGTAAATCTAAAATATTAAATATATTGTACATTTTAACACTGAATTGCTAAACTTTACAAGTCTGATATATATACACACACACATTATATAGATATGTTTTTTATATAGGTGGGGTATTACAAAATACATCCCGAGATACCGTCAGAGTTATCTGAGAGAGCAAAAAGTTTTATATTGCGTTGTTTTGAACCAAATCCTGATATAAGGGCAACCGCAGCAGAGCTATTGGAGGATCCATTTCTTAATGAGTATGTAAACTTGAAGCATAGTACTGTAGAGTTTTATAAGTTACTACAGTCATATAATACGTAAGTTTTTACAGTCATATTATAAAATGTTTATTTATAATAGGAAAAAAAAGAGCAGCAGATTAGTCGCACCACCAGATTTCAGTAGAAGCATATCGGTTCCTGCAGATAGATTGGAACGTTTGGGGAAATGCGATAAAACAAATAATAATCATATTGTTACAGCCATACCTATGCAGATGTCTCAATCGGATGATAGGTATTATACAATTTATCTTTGCCATAATGTGTTGTTTTGTGTGAGCATTTTTGTGGTCTGTGGTATTCTTATCTTTGTTTTAGTATATCGTACTTTTATTTGATTTATTTAATTTGTATGAAGAGTTTTAACCAATTTTATTTTTTATGTTGCTTAGTCATCGTCAGATCAGTATCGAGACATTAGGAAATGCCATTTGTGGAACTCGATTGCTTTTATATGACAATATTATTAAGAAATAACAAATTTAAATTGTATTTTATTATGTTATGTATGTGTAGTGAATTATGTTGATTTTTACTTTAATTATTTTAAGTTTTAAATACCCGTATCATATCCCTTTTATTAACAAATTAAAAAGTGCTTTTATCCAAATTGCAATATTCCACAAAGAGTGTGATACAAGAGTATAATATTCTTTTATGTGAATGCACGTTGCGAATAGTAATAAAATTATAAAATGTTAAATTTAGTGGAGGGTTAACGAAGTCAAGCCCATTGAGAGAACGCAGTCCGGCCCACCTATTGTCCCCTATCAGCATGCCTACTGCAACCCTCTCTTTTAACAGGTATGGTTCTAACTTCGTAAATTGTTTACACGTAGGCAAAGTATGAGAAAAAATAGGTTTGTTTTGTTGGTTATTTATTATCGTAACTATCAATTATATAGAAATTTTTCATATCATTTATCCTTAATATTAAATGTTCAAAATGCTTAATTATTGTCTTCGAACTGCTTATGTTTTTTTACGGATAATGTAAAAAATTATCCGTAATTATGCTATTATAATCCGTATTTTTTGCTATTAAATGTTTATACTGTCTAATATCTCAACATAACTTAATAGCTTTGTATATGTTATTGTATATCCAGAGTTGCTTTATGTTTTGTGTAAGCAAAATATGGTATTATTAATTAGATAGAATATTATTAAGTATTTCAAAGTGTTATTTGAAATGAAATAATATAATTATATTTTATTATATAACATTTGTTTTGGATTCTAGATTTATCCTTTTAAGAATATTGATATAAACACATACTAATATATGTTTGTTTTTGTTAAATAATTATTATATATAACAAATTTGCAGTTTGAATACAATTAGAAAATAATTTAAATAAAATCCCTTAACATTTATAACTTATTCTATATAAGCTTACAACTTACAGCTTTTTATATAATTATCTTTAAATAACAATTTATATTCTTTAAAAAATGGGCGGACTTGTTGAAGCGTTTTAAAATATCATATTAAATATATAGAGAGATTATGTATATATATTTTTGTATATATTATCATATATAATATATTTATTTTATATTTATCATAATAGATTTCCGTATAATCTCTGTATTATGTTCCTTTATATTATATAATACAAGATTAATTGCTTTTGTATAAATTATAACTAAATAATATTACTATAATTGTATAATTGCATCTAATATAATTTTCTGATATACAGTGTAATGAAATTTTATTACTTTCACAGATAATTTTTAAAAGTATAATGTAAAAAGACACAAGATTAATATGTTATTGTTTATATCTTTCTAGTACAATAGGGAATACTCCATCGATAGAAACTAGCGAAACTGATACAGCTGGTACCTCAATAACTAGAAGAAGTTCGTCTGGTGGTTTGTTATCGCCAGAAGTTGAATTAGGAGGTAAATATGTGCACCATTTCTTGATATTTTATAAGAGTAATATCGGAAATTATTTGTAAGAAAATATCAGAAAGAAGTTATTAAAATTATAACGTAAATAAATAATATCATGGTCATATAGATACATTAATTTTGCGAATTGTTCATCTGTCAAAGACTTATTATTAAGATTTATTATTAGACTAATAAATCTTAAGACTTAAGATTTATTTATTATCATTAATTTATATTTATGAGAAATTGGGGTAAAACAGGACAACCGGGACAAAAATCTGGAGAAGAACAAGAGGGCTTTTATCTATTAAAGAAAGATAGCCAAAGACGTATGACGTTAACAAGGGTTCTCAACCAAGATGAGGCAAAAATCTGTGAGGTTTGGATGAGAGGTATACATCAGGCGGAGGGACAAACGGTGTTGCAAATGGTATTTTTCGCGCTGAAATATTATATTGCGTTATAAATAACTATCGGCATGTAGTTAATTATTTATTACAATTTTAGAGTCATTTAGTGTTACTTATGCGCGGCTTGAGGGATTATATCGCGGAACAAAACCAGGAAGTAATAGTAACTGCTATTCGAACATTAAAAGAAGAATTGGATTTTGATTCGACTGCTATCAATCACCTACATTTAGCTATTTATTTATTTCAAACGGCAGTAAATGAGGTCCTTAGAATGCACAGTATAAAGCCACATTGGATGTTTGCCTTAGACAATTTAGTAAGAAATGCTGTTCAGGCCGCTATCACCGTCTTATCTCCCGGTAAGTATTATTTCTGTCAATAAAATAAATGAGAGTATAATAAATTGTTAAATATTCGAAAGATATCAATGAGCACATGCATTCTTGTAAGTAAAAAAAAGTGTTCCGCTCAACTGACTAGATTCTCACATTCATTATTTGGTACATGAGCCAGATGTGTAACGCATGCATCTCAAGTGTAATACACATGAAGAGATTAAGTATGTTATCATGTCAACTCTAAAAATATCTCGAGGGAAAGTCATCACCAATAATATGGGATCTCTTGTGAACGTTGCGTTCAGTAAGAGCATTACCGCATCCTACTTGAGTTCACACACATCTGGTTTAGATATATTGTATTGAAAATCAAGAGATTAGATATGTGTGAAAGTTATCAAAGAGTATTACAATATCTGCATTATATGAAATGTGTTTTGTGTTACAAATTGTGCATCTAGAACTGGGCGCTAACTTACTTGGACAAGAACGAGTACAACCCGGTGGTCAAGGTCCCGAGGAAGGATCCACGTCTGGCGTATCAACAGTAAACTCTGTAAAATCCCAAAAAACTGCTGACTCCATTGATAATAAATATTGGAAGGAATATAGAGATCAAATGGGAGCGCTGAAGATGGAAAATATGAGGCTGTTTCAGGAATTGATAGAAAGCCAGAAATCGTATCAAACATTATTGCAACAAGCTCTTGAAGAGCAGAGAGCTCAAGTTAATACGTTGACACATCTGTGTGAAAATATTAATAGGAGATCAATGAGACAGGAATCAGGGTACAAAAAATTATCATTTTATTTATTGCGCTGCAAAATTATTATTTTATTTATTGCTGCAACACATGAAAAATCTGAGATTAACATTATAACATTATTATATGAAAGTATATTTTAAATATTCACAGCTACAATTCTTGCATTTTTGGAAATATATCTCAACAATCAGCGTCTTTAATGACTACCGATACGCACAGTACTGCTTCACATCCAGATACAGCCCTTGTCGATTGGTTACAGAATCTTCAAATAGATGAGATATCAATTGAGAGGGTAAGTATTCTGTTGATGTCTGAAATAAACAAGAAGAATAAAAATAAGATTATTATATGTTGTTTATTTTACATATGATTTTTATGAATGATTTTTTAACTTTTAGTTTCTATATGAGCAGTATACACTGGAAGATATTTTGCGTTATGTTACACGGGACGATCTTCGCAGACTAAATTTAAGGTAAAAAATATAATAATGCCTCCTATTATTTAATAATTATAACACGTGTAAAAATTAATATCTTATACATAATTCTAGGGGAGGAATTGAACTCAGGATATGGCAAGCCATATTGAAACATCGAGAGAATAATGGAAATTAAATTATAAAAGCTACAATTACATATTTTCCCATTATTTAGAGATAAAGTGTCACTAGTAGCTAGAGTTTAGAGAAACAGGGTAAAATGTGTTTTGATTAGGCTGCCATAAAATTAAAAATGTAATGATTTAAATGATTTAAATTTGATTTAAATCTCAGCCCTACATGCTATACATAATGTTAGACATAAATTAAATTCTCATAAAGAGAGTTTTTCCGTGACGCAATGTTATAATGATATTACAGATTTATTTTGTAGTTCCTAATAATAGATTGCTATTATTCTTTACAGAATAATTATATAACAAATCCATGTATGATGTTAACAAAACGTATTGTTTTAATTTTTATCAGATTTTAATTACTTTGCCAAAGTTGATATCAGAATATAAGAAACCAGTATTTCTACACATAAAATGTATTTCATACATTACATTTTCTTATTATAGAGAATTTTGTAGCTTTAATTTTTTTTTAATTTGGCATTTAAAAATCAGGTCAAATGTAGAACATTTATCTTTATGTTAAATTAAAAAACAAAATCTAAGAAGAAAAAATGAAAAAGAGATTATGAATATGAATCAACAGTAATATATTTGATATATTTTAGTTTAATCTAAAGTCTAAAGTTTAATAATAATGTCTTCTATATTATAACAGAAATAACAAACGCTTCCAATAATAATCAAACTGATATAATTTATATACATAAATTTTACAAGATATGTTCATTGTTGAAAAGCAAATCTATTATCATTAGAAAATTTTGATTAAGAATTATCTATTTTCAAAAATTAATAACTTTATGTAACCGTTTATTACAAATATAACAAATAGTTACATAGCGTTCTAACACATCTTCCCAATATCTTCGAATGGGGACGCAATTACTTATAGTGCCTTACAAAAGCTCTTGTTCTAGTACAAGAAAATATATTTATTATATAGAATTAATACATGTAGTTATATATCATTTATATGAGATGGAATGTGAAATATTTACTATTGAAATCTTAGATTCTCAAAATTTTATTTGTGCAAAACATAAATTTTCTAAAGTATCATAATTGAGTTTTTCTGTCGATATTCATCATGTAAATAGGATGTTTTTCGTAATTTGTAAAAATTTTCCGTTGATTCGTGCTTCGGTTCATATAAATTCAAGCTTTTTTATTCAAGTTTTGTAGATATGAATTTTTTATGACAGAAAAATCTCGATTTTTCTTTTATGCAATATTGTAAAGAGAGAAGATTGTCTGTGCCTTCCGTAATGCACAATATATTTTGTACAGTTAGATTTTTAACATATAAATTTAACATAATCGAGTTTGAATTTACGCAGATATCTAATTTTAACAAACCTTCGAGAGAGATCGGTTTCTCGAAAACCCGGTGCCTTATTGTTTCAAAAATATGTAAATTATATGTACAAGTTGAATTCAGCTTGATTATATGCACACTAATGTTGCAATACATTATCTAATGACTGACAAAATTAATGTTAATGCGATATACACATATATATATATTTTTTGTGTAATATACTAATATATTAAAGATTGTAAAGCGATATTTGGTGCTTGTTTTCAGATATTTTGACTAAGATAATTTTGCGCTCAATTAACGAGCATTTAATTGAAACTAATTATCGCAACAATCGAAAGAAATAAACTTCGAAACAAGCGCCACAATATATGTTAAACTATTATCGTTTTCACTCACAAAATATAATTAATTATAATTGTTGCTCGTATGTTCGACCGTTTGTAATAAAGGAATGAACATATAAATCCAGATTATTTATTATAGTCACCATATTTGTTACAGTCCTAAACAAATTTTTTTAGAATTAAGTACGTATGAAATGAAATACCGTTTTTCACAAATCTTTCATAAACAATTTGATTTTATTCGATAAAAAAAGGAATATATTTAATTAAAGGAACAATATATATTCGAATTTTCTTTCGGACGACCAGTTTTGGATGAATTCCCTTAATTGAAATTGAGAGTAACGGGGTGGAATGACATTTTCGAGCTAAAAGACAATATGGGAAGTGAGTACGTGATCAGCTTCGAGTGTGATATTCCTTTCCTTAGATAACCACCTCGTAGAAACTGTGTAATTGATATGGATGAAATGTTCTCTGCGTCTCGTTGCGATATTCCATTGAAAAGATACGATCACATAAAAACTATAGACTATGTTCGTATCTTTGTTTAATAAAAATTTATTTTTTCAAAAAAATTATGCTCTCTATGATATTATTTCATTTGAAGTTCAGTCTTCTTTGTTATCAATTATTGTTTAGTAGCGTTTCGATAAATTGTCAATCATTTATCTTTGTTTCGATGACTATAACAAAAGATTTTAACCTTAATGTAGACTTGGTAATTTTTTGATGCGAAACAGAGAAAGACTACTTCAAACTGTGAAACATATTTACCTTAAAAACTATTTTCAGTAATAAAACAAGTGACACTGGGATTTAAGTTATATGATAAACCACACTGTTAGATTTTTAAATCCTGTATCTTTTTCAGTTGTAAAGGGACAGAAAACTTTTCACACAGATTGTAAGTAAGTCAAATAAATCAACAACTCTCGTCAAAGAGGTTGCTCTTCACTTAACTTGTCAGCTAACATTTCTTTGTTATGTCGATCGATATTCCAAGAAATTAATCCTCATAGCCAAAGATAGCGTTTATTATCACTTTTAATCTTTCACGCTAAACTGATAAAATATAAATTGGAAGGAACTAAGAAGGCCGTATAGGTTTCGTAATCGAGCAAATACAAAGATGACGTTTTAAAATTTCATCGAAATTTAACTAGACTTTATTCAAAGTAAAAATATATATTGAAACGTTTCGACTACACTGAGTCTTCATCAGTCTTTTGAAACAATGTGTAATAGACGCATTAAACCAACCGTCTTTGTTTAAAATATATATACGTTACATGACTTTAATAAATAAATTAATAACATAAAAATAAATATAAAACGTGGTTGGAAACGACAAACATCTCGACACCGGTCACAATGATAAAATATAATACTCATTCTATTATCATTATCTTTAAATTACATTATTTTTGCTCATACGCATTTAATTAGTAAAAAGATTCTTAAATTGAAAACATTTTTTAAAATCACTTTTGTACATAGAGATTAACATGTCTTATGTAATTAGATAAATAAATCAAGTAAGATAATACTTTTCGTAAATAAGTAATTTTAAAAAAATTAAGATTTAAGACTCACCCGAATAAAATATTTTATATATAATTACATATATTATATAAATATTTCTTTCTCTGTATAATTTCTTATCGTATATACAAAAAAATAATAAGCAAAAGAAAAATAATTATAAGAATTATTTTCGTATAGTTTTTATAAAAAAGTGAAGTTTGAGGAAATTAACAGAAAATAGTCCATATATGTATAATCATATATAAAATATGATATAATATAATAATCGTATGTAAAATGTGATTATATGTAAAATATTGTAATCGTATAATTTAATCGTAATTTTACTTTTTGAAAAAATGCAAGAATTATTTTTTAGAGAGTTATTCTTATTATATAAAACAAATTTTTAAAACATCTGTATTTTTTTATTAAAAAAGAAGATTTATATTATTTCTTATACGAAATATATTCGAGTAACTTTGATGCTTACAATTAGAATCCAACCTTCGCTTTATAAATTCTCTTTGCTGTCTCGGAAAAGAAGATAAGTTCACATAAATACAGATTTAAAATGCAGTCGAAATAGACAATGCAATTGTAATTTGTAATTTGCAATATACAATAATTACAATTTAAATCAATTAATGTAATACAGTTTAAATTGTAATATGTATGCATTAAACGTAATACATGTATAATGAACTGTAATAATAGTCTCATCAGCGCCACTTTACAGCAAGCGAATTAATGGCAAACGGTTTAAATCGTTCATCTGGAGAAGAATATGCTCGGAGCAGTGCGCTTTATCCCAAGAAGAAGGATCGAGCCGTCGATATTGCGAAAGTTTTCAATCTGCCAACATTCGACGAGTGTTGAAGTGCTGGTCAAAGCACTTCGTGTGATTGTACGAGACAAAAGGTCTCTATACACGACAAAGGTCTCTATATACATTTGTGCGAAGGCACACGACACAAGGCCGCGTCTCCGCATAAAAAAAATGCCATCGCCTCGCCTTTGTTGTGTTTGCATTTCGCGTGCGTGCAATCTACGCACGGTCATGGCCGGGTATGAAATATTCAGAGTGGCTCGAATGTTAACTGGTGACCACTCTTTGGTCTGCTCCACCTTTGTGTCGCTCGCAAGGGGTGCATCTGCATGCAGAACGATCCCCGCATCTAGAGGAACCGGCTTATCCGCTCTCTGGCATAGAGAAAGAGAAGTAACACACCGCACGCCCCCATTTGATATTCTAAAAAGTGAGCGGCTCCTCTCCTTGTCATGCAATATTCAAAATTTCGCAAGAGCGATAACGAACGAAGAGCGAAGCTGGATTTACGCTGATTAGTCGAAAAGCGATTTTTTTTCTGTTAACGTGTTAAAATTATATGAATTGTAATATGGACGGTGCAGCTTGAAATACAGCTTGACCTTGATTGTACAGATGACTTTTTAAATTGTGATCTTTAATTTATTTTGAATTTATTATTAAGCTGATTTTTTAAATTGAGGGACATATTTCTTCGTCTGACTATTTAACATTGACCTCATTCTGATTATTCGAGCCAAGATAAATTCCGAAATATATTTTAATGATAGTTATAATGAAGTGATATTATAATGAAGTGACATTTAAAATTTATATACGAATTTATATTACTCGATTCAAAATTAACTCGGTTTTTTGAATATACAACATTCTCTCAATTAGCATATTTTGAGATGCTAATTTAGATTGAGATGAGAGTCGGTAATAATTTTACGCGAGCTACGGAACTCGGATGACATCATCACCAGCCTACATTCCAAATTTTGTCGGCATACCAAAGATCGAGCCTCGATTTTTTATCATCGAGGATCATACAAACATACCTCGTAAATTGCAATCGTGCCTGGAATTGATTTTTTTTTCGTTCCACTTCTCATCCGGCATAACTCGCTAACTCGAAGGCGGATCATTGATCGGATAATTAAATGACTTTGAAAAAGGCCTCCAGTGAAATACGATTAAATAATATTATCGAACCAGTCAGCAGCCTCTCGGTGATTATTCGATTTCACGGTCATAATGTGCATTCTTTTTCCTCGTTCAGAATTAATAGTTTTTTTCATCATCTTCGCTAAGAATTCCGCAAATTCTTATCCGACATTCATAATAACCGCTCTATTAACTGGACATACAATATTACATAATCCCCAAAAAAAAGATCGGAATATAAAAAAGACTGTTATTTTTCTTTTATCATCGCGCTGTGTGAGTGACGCGTTTTATCGCTGAATATTTTCCTGCGTTAAAACTCGGGATCTTATCTATCGAGCTCCAGCAGCCGGCGGTTGTTATTACAGCCGCTTCTAACGTTGCCCCATCGTCATTAGAAATTCCATAACAGGCGGCTGCGATGAAAAGGGCATTACGACGTATTGATGATCGGCCCTATCTTCATTCATCGTAGAAGGCGTGATATTCGTTTGAAGTAAAGAATTATGCTTTGTTAAGGCGAAAATTGTAATTAAAATAAAATCCATATCATTATTTTTAACGCGTATATCGATTTTGCAATTTTCATTTCGCAAGAAGAAAATGTTGTTTTTCTTCTTCAAGAAGACATTCGCGTCTCGCTAGTTCGCTTCTCTAAAATTATTAAATCTTCTGTACTGTGCAGAGCTTGGAACGCTTAAGGGAAAGTTTTTCGTTGTAACGAGATAATCGGATGGCCGAGTCCACGGGGATGGTGAATACCGGCGCACCCTTTCCGGATGGGAGGCGGGGGTAGCGCAAAATGTACAATGTTTCACGGTTAAATGGTTCGATTGTGCTTTAGGGAAAGGGGCGCCATGTTCGCCTCGGTGAATTATTAAATCCACCCCGCTGATTTATATTTTCTTACTTTCCGCCTTCCCATTCGATCTTATGAGGCGAAGATCTGCAGGAGAGATCTGATTGCGAGTCACCATTTGATTTGATTACCTGCTCCGCGGAGTATGACTGAAATCTTGCATTCTTTTTCTCCGTTGCAAAATTACATGTAGCTTTGTCTTCAAAATTGAATATTTAAAGTCGGCCGATAGTGTTTCAGCATGATTTTCGACTGCGTGTTTTTAAAAGCCAGAAAATGAGCCAGGAAATATATGAAAATATATTATAAATCATACTGAATTCAATGTTGTATTTTGGAACGTACATGTATTTGCATATTGATGTCCATTCAATGAAATTGATTGAATGAGTGAAAATACATAGTAATAAAAGGAAGAAAACTAATTGTAAGTAATTTTATGTCTACATTGCTGGTAAAGCGGCCTGAATGTTTATTCGATCGAAGCAACCCTAAAGCATTCTTAGTGAAGCAAGAAAGGGTTGTTGTCTCTGATGGAGTTGCAAAGTCCCAGTGCCTTTCATTATTTTCTCTCTTTCTGTCTCCTCTTTTCTCATCTCCATCATTATATCTTCTTTCTTCCTCTCTTTCTCTCTCTTTGTGCTGATATCTGTTGTCCTTTCATCTTTTCTTTCTTCGCCTCGCGTTCTTCCTTTATCTTTTCATTAACTAACTGCGTCTTTGTGACAACAAAAGAAGATGATCCGATTTCAAACATTTTCGAATACTTTATCTCCTCGTGTGGTAAGTTAAAGATTATCGAGTTCTAGCGATGAGATTGCTAAAAGATCGTGTCTACTAAATCCTTTTGAGTTTAGAGATCGATGAGCAATTTGATGCAATTAAACGACTTATTGAATAAACTTGAAAAAGTATTTCTCGAATTGTTAAACTCTTATATGTCAAAATTATTATTGTAATTGACAGTAAGTCAATTACAATATAAATTATAAAGAGAATAAATTGCAATAGACTGTCATAAACGTTGTCTATTGCGAAAAATAATTATCGTGATATCTTATGTCTGTGTGGAAATCTGTTTGAGATTTAGGAAACGTTTATTATCCTCCGTAATATTGTAGCTATATCTTTGTTACGTATTTTAAAACTTGAAGGACGGAAAAGTTACGACTGCCTGTGCGCCGCTGTCTTAGATAAACTCCAAACTTTAAATCCCGTTTCCTCGAAACGATATTTTTCTGCGAAAACTGTGGCCTGGAGATAAATCACCAACGGAGACTCGGAGAAGATTACAATTTGGACAGAATGACGAAAACTCCATTTCCTATTGTACAAATCGCAGATATTAATGAGAAAACATATAACAAAGATTATTTTCTTTTTAAATAAAAGTGCAATTATACATATAAATATAATTTAATTCTTATTTTTTGTTGTCCCTGCAATTTCTTTAAAAAAGTTCCCGTTTACACCTTCAATTATTACGCCTTCGTGAAAACAGATTTGTAATAAACCCGGATTATATTTTAAGATCGCTTTAAATTCGTAAATTGCTCCTTTCAGTATTTGCTTGGAGCTTTTAATGTCATGAGACGACGAGTCAAAAAACTTATGAACATTCCTGAAGGATTAATGCCGAGGACAATGAAGACTGACTTTCTGTCTCCCCGTTTTCATAAAGTGACACCTCGTCCGTCCGAACTAATTACTTTCGGCTTAAAATCCTTAATTTGTTGAAAGGCCGTTGTCGGGGAAGGCCGTCTCTCTATGATGAAGTCTTTCTTTGTCCCGATGTGCGCAGTAAATGCTCAAGACGATAATTGGCTACGCCAGTTCCATTAAGAACCGCAAGAAAGAAAAGCATGTATAAGAAATGAAGTTCTCAAAGTCTAGATAATTAGAAGCATATTATGACCAGAGAAACACATTTCGATACCAGAATAAATTGAAGGTCAAGTTCACTGACAGAGTAAAACGTAATTACGCAATCTGATATCATAGATTAGTTTTGTATATGCAGTAATGTAAGACCAGAGAATATCAATCATAATATTTTCTAAGGGGGGAGAGGAAACTATCTTTTTAAATTAATTCTGCACTGCATAACTCCAATTACTAATCAGCCGTTATTTAGACGAGTTAATTGATTCAAATGTTGAATTTCTCGAATATCTTTTTAGGAGAAGAAATAAGACATCTTCATTAGTCGCTTCGACAGCCGCTTCATCTGACCGCGCTATATATAAAACAGAGAAACGACATTCAACTGCGACTGACGTGAATCTTGATAAATTTTCCGATATCTCCGACAGCCTGGAAATTAGCCTCGCGCAACTCCCATCACGTCGCGAAGAAGGAACCCAGGTCTCTGATATTGAATTATTTCTGCACCCTTTCCTGAGTAACGCTGGGGTTACGAGGCAACAGATGTACCCGATACATATTCATATCCGCTTTCCGGACGAGGTTGCTGCGTTATTGTTACTGTTATTATTGTACGGACGCGCGCAGAACTCGTCCGTTTTGAAGGAATAGAACGCTGAACTCTTTCGGGCGTCGTCTTCGGAAAAACCTTTCGCGATTTTTATCTTTCTCGCTGTTAAGATTTTTAATGCGATCGTCCGTCGTATAGTCGCTTCGTAAAAGCTCACGTGGAAATACTCACGAAGCCGCGACGGGAACTGAACGAAAACTATCTCTCTTCCTCGTTGACTTTATGCCGGCGATAAATTTTTACTTTTATCGCCGTTGCAATTTTCAACGTAGTTTCGTCTCTCCATCATGGTTTCGATATAACTGCGCAAGAGCACTTTTCTCGATGTAAAAGAATTGAGGAAATACATGACTTCTAGGAACAGACCAACTTACTTGCAAAAAGAAAATTGTAAATTTTATTTAGCATTAAATTAAATCTCAGTTTATATTTAAATAGTTTTATTTATTTGTATGTAAAATGTATTTTAGAGATACATGCTTTTCAAGCACAACGAATTTAAACGCTATTTGAAATTATAATTTTAATTAATAATTAGAATTAATAATTTCGGCTTTTGGTATCGTGGCGCAAAATGCAAAATCACGAATGCGTTAGGAAAATAATGAATAATGAATAATAATAAAAAATAAAATAAAAATAATTGGGCACGCAATAATAAAGTGAAAAAATTATACACGAAAAGATCAACGAAAAGTTATCTTACCCACTCCTTCCCTGCTTTTAAATCTCAACTTCCCTAATGAGAGACGTCAAACACAGATTACGCTGTTCTGTTAGCGACAATGAGACACCGATTATGTACTTTACTGCCAGGATTCACATCGTTAAGTCACCTAACGCTGAACTTCCGACGATTCCTTTGTGCCGAAATTGATGTTCGCACGGGGAACGACGGAACTTTAGGTCAGTGTATCTATTAACTTTGACGATCGCTTCAGGCGCACGAGCTTTCCGTGAGCGCGACGCTTAAGATGAGTTATTGCCGTGGCTCTTTATTAAAGACTAATATGAGAGCAGCAGCCCGGACCCGGGTCTGACTCTGTAGCCCGAAAATCCCTTAATCTGCACGATCTATTATCCCACGCTGTGGGTACACCATGGTGAGAATTAGCTCTCTCCCGTTGCCCTCGTACGAGCGTCGTAGTTGAATTATTACCCCGGCATATCTTGGAGACCTTCCACTCTGTTGAAGTATAGTGGGCCGCTGCTGCTACTAGCCACTGTAAGATCGAAGTACCCGAATGCTTTGCTAATAATGCGATTTCTCCGGCGAAATTACTCGCGTGTAATGTCGAGATCGACACCACCGATCGGAGTTTTGCGGATGGTGGACTCCGTGATTTTGCGAGGAAAGAAAAACGTCAGGACCAAGAAGAGAAAAAAAAGGAGAGAGAGGAAGAAGCAAGGCGGGAAAGGAAATGCCGAGATGGGAAAGGAAGAGAGGAAAAACGAAGAAATTTTTGCGTTATCTCGAGCATGTCACGCGGTGCTGCGTGAAAAAACTCTGTCTCTTTCTCTCTCTCTCTCTCTTTCTCTCCTTCAAAGAGTGGCTACACTCTTCGCGCTGAATATAAATTATGCATGAAGAGGAAACTTTATAATGTATATATACGGTCTGCGTAAAGCGTCACGCAGAAATCCACGAATCTATTATACGCTTTTTAATTAGGCGCTGCCGAATCTGACGGATGAGATCTGGTATATTCTAAAGGACCCTCTTCGCACTCGACGAGGGAAGCCTCTTATCGTGGGGAGAAGTTTCGGAAGATATAAAGTATGGCACGGGAATCGCGCGTACATTTATACATTTTCAATTATGTAACATTATAACGAAATACTCTGAAAAAAAAACATCTGACGAATATATAATTGGCAAGTGAATCATTTTGTTCGAGAATTAAAAATGAGAAAACGAACGTTATTAGACAGTTACAAATATTTGAATTTTATAATTATCTTCTAAATATATAATCTCTTTTTTTTAAGAGAATATATAATTTATGTATCCAAAAGAAAGAGAAAAACGGCTACAGAAAAATTCGAGCTGCACAGCTCGTTGAAAAAACAAAACATGTTACCGGCAAGTGGCGCCGCGACGCCTTCGCCGCGACGCCTCCGTACCTCCGATTAGTGTCCGTACAACCTGGCCAGGTGCAAAACAACGCGTTAAGACGAACGAGGTAAGAAAAACTGAGACGAGGTGAGTAGACCGCGAAGAAATAGCCGAGACTATAGGATAGTTACGAGTGTAGCAAGTACCGACCTTTCCGCGTGTTGATGAACGGTCCTGGTTTTACAGAAGATCGGCAGTCGGGTGGCGGTAGAGATATTGTTATCGAGATGAGAAGAATTAAGGCCAATCGATGTCTCCCTGAATTATTTATTTATCACTTCGTGCCCATACAGCAACGGAATATTTCAGCCAGCAACATTGCAGCAACATTGGGATATTCCAGAAACATTGCATCAATGTTGCAACGTTGCTGCAATATTGCTGAAATATTTTGTATAGGTGCCAATTCACATCCAGTTTGCTACTTCATGAGTCTTCAAATATTCTCTCTCAACGTAAAAATAAAATTTACACGTTATTGTGAAGAAGCATGTAAAATAGAGATAATTATCTATATGTTACATGGCTGTTGTAAAATAATTTGTATCAAAATTCATCTGCGGTCTCCATGACACACGTACAGTCACCTGTGCTTTACATAATAATCAAAAGTGAACATGTAAAGCTGAGTTGAATAGAAAGCACAATGTTTAAGTTGGTGAAGAAGAAAATCGAGAGAGAGAGAGTGTGTGTGTGTAATGTATAACACACGGTCGAACTGTGGAAATTCGAACAAGCACAACGTTTACGTCGTCATGGTGCGATAGCCGTTGCTAAGAGGTGTTTGTACGATAATAGCTGACCGTCCCCACTGCGAACTTCATGAAGTATAATATATTTTCATTGCAAGCGAGATAATCGTTTTTTCTAAAAATCAATTTTACAAAATCTTCAATTTTCACTGTATTTATAAATGTAGACTTTACGAAGTAAAAAAATTAAAAGTAAAAAAAAATGAACATATAAAAGATTAAAAAATATATAATTAAATATAAAATAATTTATTACGGATGTACACCTAACAATTTGCGTTATAAAAACCCGACGTGTGGCAAAAGTAATACTGAAAATGTGTTAAATATCACGTGTATTTTCACACATGATTGAACATTTGTTTTTCACCTCGTCAACTTCGTTCACTTAGTAAATAATTACAGATTCTTATCGTTTATTCGCGATCAACTGTCATAAATTATTTTTTATGCATTATTTTTCATTTTATTATTTATCTGCACATGTTTTTTCCTTATTAACATTTGCATTTGGTACTAATTAAAACTCGTTATTAAATTGGCATGTAACAGTGCTAGTTACACGTCGATTTAATAACAAGTTTTAATAAATAATTCATATAGTCGGAGAGTAAAAGTCAATAGACGTAGGTATGTACCTAGAATCAGTAAATACTTTGCGAAGTGTGATACTATTTCTGTGCATGGAAACTTCTTCAATCAGACGCAATCGTGATTTCGTTCTTCGTTCGACATTACTAGTTAAAGGCACAAGAAACGCAATTTTCACAGTCTCCCACTCGAAGTGTATAGACATTTCTTTTCTTTTGTGTCCCCCCTTTTGCTGCCTTATCGGGCGACATGACGGGAATTCGCGACGACAGGAGAACGAGAAGATAAAATGTCGCTTGATGGGGCAGCAGATATCGAAGAAAGACACAACAAGTGTAGGAAAAAGTAGAAGAACACACGCGACAGACATCGTGATGAAACGCCATCGGAAGTCGTAAGATTTCATCGCGGTAGAAGCATTCCGTGGGAAAAAATCTATTCGAGATAGAGCTATAAGCTTAAGAGAAACTTAAAAAAATATCAAAATAGTATTTCTACTAAAATATGAAAGAAATTCTAATAAAAATAAATAACTATAATAACAAATGGGATTGCACAAAGTCATTACATCATTCTTTACATGAAGTATCGAAATCTTACAATCCTTATGAGTTTTCTTTTTAATTTTTCTTCTTTAAAGTCCTACAGTTAAAATTAAAAGCAAAAAATTTATTGTCATGCATTATAGAGATAAAAAATGATCTTAAAAATATTATATAAAAGTTTTAAAAATTCAGGATTTCTATATAAAAAAATCAAACATTAACCAAGCTATTAATTTCCGATGACAATAAATTTTTCACGTTTCGCTGAGCTTGATGGGAAATTCTTGAAATTATATTACGCGTTAAGAAAACCAGCGATCTTATTCTCGGCCGATGTGGAAAATGATAACGCGATCATTTTACTGTAAAAAAAAGAGTGGAAAAGATTATCTGTCTAGGACAAGCTCAGTGTAAGCGGCAATAAGAAGATAAGGCGAGAGAAGGCACGGTAACGACGAAGAGACAAGCTATGTCAGCATAATCGGGGGATATTCCTAACTTTCGCCGCAAACGACGATATTGGCGCGTTTTAAGAGAAGGATAGCGGCGAGAAGTCTGCCTACGAATAATATTCGAATATTGAGGCACTGTGCGAGGACTGTCGCGGTCGTAAAGCAGGACTGATATGAATGCGGATAGCTCAATTTTACACGCTTACGCACACCCAAAGCGAGCTCCCGCTCCTTTCTCGTCCTATCACCCTATGCCTTCCCATCCTCTCGCATCGTCTATCATGTATCATTCTCATCTTGATCGCATCAATTGCTATTGCAGCACAAAAGGGCGCGAAGCTATTTTCGCGAGTGTTGCGTCTTCTAACTTAACGATTGAATTCTGCATCGTGCGGATATATGAAGAAAAATTGGTTACCGTCATAAAAATGGAATAACAATTTCCTTTGTATATATTTTTTTGTACAGAAATGTCATTATAATTATATTGAATGTGTTTATTATATTTATGTAGTTGTCAATAAGACTAAAACCTACAAATCTTTATTAATGTCTTGGTATAAATTTATTGAACTTAATAACAATGTCTTTGATGTGCTTTTTTAAGGACATCTTCGAGAGACGCTGTTAAAAAGGGTGTAGAATGTCTGATTCCGAGGGTAGTGTAGAGAGCCCGAACGGCTCGGAAAAATCAGCAACGCATGACGAACTCACCGAGCTGATGCCGACTCGGCAGAATCACAATAGCGACAAGCCTGAGGAATTTGAAAAACTACTTCAATCGATGATAGTCACTCATAGTATGTCTGAGGAGGAGGAGCAGGTGGAGGAGAAAGATGCGAATGAAAAGATTGTAGGTAGGCCAGTATTCATCGTCTGCACAACTATATAAAAGTTTACGTTTGTTTGTAGTCACGATATCGAAGAATGTATCATAAAATATACATTTTTATTTCAAATAATCGAAATTTTTTAAAATACTTTACATATAATTTTATATCTATTTTAGTTTATTTAGTTTTTATACTTTGTAAAGTCGTTACGCTTCTTATACTTTATGTATACTTTAAAGGGGCTATTTTTTATGTATATATGTATATATATTGAATTAATAATTTTTTTGAAGTTAAAGATATTATATCTGAAAGTATAATTTACTTAACTAATTTGTGAATCTAGTTTTATGTGCCTGCATGTCAGTGACAAAATAAATATAAATTAATTAATTTTCTTAAATAATATTAATAATCTTTTAAATTAATACCGTAGTGTGTGTAACGAAGATTTTTCTAGACAAGCCATTACTTGAATGTCATCAAATAAAATATTTCGGGCGATTTCCGGAGAGAGACAAATATCGAAATTTATAATTTATTTAATATTGTAGAAATGTTCTTTACATTTTATAAGTAAAGAAAAGTTTTGAAATAGATATCCTGTGCTGAACCAATCGGTTTACACAACAAACAAACGCGAGAAAGCATGGATAAAACGTTTCGTTCCTAAAGTCTCACCCGCTTCGGCGCCGATTCGAAACGACGAAGCTGAGAGTGCCAAGCGGGGATGAAGTTGCACCGTGAAACTCAGGTAACCTGTTGAGAGACTCTGGAGTGGGCGAAAATGGAGAGCTTGCAGCTTAACTTGGAGAATTTCCCAGACGCTCGCCGGGGGTATTACCAGCGGGAAAGTGGCTGAACAGCGATAGATGGCGTGAAGGAAATGTCTCTCTGGCCTCGGGGATTAAGTTCCATCCTCCTCCCCCTTTCTCTCGGAACGTCTTGCTCTTTTTCCCTTCGTTTCCCCATCCCTTTTAGCTTTCATTTTTATTCCATTCTTCGTAATGAGAGTCCGCGAGAACGCGGATGCCGACTGGAAGTGTGGTAGTCTCGCTGTCCCTCGGTCTCGAATAAATTAGCTATTCTTCCCCATAATTTCGTGCGTGCTTCGTTTTATTTCCCGCAGCGTCACGTCATGCTGCGACTGACTTTATTTGAGCGGAATTTCAAAGTTTGTGGAGAAGAAGAATCTATTATTGCGCGAGCGAGGCTCGAAAGACAAAGGGAAAGGACACCTTCGCTCCCTTTAATCGTGGATCACGCATGAAATTGGCAATTATTTTAATTGCGACCGGCCGAGAGGATTTGTGCGCTTACGTGTAATCCAATATCCGAAACTGCAGGTTCGCCAAGCTGTTACTGATTTCGCGACTGTGCCACGACGATCTCGGCACGACACGGGGCGTCTTAAACGTCTCGGTGAATTTTGCGAGAAACCCACATGGAGACCGTCCCAAATTAAACTCATAAAACGCGATGCCCGCGATCGTTTAAAGGTAGATCCACAATAGTAGATTAAGATTTTGCCATCTGCGTACAGAAGAATAATATAGAGACGTCGAATATTAATACCGGCTCGCCCATACAAATGTGTTCGCACAATCTCTTATCGGTTTTAGAAATAATTACAGTGTTATCTCTCTGAAAGAAAGATAATGAGAGAAACGAAGATTTATCTTTCGAAAAGTAAAATGTTTCCAATCATGCTCTTGCGAAAGAAGATTCTTTGTGAAACGGAAAAAATTTCCAAGAAGAGATTATTTGAATAACTACTGCATACATTAACAATGATTCTGTTATTTTTACTCATGTTTTACATAATTGTTGTACGAGCAATGTCTTTATTCAAACTTGCTGTGAACATACCTTGCTGCTTTGTTGGTCCCAGCGACAAATGGTTTGCAGTGCTACTGTTTCTACGCACGTGAAGACACAGTTCGAGTTCGTGCGGAGCCATGATTAAAATCATAAATTCCGGAAATACGAGTAGAGACATTTTCGTGTTCGAATTAGTATTGCATCGTGCATGGCACCGCACGACACGACGCGATGGCATTTCTCCGGGCTGCAAAGGACGGTGCCTTGAATTATAAATGTCAGGTTGAATGCGCGGGAGTGGTGCCGGCGTATACCGTCCGAATAAGGAGACCCTCTTCTCTTTCTTCCAGAGGGAAGAGAGATTTTATTAGGGTAACGTTCGTTAGGCGCGTCTCTGGGCAACCTTCCAATTCGATCTCACGCTCCGTTTCATTCCCGTGGATTGTGAGCGTACATTAGACAGTCGAAGGAGTTGAGTAACAAATTTTTCGATATTCATTGTCAGCGGAAAACGTCGATCGATAATCCATCTCGATTTTTTATATCTTGCTGAATTTTTTTATTCGGATAAATTAATTTTCAAATAAGATGAGCTAAAATAAAAATGAGATTTTGCGATATTACATTATTCAGGATTACCGATCAAAATGTTCCCGCCGTATTTTCATGGCAGAAATGTACAATAAAATAGAGAAACATCTCGCGTAAATGCGATGTCATACTTCTATGCAAGTAACATTCGTTATGTTTTTTATTTATGCATTTTACCGCGTTGAATGCTTTCTCCTTTTGGATATTAAATCTCGATGTAGCTTCGTCGACGAATGAAATGTGTTTTCCGAGGCTTTCACACTTCTTTGTCTTCCGGCTCTCCCGTCTGAGAGAATTGGCACGTAGGACATAGAGTCCGGATTATCATAATGCCGGGTGTCAAAGCTTGTATGAACTTCCTCGTGCTTGACACTCCCTCTCCCTTCCATTTGACGTGCTTTAGTCTCCCCTTCTTCTGAGAAGTTTCGGACCAAACGGATTCGCTCGCGTTAAACTATTTTATCGAGAAGGAGTCTCTCGATTAGGAGGAGTTTATAGACATTCTAACTTTTATTTGCCTTTGATTTATTTGACGATTATTTATTTTTCAAATTACAACCAGACTTCGACGTGATACGAAGACTCCGTGACTGCATGTCATTTCATTTAAAATTCATACCCACACAAATGTATTAATTATGCATAATTACATTACGGCATGCAAAAAATTATAGCTGATATATACGTCTATTCATCGTAATTTGCTTTTAATCAAGGATTTATTTAACCTTTACTCGCAATCAATTTTTTCTCAAATCTTCTCAAACCTCATTTTATTGTACTACACTACATAAGAGACATATTTACAAGAAATTAACATAAATTAAATGACATAAATTAAGTTGCATTAAGTTCATGGCGATTTCTTTTAAACGTAATCAATATATACATATAATTATACAATACAAATTTAAAAAGTGAGTGGGGTCTCGAAGAATAATTAAAGATTAAAACTTATTCTCCATATATTGTTCAAGAATTTTCATAATGCAATAGGGAATTCGAACTATGTTACAATATAGAAGATATGTACATTAAACTCTCGCAGATAATTTTAATTAAAGTGTATTGCCTAAAAAATTTTCTATAAACGTTCCAACGAAAGTACGTAATGATAAGAAGAAATATCAAGATATGTAATATGCAGACCTGCGACGAGAGCAAGATATATTTGTTACATTTCTTCTTTACATACAAAATGGTGGATTGACAGTTTACAATCGATGTAAAGTATTGTTAGACAAATGATTTCTCGAGAGATCGTGCAGAAAGTTCGTGTATCCGGATGTGCACGAACAACCCGCGCGAACTATCAGAATCCCATTTTTCGCAACCATAACGTGCTCGTACGCGAAGAAAATCGAAAAACACGCGTGGTAGACGAAAAATATTCCGTTCTTCCACACGATACATATAACGAAGGAGAGAAAGTCGTGGAAATTTCAAAAGCGATGTTCGTATCGCTGCATCCGCGCGGTGTGAGAGACGTGCGTATGAAAAATGACATCAAGTTCAAAAGCTCCCTAAATAAGAAATCACTTTCGCGAAGGCACGCGCGCGCGAAAATACACGCGCACACACCCGCAATCGCATTATTCACTCGTCCAAGAATTCTTAAAGTGAAATACCCGAGTCGGGGATTCCCGATCATCAATTTCAGTGTCGTGTCAAACAAAAACGCGAAACACCCCACGGTGATGACGATAACGACGGCGAAGAGGAGGCGATGCCGTCGAATGATCTGTTTCGCGAGGACGTGCGATAATCCGTGGCGACCGGTTTATTGTAAAGCGACGGATATCGCGCGGGGAATGACGAATGATCGCAAGACAAATTTCCTCGAAGGGTAGATAACGTCAGGAGTCATTTCTTTGCCCGCAAATTGTTTTATGTCGAAAGATAATTTCGGAAATCTACACTTAGCTTACCCTAAGACAAAAGAAAGAAATAAAGCAAGAGACATTTAGACGAAACAAGTCCTGAGAGAGAGAGAAAGAGAAAATTAAGTCCGAATAAAGATATCATGCGACGTTACATCAACTTGAATTTCCCAGAACTTGTCGCTCGCACCCTCTTTATGAGCAGATCTCTTGATTGTAAATGGTAGCCTCGCGCCTTTACAAAGAATATATGAGGAAGCTTTCGAACATTGTTACAGCGCATTTACCGTCTTCGTTCCGGATGCTGGTCCGTGCCGCACCAATTTCCGCGACCACCCAGCGAGGACGAATTTTTTTCTCGCGCACCCCCGTTGTCGAGGCGGGAAGAGCGAGGCGCGCGAGCGGAGGATAAAAAGGTGGAAAAGGGGCGGAGTAATTTGATATGGTGGGCCAGAGTACGAGGGATGCACTCGCCCCTTTTTTTCCTAATTTGAAGAAGGGCGAGTATCCGCGAAATGAAAAGCGCCGGAGCCCTTTGTGGATACGCGCGTACGCGCCCTCCGCAGGGTAGCTCGTGTGCGTGCACGTGCGTGTGCTAAGATTAAAGCGATGAAAGAGAAACTCTCTTCACCCCCTCGATCGGGGCACAACCGAAGTCATTTTTAATATCCTCATTTTGAACATCACAGCAAAACTGAACTGCTGAACTTATCTGATCTGAGTTACATGTGAAACAACATTTTACACTGTATTTTATAAAAATTTATTTAATATTTGTACAATTAAAAATAACAACACCGTTATTTAATTTTTTCGACGTAAGAGAAAAAGAGAAGCATATTTGAGCAATTTGAGTAAAAAAAATTCACAAGTCACAATTTATTAATGAAGAAACTGCTGCAAAAGAAATATACTTAAATAGCACGAGAGTATAGAGCAAAAGTTATTCTTTTCTTTAATACGTTTTACGACCAATCGATCAAGATATTCAAGTCTATTCCTTTCTTTGTGGTTGAAAATGGTGCATGGTACAGAGTGACATTCCGAACGATCGTACTTTGCATTAAGTAGAACTTTTCGTAATATGTATTTTGAATTCATGATCTTGATTAAAATTTATGTTCACGCTTGTAAAAGAAGACTATAACTTCGAGAAGTAACTTCATAAAACATAACTCTATTTCTAATTCTTCTCATCATTGCCATTGCAATACTTCCATAAAAAATTTTTCTCTGGTGAATAATAAACTTCAATCAAAACTAATCAGTTCATACCTTCTACAAATTTTATATTGCAAAAAAGACATAACATCGTAGTTCCTTGATGGTATTTAACATATTTATATAAAAATACTATTCATATGTACAAACATATGGAGAACAGCTTTTGACAACAAAGTCATCTTCCGCAGAAAAGACTTCGTCGAAGTGAAAGTTTAAGTAACTTAGTTTTACAACACGCTAATTTGCGAACGTATTGGGAAACTTACGAATGTAAGCGAAGATCCACGTCGTTGCGAGGCCGCAAGTAGAAGGAGCCCAAGCGTAATATCATGCTAGCGACCGGAAGACTCTGGTTGCCTGAGGAAACTTTGCAGGAGGAATGAGATCACCTGCCGCTGCGCGGAAGGCGGACATCGCGTGCAATGTCAGTTGTTTTCATACATATTACGTGCGTCTCGCGACAATAGGGGGCCAACGACGGAGCGGGGATCCAACTTGGGAGAGACACGATCGTCCAATGCCAGACTTGCTTTTCACTGGTTCAGTCCGTACCTGGTTTCCTGACCCGCTTGCATGACAGCCATTTAAGGAGCATGATACCCCGCGTCAGCGAAATTTCACGTCTACGATCGTTCGTCCCCGTGAATTCGCGAGAACTTAAATCGCTCAAGTCTTCACTCGGTTCATTAATTCTTCGAGTTCTGCTATCGCGCAAGCGGGGGATTGCCACTAATCTACTGCGTCTAAAACTTTAACGTATTTATTTTTCATTCTCTTTATTATAATTATAATCGACAAATATAATCAGCAAATAGACACATATATCAATGAGACATATATGTACAGTAGAGCGTCGATTATCCGAAACAATTGGTGTTCGTATAATCGATTTTTCGGATAATCGAACATCACTGGAAATGTATTTTATGTGTGACCAGTCGTAAAAAAAAAATTTTTTTTTGGCGTGATTCGGCTTTCGGTTAACCGACGTTTCGGATGACCGACTTTCGGATAATCGACGCTCTACTGTATTTGCTTCTGAAATATTATTATTTAAAAAAAGAAATTACATTGAAATTTCTGATTGAAGATATACGAATAATTTGTGAGACACAGAAATGACTACTCCGGAAGCACCGCTTGACTTTCGACTTGAGTACATCGGTGGTTTCGTGCAGAAGAGTTTGAAATTAAAGCCGGAAAAATGGGGGAGGTTATTACTGACAGAAGAATATCGGAACGTGGTGTTTGATTTTTTGGACAAACCGTTACCAGTCGCTCTTTTTGTCGTTTTAACACCGAATGCACAATTAGTGGCATCGTCCAGCTTTCCCATACCGTGCCAGAGAACAAAGGGTGAGTTTTTCATAATTATTGTGTCATGACTGAATAATCAGAAATATTTTAACAACTCTCTAAGAATTTTTTATCTCACTTTAACGATCGTTATTATTTAGCGTAAATATATTACGAACATTTATATTATAGAAACAAATGTATGTTATTAATGTAGGAGTTTACGCAGTCAAGGTAAAGCAAGCGCCATTACCAAAAGACAAGGAAGTATGTTCAGCTATGTTAATCGTGGGAGATTTATCCCATCGGATTGTCGATCAATTGGCTACATTAGTAGATAATATTGTCGCTCCCCTTCTCACCAAGCCAGAAAATCACAAAGATTTACCGGAAGTAGCGATTCACGACATATGTAAGCACGTACACGCTCTCCGTGGTACGTTATATCAGGTGATGAAGCAAGTCTTTTTAAGTCTTAAATTTCCGTCTTTTCACAAATAAAACCTTTAATGAAGGATATTACGCTTGAATTCACAGGTAAAAGGTCAAGTAAATGGACGAACGGTACTACCAATGCCAGCAGGTCTCGAAAAGGTGACGGAAGTCGAGAGATTAGTTTCTGCAGAGGGACCGCAAGCGGCTGATCTGTATCTTAAAAGTGCTATAGAGGGTGTAGTGATAAAGTGGGCTTACTTAGTGAACGACGTAGTCACTCACGAGTCCAGTGTCGCGTTTGAAAATGGACAGAATCCGACGCCTAACGTCGAATTGGAGTACTGGTCTACCAGATTGGCGAATTTGAGGTATTGAGTAATGAACATATATTTTTTCACACAGAATTTTTATAAGACGGTTGAACGCACTTTTCTCTCTACAGAATTTCTCTTTATAAAATAACACGTATATTATATTATTTTATAGTAAAAATATCTGTTATCGCGCGTATCTTTTGCAGATACATCTACGATCAATTGCAAGAAGACCGCGTGAGGAAGATGGCGATAATTCTCGAGAAAACTGACAGTGCGTATTTTCCCTGCTTCCGCACGTTGTTCGACAATATTGTCTCCTCGTTGGCCGAAGCGAAGGACATAGCGTTGTACTTAACGCCTCTGGCGAAATGTTTCAAGTCTATAGAAGAGATTGACTTCGCCGAAGCTAAGCCGCTGATGGCAACACTCATACACTCGCTCGGATTAGCGTGGGCAAAGTGCAAGAGTTATCAAAGTTCTAGTAAACTCATCATCATACTTCGGCAAATATGCAACTTATTAATACAGGAGGCACGCCGGTTTCTCGATCCGACATCAATATTTCAGAGTGATGTCGATGAAGCTCTTCAGCGCGTTAAAATATCGAGAGGTAATGACCATTTGTTAAGTTGAGCAATTAAATCTCTTGCTAGTGAGTTGCCAAGAACTTATCGTATCAAAATAAAATTGTTATTTTTTATTATTATTGTTAATTGAATCTTCTCACATTACATCGAAATTGGAATACGAAAATTTATCAATTTAGCAGCGTAAGTGCAGAAACTTTCAAATGTTAAATTTTATTAGAATAACGATACACATTGCTAATTAATATTATAAATTTAAAAAATCTTATATCCCAAGTGACATTTCAATACATACTGTATATTACGATCTACTGAACTTTATCTGAGAAATATTTTTCAATCAGGAGTACTGGAGGAATTCAAAAAACAGTTCGATTTGAGAAAGCACATGCCCGGCTTGAAACCGGAAGCTCCACCTTGGACATTCAATTCAACCGCCGTCTTCACTCGTCTCGATGCTTTTCTGAAACGACTGTCGGATATCGAGTGGCTCTTCGATACCGTCCTCGAATTTTCCAAGTTGGAAAAGATTGAAATAGGCGGCATTCTCGGACGGTCTTTGAGCACGAGAATTATAAGTGTGTTCAAAGAATTCCAGCAGCTTTTCGTTTCGTTTACCGTAAGAGCCAGCGACGTTCTCGAGCCGGACGACGAATCTTTCGTCGTCGATTGCACTAAGTTCGCTGAATCCATTACCGATCTCGATAATAAACTGGCAGCGATTCTATGCCAGGCTTTCGACGACTGCGGGAATCTTGAAAGTGTTTTCAAGGTTTGCAATTCATTTTCGCTTTTCTTAACACACAATAGATTTCGGCAATTGTCCGAAATGTAAAAGATATTTGTTTCAATTTATCAGTTGATAAATATCGCCGGGTCGGTGTTGGAACGTCCTGTCATACGAAAACAATTTACTAATCGGTATGCTAGGATCCTCGAGCTTTTAAACATGGAAGTTTCGACAGTGGAAATTTTATTCAATCGCGGTAGCAGGGGTGCTCTAATTAATCTACCGCCTTTGGCTGCTGCTTTAACGTTCACCAATATGTTGCGGCAGCGTATCGACCTGCCTATACAATCGTTCAAAGCCATGCCGTATCCGTATGTATCAAATTTTTTTTCAAACTTAATCTCTCAGATAGAGAAAGAGTACTTCGTACTTTCATGAAAAAAATTGATGAGAAAATATGAAGAGAAAAATGAATAACATTTCTAAATATCTCTTCGATACTCCACTGATACATTTATATTTGCCTTTTATTTGTAGAATTGTTTACAGCGATGAAGGTAATAATATAATGGCACGTTACGAAAGATTGATGAAAATATTTGCCGATAAAGAGGACGAGCTTTTTATTGAGTGGGCGCGAACGGTACCGCAAACTGTTGACCTTGGCCTCAAACTTCATTTGCTTTGTAGAGACGCTGACGGTATTTTGCTATTAAATTTCGATCCAGATCTTCTCGCAGTGTTGAAAGAAGTGAATTATTTGAAACAAATGTCGCGTTCCGATATCCCCCAAGAAGCAATCAAGGTACGTAGTCTCAAACGCTTTTTTTAATTAAAATGAACAAAATCATGTGTTCGCGCTCAGAAAAATTTATGCTACGAAAATTCGTCGCTACCACGTGATGTTTAATTATTTCCATTTTATATCACATCATCAGGTATCCGAGAGCGCGGAGACGTTCAGAAAATTTCGCACGATGCTAGGTAGCACGGTTGATTCATACAACAATATACGTAAAACAACTAAACGTATTGAATTTGATCTAATCGAACTGGAAGTAGCACGGATCGATTCCCTGATATCCCGCGGAGAAGATGAACTGTGCTGGAGATCAGACGGGCTTCTGGAATATATAACGGAGTTGGGCGATCTCGTAGAGGGATTGTGGAAGCGCATGAAGTCCACCCAATCGAACGTAGAGAGGATCAGAAACATTTTGGAGCCTTGGACGAAAACGCCCCTCATAGAACGGAAGGACCGTCGTAAGGAGACATTGTTGGCTTTGGAAGACCATTCAGAAAAAGTATCAAAATGTTACGCGGAGATCACGAAGGCCGCTGAACAGATACACTCGATATTGGAAGAAAATAAAATGCTCTTCCAAATTAATGAGACCGAACAGGAAGCTTGGCAAGAATATGTGAAGTATATTGATGACATCGTGATCGAGTCTCTTCGAAAAGCAGTTGGATGCTCTTTAGGTTTATATCCATTTTATAATTAAATTTTTCTTAATTGTAATTTTTTTAATTTTTTAATTTTTACATTTTAATAGCATGTAATAATAAATAATATGTCTTTTCTTTAATCATCAATCAATTTAATAAAATAAAATGGAATAAAATCTTTTTACGATGGTTACACTTAGGCTATTTGGCGGAAAGCATGGATCCAATCGGCCAGTGTGAGCCATTACTTGAAGCAAAATTAGAGCTTAGGGAACCAGATTTGTATTACATGCCGTCATTGGAACCCGAAGATCCAGATGGACTTGACCAGCTGATCTTGGGCTTGTTAAACGATATTACCGGCATGGCCGCTTTGGTACCGAGATTAAAAAATGATGCCATAGGATATGCTGAAGAATTAGCATCTGATGCAGACATGAAGGGAATGAAAGATGAAATACTGGCAAGCGTAGCTACTGCTGTAGAGGAGGCTACTGATTTTTGTAGTAACTTTGAAGGTATGATGATAACAATTTCGATTTGAATGAAGCCATTAATATATCCCCAATATTTTTTTCAATAATAATTTGTCAAAAATCTCGTATATAACACAATATATTATAATTGTCGAAGAGAGTTATACTTTTAAATTAATATTTAAATTAATAATATTTTTATTATATAAATTATATATCTGAAGAAGTTAAATTTATATATAAATTTAAATTAAGAAATTAAGAAATAGGCTGGAAAATGGATTCTAAAACGTTCTCTAATTTTCTTATTCCAAAATATAAATTGCGTTATTTTTTTAATCAACATCTTCAATGTTTGCTAGGTTACGCCTATTTATGGCTAGATGATAGGGATGTTGTGATGCAACAATTCCTCGAGTACAGTCGACAATTGTCAGTGGAAGAAATGGACATGATAGCGGCCCAGGACCCTAAAGGTCCGACGAAGTCACCGCCGAAAATGGAGCAATTCCGCGAACAAATTGACCTTTACGAGGGCCTCTATCTCGAGATCGAGGAAATGGATCTGTCCAAAGTATTTTGCGGCTGGTTCAGGGTAGATCTAAGACCCTTCAGACAGTCGGTGCTGAATACAGTGTGCAAATGGTCGAGCATGTTCAAAAAACATTTGGTCGATCGTGTAACAAGCAGCCTTTCTGATCTGGGAACGTTCATAAGGTATTCCCACATAAAACATAATAAACGACACATAATAATGTAATTTATAATAAAATGTCTTAAAATTCAAAGTAAGATATCATCTCTAATACAACATTTAGATCATTATCTTAACTCGTGTAAAAAGTCTATATGTGTATTTTTTAATTTTAATCGATATTACAGCTACTTAAATCTTTAATTATCATATTTGGCTTTCAGATTAGCGGACGAGGGATTATTACAGCAAGTACAACCGGGTGATTATGCGGCTCTAGTTAGCGTAATGGGCTACCTACTGCAGGTAAAAGAACGCCAGCCAACTACGGACGAGATGTTTCTTCCATTAGAGGAAACTATTGAGTTGCTCAAGTTCTACGATCAAGATATACCTGAAGAAGTAAACGTACTGTTGCAAGAGCTGCCGCAGCAATGGGCAAATACGAAAAAACTCGCTCTTATGGTGAAGCAGCAAGTTGCGCCATTACAGGCAGGTCCGTAAAATAAAAAGCCACCGACATTATTAAGTTGACTATAGTCAGTCAACGCGTACTATTTTATTTAAGTAAAATATATAGATAAAAATATTTATTTTTTAAATTAGTAATAGTGTACCCAATGTTATCTGAAAACGAAATTTTTTAGAATTTAGTTTTAAACATTATATATAATTATTTAAACATTATATATAATATTATTGTCCCATAATATATATACTGTTCGTATACAAATTATTAAATGTAATAAATATATATGAAAATAATAGGTGAAGTATCGAGGATTCGAGGTCGGATCTCCGCGTTCGACATAACAATAAGCCAGTATCGAGAGGCATTTCGACGATACACGTTCTTTAGGTACGACTGCAAGAATCCGTACGAGCTATTAGACGAGGCTCACAAGGAGATCCTCATGTTGGAACGTCAAATGAAGGATATACAAGAATCCGCCTCGCTGTTTGAAGTGATGGTACCCGAATTTAAACAGCTGAGGCAGTGTAGGAAGGAGCTGAAGATGCTTAAGCAGCTCTGGGATTATGTAAATATAGTGCAGAGTAGTATCGAGGGCTGGAAGACGACGCCCTGGAGGAAAATTGACGTGGAGAATATGGACATCGAGTGCAAAAAGTTTGCGAAGGAGATACGTGGTTAGTAGCTAAGAAATTGTCCACGGTCCCGAAGGATTTCCTCGAATTGCGCGGTGTTTTATGTCCTGAATATATCTTTATAAAATATTACTATTCTTCGCGCTGCCCCTTTTTTGCTCTCAAATTACCGTTACGTAAAATATAGCTGTAGTTTTATTATTTGCGAAATCAGGTGAAAATGTTTCTTCTCTTAGTTGAGACGATGCAATTTCATCGAATATATCTTGTCTAGTAGCGCTGGACAAAGAAATGAGACCATGGGACACTTATGTATCGTTGGAAGCGACGGTGAAGAATATGCTTACATCGCTGCGTGCCGTAGGAGAATTGCAAAATCCAGCTATTCGGGAAAGACACTGGCGACAGCTGATGAACAGTACCAAGGTATCGCTAAGGAAATTGCAGAGCGGATGTTTAGTTCATTTCTCTACGATATAAATTCGTTCAAATCAAAAGATGTCCTTAGCTGAAAGAAAATGTAAATTCATACAGACTCAAACACCCTACCTACTTTACAGTCTAACATTTTTAACTATGTTACTACGATTATCGTTATATATAATTTTACAAAATTGTACATAACAATCCTATAACGCAAGTGTGTAATAAATGTGTGTAATAATCACGTCAAATCATACTAGTTGCACCGCTGTATATATACGCTATCGGTGTTACAGAAATTGGGCAACATGACTCCAGAAATGACCGTAAGTCCGCTGTACATACCACGCATACCACGTGAATTTACTTTTTAAATTACATTTTCATTATATTTTCAATAGCTAAGTTTTCGCTATTGCTAGCTTTTCCATAAGTACGCACACGTCATAAGTGTACATTATTTTGTACATTATTTTGTAAGCATGGCTACAGTGCAGCATGCGACACGCTGATTAAATATGAAGTTAGGATTTTAGAATTTTATTATTCGCAAGATTCATACTTATAGGCCCACTTGAATGTACTTATCTAAGGCTGATTTTAATATGAATTTCGCATTTTGTGATGAAATAAAAATAAAACCAACACTCAGCATTAAACGCTAGATATTAGGTAATCCGCTTATTTATAGTTCACCATCATTTCATTATGTAAGTTCTTCATTAGTCATTCATTGTATAAATTATTGTATATTTTTTTATAATAAATTTGCTAATAAACACAGAACATCACATATTTTACATTATTTAGCAACTTCCTACATCACTCTAAATTATAGTATAAGGTAAAATAAATCATACCCCAATATAATTGCTTTTTATCAAGAAAATGTAATTACATCGTCAGACGATTTTTTTACACGTAGGTTCGTTTCGTCATGGACGAATCAACGACTCTAGCCGATCTGCTCGAGTTGAATCTCCACGAATGCGAGGAGGAAGTTAAGAATATAGTGGATAAAGCGGTTAAGGAAATGTCCATGGAGAAGTATATGAAAGAATTGAAAGTTACATGGTCAAAAATGGAATTTGAGCGAGAGGTTCATGCTCGTACGGGAGCTACTTTAATAAGAGCTAGTGAAGAATTGATTGAAACCTTAGAGGAGAACCAGGTTACTCAATTAATATCTCAACTTCGAAGTTAGATCTTAATAATCTTAAACGTTTCTAATTAACTTCAATCAATCAGAAATATCGTGTTCTGATATTTAAAAATATAATTTCCTCCCTAAAATTGCAGGTACAATTGCAAAATTTAATCACTTCAAAATTTATCGCGCACTTCCTGGAGGAGGTGTCATCGTGGCAGAAGAAATTGAGTATCGCCGATCAGGTGACGACGATTTGGTTCGAGGTTCAACGCACTTGGACGCACCTCGAGAGCATCTTCATGTCGTCCGAAGATATTCGACGGCAGTTGCCAGTGGATGCTGAGCGGTTCGATCGCATCGACAAGGAATTTAAGGAGATGACGGAGGAGATGGCGAAAACGCCGAACGTCATCGAGGCGACGAATAAGGACGGTCTCGTGTCCGCTTTAGATATTTTGCAAAAAGGGCTCGTATTATGCGAAAAAGCCCTGGCGGAGTATCTCGAAACCAAACGTCTCGCATTCCCGCGATTCTACTTCGTCTCTTCTAGCGATTTGCTGGATATTCTCTCGAACGGGAATCAACCGGAAATAGTGGCGAAACACTTGACAAAGTTATTCGATTCTATGGCGCGTTTGAACTTTGACACTGAGAATATCTCGTTAAAGCGCGTCCTAGGTAAATAATTAATCACGAGCAACATCTCGCGCTGAATATTAGTCATTTAACTTTTTACGTTTCAGGCATGTTTGCTAAAGACGGCGAATACGTGGAATTCGCAAATTGCGAGATGATCTGCGAAGGACCCGTGGAAGGATGGTTGAATCGTCTTCAGAAAGCCATGCGCGTGTCCATCCGGCATTACTTCAGCGAAGCGGTCGTGTCGTATGAAGAAAAGCCACGGGAGCAGTGGCTGTTCGATTATCCAGCCCAGGTGTCTCTCTGCGGAACGCAGATTTGGTGGACTACTGAGGTCAATATGGCCTTCGCACGTCTCGAGGAGGGCTACGATAACGCAATTAAGGACTATCTGAAGAAGCAGATCTCGCAGCTGAGCACCTTGATTACGTTACTGATAGGCGAACTGACTAAGCAGGAGAGACAAAAGGTCATGACCATCTGTACGATCGACGTTCACTCCAGGGATGTTGTAACGAAGCTGGTGCAGTCGAAGGTGGAGAGTGCGCAGGCCTTCCAATGGCAGAGTCAACTGCGACACAGATGGGACGAGAAGGAAAAAGATTGCTTTGCAAATATTTGCGACGCACAGTTCAAATATTCTCACGAATACCTGGGCAATACACCCAGGTTAGAACAAGCATATTTCGCTTAATATTTATTTGCTTTTATCGATTTTCACCCATGTATAATACTACATGTATATACAATATGTTTGTTTACTTTCTAGATTGGTCATAACGCCGCTAACGGACAGGTGCTACATAACTCTGACGCAATCTCTGCATCTTATCATGGGTGGTGGTCCAGCTGGACCGGCTGGGACCGGAAAAACCGAGACCACGAAGGATCTCGGCAGAGCTCTCGGCATAATGGTGTACGTGTTCAATTGCTCCGAGCAGATGGACTACAAATCCTGTGGTAACATATACAAGGGTCTGGCGCAGACCGGCGCGTGGGGTTGCTTCGACGAATTCAATAGGATCACCGTCGAGGTGCTCTCGGTGGTCGCTGTGCAAGTAAAATCAATTCAGGATGCCATCAGAGATAAGAAGGAAAAGTTCAATTTCATGGGCGAGATGATAGCTCTCGAGCCGACCGTTGGCATATTCATCACCATGAATCCCGGTTATGCGGGTCGTACAGAATTGCCGGAGAATCTGAAGGCGCTTTTCCGTCCCTGCGCCATGGTAGTGCCCGATTTCGAGCTGATATGCGAGATAATGTTAGTAGCGGAGGGATTTCAGGATGCAAGAGTACTCGCGAGAAAATTTATCACGTTGTATACGTTGTGCAAGGAATTGTTATCCAAACAGGATCATTATGATTGGGGTTTGAGAGCAATAAAGTCGGTTTTGGTGGTTGCAGGCAGCTTGAAAAGAGGCGATCCCGGCAGACCTGAAGAACAGGTATTGATGAGAGCTCTGAGAGACTTCAACATTCCCAAAGTAGTGTCGGACGATCTACCAGTTTTTATGGGGCTGATAGCCGATTTATTCCCAGCATTAGACGTTCCTAGAAAAAGAGACGTTGAGTTCGAGAAGATGGTTAAGCAAGCGGCCGCCGATCTAAGTCTGCAACCGGAAGACGGCGTCATTCTCAAGGTTGTACAGCTCGAGGAACTGTTAGAAGTGAGACATTCCGTCTTTATCGTAGGTACAGCTGGTTCCGGAAAGACTCAAGTTTGGAAGACGCTATTCAAGACATATCATAACGTGAAAAGAAAGCCGATCTACAACGATCTCAATCCAAAAGCTGTGACCAACGATGAGCTCTTCGGTATCATCAATCCAGCGACGCGGGAGTGGAAAGACGGCCTCTTCTCGGTGATCATGAGAGAGCAGGCCAACTTGGGCGGTGAAAATCCAAAATGGATCGTCCTGGACGGCGATATCGATCCAATGTGGATCGAATCGCTGAATACCGTTATGGACGACAACAAAGTTCTGACATTGGCCAGCAACGAACGAATCGCCCTTACATCGGCCATGAGACTACTGTTCGAGATCTCGAACCTAAGAACCGCCACACCCGCCACGGTCTCGCGTGCCGGTATTCTATATATAAATCCGCAGGATTTAGGATGGAATCCGTACGTGACCAGTTGGGTCGAGAAGCGATCTTTGCCGAATGAGAAGTCGAATCTGGTCATGCTCTTCGACAAATACATTCCAGTTTGTCTTGAGACTTTACGAACGAGATTCAAGAAGATAACGCCCATAGCCGATATGGCGCACGTCGAAATGCTGTGCCAGCTTCTCCATTGTCTTTTAAGACCAGAGCTAACGACCAACGACTTTCATAAGGAGTATTACGAACTTTATTTCGTATTCGCCGCCGTCTGGGCTTTCGGTTCCTCCATGTTTCAAGATCAAACTGTCGATTACCGAGTAGAGTTTACTAAATGGTGGACCAACGAATTCAAGCAGGTGAAATTCCCGTCGCAAGGGACGGTTTTCGACTATTACATCGACAACGAGACGAAAAATTTCGTTCCCTGGACGGAGCGTCTCCCGAAATTCGAGTTGGATGCGGAGATACCGTTGCAAGCCGTTCTTGTCTACACGTCGGAGTCTATCAGAATAAAATACTTTCTCGACTTGTTGATGCCCGAGAAACACCCGATAATGTTGGTCGGCACGGCTGGTTGCGGCAAGACCGTTCTGATCGCCGAGAAACTTCTTCAGCTTTCTGAGAATTATGCGATTTCCAATGTACCGTTCAATTTCTACACATCGTCCGAGATGTTGCAGAAAATCCTGGAGAAATCATTGGAAAAGAAAGCGGGCAGAAATTATGGCCCGCCGGGAAACAAAACCTTGGTGTATTTCATCGACGACCTGAACATGCCGGAAGTGGATGCGTATGGTACTGTCCAGCCTCATACGTTAATTAGACAACACTTAGATTACGGTCATTGGTACGATCGAACTAAATTGACCCTGAAAGACATTCACAATTGTCAATACGTCAGCTGCATGAATCCGACCGCCGGGTCGTTTACGATTAATCCAAGGTTGCAAAGACATTTTGCTGTTTTTGCCGTCAGTTTTCCAAACGTGGATTCTTTGACAACAATATATGCCTCCATTTTGTCGCAGCATCTCGCGAATGTAGAACACAGGTAACATTGGAATAGATAATAAAAAATTTTCTATATATAAAATATACATTCGCAATAATTGAGTCGTTTATTGAATAACATTATAATTCTCGAAAATTATTCGACTGTTATTATAATATTAAATAATCAGGTTTCCTACAAGCGTCACTGAATTATGTCCCAACATCGTGCAAGCAAGCATTCAACTACATCACCGTTGCGCTCAAATGTTTCTACCAACAGCTGTCAAGTTCCATTATATCTTCAATCTCCGCGAACTTTCCAACTGCTTTCAAGGTTTATTGTTCAGCGGCAACGAGTGTTTACAGTCCTCGGTGGATCTAATCAGACTCTGGATGCACGAGACTCAACGTGTCTACGGAGATAAGCTAATAGACGAGAAGGATATCGAAAGTTTCTTGAAACTACAACTCGATATCCTGAAAAAGAATGTGGAGGAAGTGGACGAGGGCGCGATTCTGGAAAAGCCGAATATTTATTGCCATTTTGCAGGTCCATATTTTCTAATTTGGTTTTAGTCCTCCTATTGCAAATATTTTTTCCAAAATAATTAATACCTGATTTTAATTTTTTTAATAATCAACATTTATGTTTTTTAAATCAATTTTTTTAATAATGAACATTTATATGAAAGTATATAATTTTTCAAAAATTATTTAAAAAATTGCGCAACGGATTTAGGAGGCGTTGGAGAGCCGAAGTACATGCCCGTCAAGGATTGGACGACTTTACATCGACTATTGTCAGAAGCGATGGTCAGCTATAATGATTTGGTAGCGGCTATGAATTTAGTGCTTTTCGAAGATGCTATGATGCACGTATGTCGCATAAATAGGATCTTAGAATCACCCAGAGGCAGTGCGCTTTTAGTGGGCGTGGGTGGTTCCGGTAAACAGAGTCTTTCGCGATTAGCAGCCTTTATAAGTTCATTGGAGGTCTTTCAAGTTCAGCTGAAGAAGGGCTACGGCGTAACTGACCTGAAATTGGAACTCGCCGCTTTGTACTCAAAAGCAGGCTTGAAAAATTTGGGTATCATGTTTCTGATGACAGACGCCCAAGTACCGAATGAACAATTTCTAGTACTTATCAATGATATGCTCGCGTCTGGAGAAGTTCCCGATTTATTTGCCGAGGACGAGGTGGAGAATATAATAGCAGGTTTAAAAAGCAATTTTAATTAAAACGTTAGATATATAGTACATAAAAATGTTAGATAAAGTAGATAAAATAATCGCGTAATGATATTCACAAAAATATTTTTATTTAATTTAATAATCTGTCAAAAATCATTTTATTAGTAATATTGCTATTTATTAGTATACTCTATTTTTTATTATTATTTACTAAAATCGTTAAACATTACAAAGGAAGGTACAAGCGTTAATATCTTGTTAAATATTATCAGGGGTTCGTAACGAGGTGAAAGGCGCCGGTATGTTGGACACGCGCGAAAATTGCTGGAAGTTCTTCATCGATCGCGTTCGCCGACAACTTAGGATAGTATTATGTTTCTCTCCCGTCGGTTCGACACTGCGGGTTAGATCTAGAAAATTTCCGGCAATCATAAATTGCACAATGATAAACTGGTTTCACGAGTGGCCTCAGGAGGCATTAATGTCTGTATCAAAAAGATTTTTACAGGAACTGGAGGAACTACCGGAAACTTACAGGTACTATAATAATAATATACAAATGTGAACAAAAATAAGCTACAGCTCGAAATAAGGAATTCTTTCTGATAGAGAATCGGCTGCCAAATTTATGGCCCACGCACACACCACCGTAAATATAGCCAGCCGTCATTATCTGAGCAGTGAGCGTCGTTATAATTACACGACTCCGAAGTCTTTCTTGGAACAAATAAGTTTATACACCAGATTGTTAAAAACAAAAACTTCCGAACTACGTGCGAGAGTGGCTAGATTAGAAAACGGCTTGGACAAGTTGAGATCAACAGCCATAGAAGTGGATAAGTTAAAAAAGAAGTTAGCTGTACAAGAGGTAGAATTACAGCAGAAGAACGAAGCTGCAGACACTTTAATTGCTATAGTTGGTGTCGAGACAGAGAAAGTCCAAAAAGAAAAAGCAATAGGTTTGTCACAACATTAATGATACACTATACAATAAAATTACATTAGTTCTACACATGTATTTAAAAATAATATAATTTAACTGACAAATGTTATTTAATCTAGCGGATGAGGAGGAATCTAAAGTGGCCGTGATAGCTGACGAAGTTTCGAAAAAGCAAAAAGAATGCGAGGCGGACTTAGTAAAAGCCGAGCCTGCTTTGCTGGCCGCACAAGAAGCTCTAAATACTTTGAACAAGGCGAATCTAACGGAATTAAAATCATTCGGGTCGCCTCCTGGCGCTGTAACCAACGTCACTGCTGCAGTCATGGTCCTCTTGGCACCAGCTGGCAAAGTACCTAAGGATCGTAGTTGGAAAGCCGCCAAGGTATTGTCATCGATTGAAACAATTCGAGAGAAACCTTCTCTCATCGTGAACAACAAACGTTAAAAGTAAAATATTTTTCGTTTTTCAATAAAGATCATGATGGCAAAAGTGGACTTTTTCTTGGATTCTCTGATCAATTATGACAAAGAGAATATACATCCCGAGGTAATTAAAGCAATACAGCCCTATCTCAAGGACTCCGAATTCGAGCCTGAATTCGTAAGATCCAAGTCAGCCGCTGCGGCAGGCTTGTGCGCCTGGGTGATCAATATCATCAAATTCTACGAAGTCTTTTGCGATGTGGAACCGAAACGGAAGGCACTCGCACATGCGAACGCGGAGTTGGCTGCAGCTCAGGACAAGCTTAGTGGTATCAAGCGAAAAGTAGCTGTAAGTAACAGTTAATATTAAATATCAAATATTCTCTAAGATTCAATGCTTCAGAGTTTCAGAAAGTAAACAAATACATATATATATATATTATTTCACGATACTTTGTTATCATTAAAATAGTTTGGATAACTAATCTTTTTCCCAGTCCTTGGAAGAGCAATTGGCAAAGTTAACAGCAGACTTTGAGCAAGCGACATCCGAGAAATTGAAATGCCAACAGGAAGCCGATGCCACCAACTCAACGATCGCATTAGCGAACAGATTAGTCGGCGGTCTGGCGTCCGAAAACGTCCGCTGGGCCGATTCAGTCGCCAAGTAAGCATTTTCACGAGCATTTTTATTTTATCACGTTATATAAAAATAAAAACAAAATAAAAAATAAAAAATTGTAAAATGTTTGTAGTTTCATGCTTCAAGCATCAACACTACCCGGCGATGTACTGTTAGTGACAGCTTTCATATCCTATGTGGGTTGTTTTACAAAACAATTCCGACAGGATTTGCTAAATAAGCAATGGTTACCGTTCATGCGCAGCGTGGAACCGATAATCCCAATTACCGAAGGCCTGGATCCTCTCTCGCTGCTAACGGACGATACGCAAATCGCTAAATGGAATAACGAGGGATTGCCGAACGATCGAATGTCGACGGAGAACGCCACGATACTGACCAACTCCGATCGTTGGCCACTAATGATAGATCCACAGGTACGACATCAAGAAATTAAAGAATTCAATTGGGTAAACAAATCTTTTACAGCTTCAGGGTATAAAGTGGATCAAGGAAAAGTACGAAGACGAGCTAAAAGTGATCAGATTGGGTCAACGTGGTTACCTGGACGTGATCGAATTATCATTAGCGAACGGATCTACAGTCCTACTGGAGAACATCGGGGAGACTGTAGATCCCGTCTTGGATCCTCTGCTTGGTCGAAATTTAATCAAGAAAGGTCGAGCCATTAAGATCGGTGATAAAGAAGTGGAATACAATTCCATGTTCAGATTACTGCTGCACACGAAACTGGCTAATCCCCATTATAAGCCGGAAATGCAAGCGCAAACTACACTAATTAATTTCACGGTGACGAGGGACGGCTTGGAGGATCAATTGCTCGCGGAAGTGGTTAAGGCGGAGAGACCAGATTTGGAGGAGTTGAAGGCAGAGCTTACCAGGCAACAGAATGACTTTAAGATTACTCTCAACAGTCTCGAAGATTCGCTTCTGTCGAGGTACAAATTTGTCATTAAACAACCCAAGATTTAGAAACTATTTATATACGCGATAAATTATGTTGAAAAATACATTTCACTCGAAAAAGCTTGCTCGAAACGCTTCTCCAAAAACATACATTTTCTGTAAATATTACAATAATAATTTATTCAATATAACAACATTTATTATAATATTTTCTCTAAAAAAAATCATATATAATTTTTTCTAATCTATTTGTAGCCAAAAGATAAAGTTAAATAATTAAATGTGCTTGACGAGCGATAAATATATATTTACGCGCAATGTATATTTTTATTAATTTTGATGTTATTATTTAAGGCTATCATCAGCCGGCAGCAATGTCCTCGAAGACACATCTCTTGTGGAGAATTTAGAGACCACTAAACGTACTGCTGCGGAAATCGAGTCTAAAGTGACGGAAGCTCGCGGTACTAGCAGACAGATTGACGCGGCTCGAGAACTATATCGGCCAGCAGCGGCGAGAGCCTCGTTACTGTACTTTATTCTAAACGACCTGAATACGATCAATCCTATCTATCAATTTTCGCTAAAGGCCTTCAGCGTAGTCTTTCAGAAGGCGATCTTGAAGGCCGATCCTGCGCCCGACGTTGCAGGAAGAGTGCAAAATCTGATTGAATGCATCACGTATTCAGTTTTTATGTACACCAGCAGGGGACTTTTCGAGTGCGACAAGCTGATCTTCGCCTCGCAAATGGCTTTTCAAATCTTATTGGTAAGAAACGAAGTCACGGCCAGCGAGCTGGACTTCCTTCTGAGATTCCCTATAACACCACATGTCACCTCGCCAGTCGATTTCCTCACCAACACCAGTTGGGGTGGCATAAGAAGTCTCGCTACGAGGGAAGAGTTTCGGTACGCACGATGAGAAATTGTTGTCCCGTTGTCCCCTTAGCTGCTCACTTATCTTGCTTGTTTGAAGGAATTTGGACCGAGACATCGAGAGTTCCGCCAAACGCTGGAAAAAGTTCGTAGAGTGCGAATGCCCGGAGCGCGAGAAGTTTCCTCAAGAATGGAAAAATAAGACGGCTATACAACGTCTGTGCATGCTGAGAGCTCTCAGACCGGACAGGATGACGTATGCCATTGCAGCGTTTATCGAGGAGAAACTCGGTGCGAGATACATTGAGGCGAGAACGGTAGAGTTCGCGAAATCTTTCGAAGAGACTAGCCCGAGTACTCCCATTTTCTTCATTCTGTCACCCGGAGTAAATCCATTGAAGGTAATTACAAAATATTTCCCTTTACCGTTTTTCTTATACGCAAAGTCTTCAATAATTTCTAAAATTCGTTTCAAAATTTCTAAAATCAATAAAAATCAGATTAGATTTATTATATAAAACAAAAAAATAAAAGTTAGAGAGAAAGAGAATAAGATAAAAGTATCTTATTTTGTATATATTTCAGGATGTAGAGGATCTTGGTCGTCGTCTTGGTTTTATGTCAGATAATCAAAATTTCCACAATGTGTCCCTTGGTCAAGGACAAGAAACGGTGGCCGAACAGGCTATAGACGTAGCAGCCAAAAATGGGCATTGGGTGGTGTTGCAAAATATTCACTTAGTAAAAAAGTGGCTTCCACTACTCGAGAAGAAATTGGAGATGGTCGCGGAAGGTTCTCATTCCGATTACAGAATGTTTATGAGCGCAGAACCGGCTAGTACGCCAGCTGGCCATATAATACCTCAAGTAAAAATATTCTTATATTTCTACCTTTTTAAAAAGATTTAAAGATAATAATCAATTTAAAAATTTTATTCTAAGAAATTCTATTTTATTTATTTTATTTAAAAAATTTTTTAATTGTAAATTTTAATTAACTGCTTAAATGTAATGAAAAGAAACTTAACTCGATAAACTTAATATTTGTTCATCAATAATAAATTTTTAATTATTTTCAGGGTATTTTGGAATCATCGATTAAAATTACAAACGAACCACCCACCGGCATGCAAGCTAATTTGCATAAGGCTCTAGACAATTTTACTCAAGAGACTTTAGAAATGTGCTCTAAAGAAGCTGAGTTTAAAGCAATTTTATTTTCTTTATGCTACTTCCACGCAGTCGTCGCGGAACGTCGTAAATTCGGACCCCAGGGTTGGAATAAAATATATCCCTTCAATGTGGGAGACTTGAACATCAGTGTCAGTGTACTTTATAATTATTTGGAAGCAAGTCCGAAAGTACCTTGGGAAGATTTAAGGTTAATGTATATATTTATATTCTTAATTAAGATCAATAATAAATAAAATAAATAAACTAAATAATTTGTTAAAAATGATGTAAAATTAATAAAGCTACGTACGTAACTATTATAATTTAACTCTTAACAAAATGTAAAATTATTTTTCAAAATATGAATAAAAGAATTTAAAGAATTTATTTATATATGTTTAATAATAATTACTATTCTTAAAAAGGTATCTCTTTGGAGAAATTATGTATGGTGGTCATATAACAGACGATTGGGATAGAAGACTTTGCGTGTCTTACCTTGAAGAATTAATGCAGCCTGACCTGATCGATGGAGAATTGCAATTGGCACCAGGTAAATTAATAGACGTTCCATTATTCAAGCATAATATTTGATTTAAAGGGTAATATTAAAAATAATTAATATTAAAATAATAATAATAATATTAAAAATAATTTAAAAAATCATGAATTACTTTGCACCTCAGGTTTTCCTGCGCCTCCTAATACAGATTTAGTCGGTTATCATACATATATTGACGAAGCTATACCACCGGAATCACCGTATTTATATGGATTACATCCAAATGCGGAAATCGGCTTTTTAACGATGACGGCTGAGAATTTATTCCGAACGGTTTTTGAAATGCAACCGCGTGATACTGGTAGTTCAGGAGGACAAACAATTACCAGAGAAGAGAAGGTGTTATTATACATTTTTTTTCATATATTATATGTGATATATAATTTGCGTCGTATTTATCTTGCAGGTGAAGCAAGTATTAGACGAGATAATAGAGAAGCTACCCGAAGAGTTCAACATGACGGAGATCATGGGAAAAGTAGAAGAACGGACACCTTACGTGATCGTCGCCTTTCAAGAATGCGAGAGGATGAATTTCCTGACGACCGAGATCAAACGATCGCTACGGGAATTAGATCTGGGCCTCAAGGGCGAACTCACCATAACGTCGGATATGGAAGACTTGGAGAACGCGTTATTCTTCGATCAAGTTCCGCCAGTATGGGCTAGCAGAGCTTATCCGTCTTTATTGGGTCTGACCGCTTGGTTCGTCGATCTGCTGCTGAGGATCAGAGAGCTGGAAACATGGTCCACGGATTTCGTTGTATGTACACAAATTATACACGATGACGATAACACGTTCTCACAGACAGAGCTAACGTAACGTGCAAAACAATTAATTCTCTTCCAGTTACCGGCGTCGGTGTGGCTCGCCGGGTTTTTCAACCCCCAATCGTTACTCACCGCCATCATGCAATCGACAGCTAGGAGGCACGAGTTGCCGCTCGACAAAATGTGCCTTCAGTGCGACGTGACCAAGAAGAACAAGGAGGAAGTCACGTGAGTAGAAAAAATAATTGGCTGGAAGTAGAAGTTTCGCGGGTTATAATCTACGCAGTCGCGAGGGCAGAATAGTTATCGCCTGTTAGCTCGATTCGTCCTGTATATCGAGCCGAGGAGTGACTTCCTTCCCGATTCGTTCGTGTTAGGTCAGCGCCGAGGGACGGAGCCTACGTTCACGGAATATTTATGGAAGGCGCGCGATGGGACATCCAAACAGGAATCATCGTCGATTCCAGACCCAAGGAATTATACCCGGCGATGCCGGTGATTAATGTACGCGCAATCACGCAGGATAAACAGGATTTGAGGAACATGTACGAGTGCCCGGTGTACAAAACACGCACGCGTGGTCCGACATATGTATGGACGTTTAATTTAAAAACCAAGGACAAACCGGCTAAATGGACATTGGCCGGTGTGGCTCTCTTGCTACAAACCTAGATAGAATAATCATTGTTATATTTAGCAATTAATCAACGTTGATTGTTTAAATAATACTACATAAGTGTGTATTGACATCGTGATACCTGCTCACAAGGAGATAAATATTAATTATTTCTTTGGATATTTTTGCTGATGATCTTTGTTATATAGATAAGACAGTATTTTACACTTCTCTTTGTTGTAAAAAGATTGTAAAAATATTAATTAGAATTAATTAATTAAGATTGATACAATTGTTCTTATTTATTTATAGTATGCTCCTTGTTATATTTTTGAATTCTAATAAAGATATAATACTGTACATGCATCAATATTTTATATATAGTCATTTAGACATTATTCATTACTAGACATTACTTTGAATCTGAGATAAATTTGCTCTTTGTTTTTTCAAAACGATGTATCATGCGACACAAATCCGCAATTACGACATATAAAGAAGAGAACGATGGCAAATCCCAAATGGTCGATAAAAGGTGGGGTATTTTACTCGAAGTCGATTAATCGAGACCGAGAGTTAATAAAACGTAAAAGGAGAAACGATGCGAAGTCTCTGAGGAGTATCCGGCCCGTTTCACGAACCAACGTTCAGTTTTCCGCGACAAGGAAAAAGGAGAAATTATCCGTCATTCGTCGAGAGCCCTCCCTGAAGACATCAAAGATCAATACTGGTACCCTTCGGAGTAAACAAAAGCCGATGCCTATTCAGCTACAAAGTGTCGGTCAATTTAATTTAGTGCTGAGTCCCGAGATAGGGAGACGAGAAAAGGAGGAAGCAAAATATATATATTCGTATGGAGAACATAAAAGTTTTACAATTTTGATATCGCGGTAAAAAATTGCATCGCGTTAGCGGAAGAAACAAAATTTTCGATTTCAACATGTACCACAACCTTTAAAGTACAATTCTTGTAAAATAAAAATGTTATACATGAAAAAACGTTTGAGATCGCAGAAAATACCCGGCGATTTCGTTGTTAATTTTTTTGTAGGTTTATAGAATAAAGTATTTGGCGTGATTAATGTTAACATAATGGGCATAAATTGGAAAAACTCTCTTACAATGATCGAAATTGAAGAGTATTCACGGGAATCTTTTGAATCTTTGCATTGTTTCAATGAATTATGTTTTTAAATTGCAATGAATTATTAGTAAATTTATTCTTTGAGAAAAGATTATACAATGTCTCGATTCATGTACGCGTTAAGAAATAACTTAATACATTGGAGAAGAAACTTGATCCTAGTGTTGATCTATACTGACTCAAATAAAAAAAAAAAAATTTTTCTCCCCAGAGATCGGTAGCATTATTATTATTGCATTCTGGTCACCCTAATAGTTCGGACACACAGCAAACATACAGCGGTACGACTAATAGTACGATCTGCACAAAGTCAACTCATGAATCCCATCGGACAGTAGGGGAACAAAGAAAAAAATTATCGTCTCTTTGATGGCTCCCGGTGATTGGCTCTCGGACACCCTCCTCGTGATACGTGGCGGATCGATGGGTATCCGTGCATCGGCTTCAATCACGGTTTTCATTAAGCTGCACTGGACGGCAGAGGGTAAGAGCGCTTGAGCAGCTCGAATAGCTGATATTTCGTGTGTCAGGAACGAGAGGAAGTTTCTGGTTTCAGGACTTGCACTTCTAGTATGGATACTTCGAAAGAAACTTCAACGCCTAATTGAGCCTCAGGCACTCGTTAGGCAATATCTCGAAAATTGCATCGGTTTTGTTGCTGAAAGAAAGGGGGAAATATATATACACACACACACCCATATATATATATATATATATATATATATATATATATATATATATAGATAGAGAGAGAGAGAGAGAGACTAAAATTTTCTGAAATTTTGTTAGTATTCTGCGAAATAATTGATAAATGTTATCCAATTATTATGGAAGATAGTATGTTAATTCATACATCATTAGCTTCTAATGTTGCCATAATCGCTATAACAATAATGTTGTCAATATTATATTTATACGCAACTTTTGCGTAACTTTTAATCTGTAAGTAATTATGAAATATATTGTTAATCATAGATTATGAATTATCACACAATATATGATTGAAAAAAACAGATTAATTTATTCTAAAAGTACATTTAATACTCGTTTTCTACGTATTAAAATTATTAATGCATTTTTTGAAGAGTGAAACTTATATATATAAGAGTTGGTGAATCACTGCGGTTTAAAGTCTGACAAAACCAAGTCGGCTCGCAGCTCACCAATCATATGCCAGTTTGATGTCGACTAGTCTCCCTTCATTTGAGTTTTTATATATATAAGCTTGAGTTCTCTGTAAGAACTCATTGTGAGTAATGAAAATCCTTGAGATAAGAGTCTTTGAAAGGAATCGAAGTTCGCATTGAGAATCCGCATCAACAGGTAATCTTCTCATTTTGGAAAATTCCATTCTTCGCAATAATCAGTTTTATTCAATGTTATTATTAATAGGTTTGTTTGATGTAGAGATTATACGTAACATTAATCTTGCGCATCTTGTCAGTCATGATAAATGAGGATATTAATAGACATTCGTTAGTATAGCAAATCTATTGTCAATACGATTTCGTATCGCTTCAATTCTTACGACCACCGAAACGTATTTTGATTGATAAAAATCGATAAGTCGAGCATAATACAGTGAAACTTATAAACCGATCGTGTTATTCTGTAGTTTTAAAATCTAGATATTTTCTTCTTTCTTTTTACAAGTACAATCATTGTAAAATAAATAATTATAAAATAAATAGCAAATGATTGAGTTAATTTAATTCCAAAAGTTTGTGCAATCAAGCCTAATTCTATTAATTGTATATAACCCACCTTAAATATAAAGTGTTTAAAAATTTTTGTCTTGAAAACATCAAGATAAATCTATTTTATTCTTTACTTTTAAAATTAATTTACTTTTTAAATTATCTCAATTATATTTCAGGTTCTCACTGGAATCTTAGGAATGAGAAATATAACGTAGGTACTAGAGAAATTTTGAATTTTTTTTTCATCTCAAATTATTACATTAGACAAAAAAAAGCTTCAGATAAAAAATTAGTGAATTTCTTTTCACTATCGAGAGATGCGGTGTGCAGAGTAACTTGGTGTATTGTGTTACATTAGGCGCGATTCGTTGGAAAGTATAACTCACTTTGTTTACTCGATACAAGGAATTCGCGTCATAGTATTGTTTAGAGAAAGGTCCATGGTCATCGTTAGCACGAGGGAGAGTTAATGGCTCCTTTGTTTCGTCCTGAGAGCAGGAAACTTTCATTTTTCATCGGCATCGGTGCGGCTGGGACGCTTCTTTAGCGAGTTAATCATTTTTAAAGGACCGACCGCAGGTGACGGTGCGTCATACTCATCGTGATCGTGATATTAAAGAACGTCAGGCATTCCCGTCTAGAATTAAATTTCTCGGGTAGGGAAAAGCCCGAGTTTAGGCAGTCGCCCGGGTTGCAGAGGGGTAATGAAACGCCACGAGAGCTGCCGCGCAATTTGTTTTGCATACGGACGACATTTTTCACTTCGTAGAAGAATGGCCTGACGTTTAGCTCTCAAGTGTCTCTCGAATGCCTGTGTTGCACTCCTTAATCATAATAGAGATTTCAACAAATCTGAAAGTGGTGTATTCACAGCGGACACTCGTGGCACACGACAAATAAAATTGCATCTTATTGCGACGTAAAGTCTAAAAATATTTTCATGTATCTCTTTTTATGTAATATCTACAATTCGTCACGTTCGGAGCAGACGTCATGAGAGTAAGCCGCGATAAAAATTTCTTAGATATTGAGATGCTTTTTGAAAGAATAGCACGTAGCAGACATAATTTTGCGCTTTAGTTCAGCTGCAAATCTCCTCATTAATGAGACATATGCGAAAAGTATCTTGTTCGAGAACGTGCGATATCACACGTTTCTTTCTTTTCAATTTCTGAATTTCGTGCAGACTGTGAAAGAAAAAATGCGGCTGCAGATTGATCCCGAAATTCGCGTCGCGAATTCTTGTTTCTGCGTGTTTCGTAAGAATTACTGCTCGGAGATATAAGGTATGGAAGTATTAATTAAGTATTTGCGAAGGACGAATTTGAACGGTAGGTGGATGGATCGTGAAGACGGTCGACGTAGCTAACTAGAGAGACCTTTGAGCACCGACTTCGACTCGGGAGATCTGTAAACCAATTAGTGACGCCTCGTCGATACGGAGGGCTAAGTTGTTCTAACCGGATCGCTCGGTTAAACTGCTTACTTGATTACATAACGTTAGTTAGCGTCACTGTAGTCATCTGTCGACCATAGGTGATACTCCTAAATTCCGATCACGTAAGGTTCCGCCAATTTTTGGTGCTTGGGAACGCTTCGACTGTCACTAATGTCAGAAAGGCAATTTTATGGAACGAGACGTGTCGATTCTACACGTCGTCACAATATTTTCGCTTGGATCGATATAACGTTGCGGGAAATCAAACTAGAAAAATAAAAAATTGTGCTTTAATTTAGCAGAGTAATTATCACAATCAGCTTATTCAACCAATTATTCATTATTTAAATGGGAGGATTGGATAAAAATTTTATCGTGCGAAATATACAGAATGTATATAAAGCAAAAATAGTATCTTCATAATAATAACACAAAAGAGGGCAAAATAAAAGAGATTTACACATCCTCGCCTTGTAAATATCCTTTTATTAAGTCGCAGAATGCATCATGTACAATGTGGCATAATATTAAGAATATAGGGGAGAACTTATAAACTCCGGAAATTGTAAACTCCTGTGTACACATACATATACATGTATATATATATATATATGTATCTATATGTATATATATTGCGAATGTATCCCGACAAGGGTCACTCGATATACGCCGCGCTGCGAGCCGTACGTGCGTTCATGCATCCCTCGGGAGATTACAACAAAAACGTAGGGGAAGATAGCACACAGTGGGGCCGCTACCTAAATTCGAACTACGTGTATATTCGTGCGAGATATTTTTTTCTTTACCCTACGCACGAATGCCCACAGGCGTTATCATTGGCCTATTAAATTCAAAAATTACTTTTTCTCAAACGATATCTATATTCATGCAGCGCACGACGACTGCAATTAACTCTTGTACACGCAAACCTCGATTGCACTCGCCATATTCGACTGCAGCTACACATGTTTACTTATCTAGTGCGTAAATTATGCTACCTGAATTTTTGTCTGTTTAAAAATCAATAACAACACTTTATTTACCTGTTTCTCTCGCAATAGAAACAAAAACACGACAGAAATAATATGGACCAGGGTAGTTGTGGATCTCTACAAGAGATACTTTTCCCCCTTACGTTGAAATACACTTCGCAGTAAGTTATTCGAGCCTTGTCAAACAGTAGCTAGTCCGATTGTATACTTTGACTTTCTCTCATCGTTTCCTCTCCCTTCTAGTATTTGGGAGTGCTTTGATATTGCCCTAATTAAAGGCAGCAACTTAATTATACCGGTGATGTTACACAATCCACCAGAGCACCAGTATTATACGGTATTACGGCTTGCTTCGTGTTTTTCGAACAATGAAAAAATCGCTTATTATGTCTAATTTTTCATACGTCCGCCCTATTGTCTGTATACAACAAAATAATTTTTCAGAAGTGCGTTCTCCAGTCTTTTTAAAGTCGATGTTTTAATGTCACGTTCATATTTAATCATTATTTTTGTTTCACATTACAAATGTTCCACTTTCAGCTGTGTCCATAGAAATGGAAATTCGAATCTTTGATGTGTTTGTCGATGTTCTCTCTCTCTCTCTTTCTCTCTCTCTCTCTCAACTCCATTAATGCTAATGTCAGAAATTTTGAATCCGCTGCTTCCTAAGCATGCAAATATCATTCCAGCTTTTAAAAGACAATTTGGCGTGCATCCCGAGGTTGTTCCTGCTATCTTCCTCCCTATGTACTCGAGTCTTGACTAATGACGCGGATACCAATCTCTCCTCTGGCGGAGATTTAAAAGTATCTGAAAAGAATTCTCTGTTTTCAAAAAGTTATATTGGAATATCTCTTTTACCGAACTATTTTTTATCACTACTAGCAACCAATTTACAAAAAAACGACGATTATCTCAGACATGTTTCGCGTGCCATTTGTGCAAATTTATGTCACATTTATGATATACACGACAAAGACGACATTTATAGAACAACTAACTCCAAACAATTTGCAATTTAAACATACATATTCGAGACGTATCTTGAGATGCAGCAGCAAAATTATGTCGTGCTGTTGAAGTGAAGCGCATTGCGACAGGAGATGAATCATAATCATGCCGGTGAGACGTTAAATATTCCTGACACGCCTTCTACAAGTGTGTGGCTCGTCATGTGATAATCAACACGATAATTGCGCTTTCATCGTCGCGAACACTTGTGAGTCCCGGTTCTCGTTGCGCCGTTCCGGCGAGGAAAATATCGCCAGCTAATATTTGCGCGTCGACTGGGTCTGGCTCTGCAGCCCGAGGGGTCCTTGGAGGCAGAGCGTTTATCGTTAATGCGATTAAGTCGATGCGTGATTCATTCCGCGCTGGGCTCTAATAACGCCGTGAGGAAAGACATGTTATCGGCTCCACGAGGCACCGGCCGGCCGATCCATCTTCCAAGCGACGCTTGAATTTCTTTCACTACGGAGACAACCAGCGCAAGATGTGTCTAGATCTAGATAATTAACATCTCCCGACGGGTCATTTCATCGTGTAACTTCGTGACGAGCGCCACAAACTTGGTTTAACTTGCGCTCGAACATCGACAGCAGTGTGCTTCCTAATGAGAAGCTCGTATCCTTTCCCCATGGAAATCAATCTCTTTTTGTAATATGATTTATGTTAGATAATTAACTTTTCCGGCAGGTCATTTCATCGTGCATTCCACTAGAAACTTCATTAAACTAGTCTGTTTTCAATCATATGAACGTCGATGTATCTTCTAACAAGAAATTTAAATTCTTTCTCCATGGAAATAAATCTTTTTTGTATTAATGTAACTTATGTATAGATTTATGTATGTAGATAACCAACTTCTCCAGCAGGCCAACGTGTCGTGCATACATTCTACTTCGTAGAGACGAACTAATCTAATCGTACTAATATCAATATATTTTCTAACAACAAGTTCAGACATTTTCTTCATGAAAATAAATCGTGTTTACATGTTATGATAATTTTAGATAATCAACTTTTCTAAAGAGCTATTTTACCGTTCAGAATGTATTTCGTAAAGAATTCCGTTAAATTAACCGTTTTTGTACTCACACCAATTTTCTAATGAGAATTTAATTGACTAAAAAGATCCAAGCTCGACCGTAAAAGGCGAGTTAAAGTTTATTTCTTACTATTTAGTAACTCACGGTCAAGAATGTATTAATTGTTTTTCTAATGAGAAATTCAAATCTCTCCTAGATAGAAATTAAATTTTTTTAATACGAATTGTGTGATAGACATCTCTTTATTTCTCCCTATGTATATATTAATAATTTAGTTTATTAATTGTAATAATGAAACATTTAGATTACTTTAAAATTTTTGAATCGCCCCCCCCCCCCACACACACTATATATATATATATATACATACAAAGAGATCAGACGAGTCCCATTGCACATGTTTGCGTTTGTGCAGAAGAATATAGCTACAACAAGCTACGCAATGGAGGAGAGATGTTTTCGGCAGCGCGCTTTTTAATCCCCGCTGTTTCGTGATCCAGGCTGTCCGGAATACTCGGATTTATGCGCACAACTATGCGTACAAGTGAGCGGACGCTTTTAAATTCCATCGATCGTCCATTGAAAACCGGATCGGGCGCCGTTACCTACCGGTCCGCGCGTTATTCTCCGGTCCGGGTGTTATCGCGTCCCACCGGGAGACAAGGACGCGGGATCCCGGGATTATTCGACAGTCTGAACCGACATCGAGACAATAATGTCAGGATTATGTCAAGCTCGACGAGGATTTCCGCTTCGCTTGCCTTAGATGCGCGTCGACCCATGCTGCAACGTGCAGCTTCAAACATCTCTATAGGTCCAGTTTCTCGATAACTTCTGCTATCGAGAATAATGCTCCGTACTGCGATCTCCTTCCATTTTTCAACCATTCGAAAGACACTCGATATTTGCCTCCTTATCACCTACTCGAGTGTCGTTACACAACTCAGCGTTTACTGATTGTGAGTTATATGCAGTCTGCCGTTTGGTATTCACGGTGCTAGAACAACGTGACGTTTGGAATGTGCTCACCCTTTTTCCAAGATAAAGTCCCGAAGATGTACGAGGTCAGGGTGAATTATTCGTCGCGCGTGTAGCACTATGCGTCGCGTGTCTCATGGCGATAATGTAGGCGCGGTGTAAATGTCAAGATCGTGATCACGTCGCAAGCAGCAAGATTTATTCAATGACATCACCAAAAAAAAAGAAAAAAAAGTGCCGTCATCTATGTCCAAAAATTTATATTCTGCACGACTATTTATATTCTGTACAAAATGACAAGCTAATTAAGTTACTAAGAATCTTATATATCACGTAAAAAAGTGTTTTTAGCAAACAGTATTATAAAATTGGCAATTTATTGTATATTTTCGCGACATACACAACGACAGCACATAACGCTAAAATTTAACATTTGATATCCAAATATGGCTAAACATCGCGCGATGCAAGAATAAACAGAACAATTATTAATCGTTCGCCAATTCCACGATGTTTATTTCTAATTTATTCCTGCAGCTAAAAGAGAACAGATTTTTCTTTGTTAAAAAGAATGCATAAAAGTTACAAGTATCTCTAGTAAAAAAAACCTATTCCATCCTGCAGATATCGTAATAACCATCTGTTTATTCAGGACACTTGTAGAATCCAATTAATTTACCAGGGAATGAACATTTACTTCAGAAAGACGCTAACAGTGTAGAGTATCTCGGGGAAAAGCGATAACAAGCCACTTGTGAGAAAATTTCTTCTTTTCAGACCAATTTTTATGTCTGGATTAATATTGTGAAATTCTTAGCATAAATAGTCATCTTGAGAATTTAATATCGCTTTACAATGAAATACGATGTCTGAAAGATATCTCGTGAGTCATATCGTTGAATCCTTCAGTTGCCAAAATAATAACCGAATGTATAATCATGATACAAGCAGAGTTTTATATAACGTGTTGAAATTTATATAATCGTTATTAACTTAGCTATACATTATATATAAAGGGACACGACATGTAAACATAAATTGCTCTCTAATCTTATAATCTTGCCATCAGAGATGATCATACATAAATCCGAAAGACGGAAGTTGTTAGAATACGCTTTCGATAATTGTAGATAATCCTCAGTATATAGCCTGTATAAACAAATATTCTGGTTTGCTCAGCTAGTGTCCGTTAATTGAATATTCATACAACGGACAGTATTTTGTCGGATTATCATGTTGACCTCCGAGGAAGATGTATTTACAAAATTTCAAGAAGATCGTAATGAACACGGACGATTCTCTAGAAGAGGTTTTGAAGGTCGCAGCTTTGCTTGTCAACGTATTGCGTTTAATCGTATTTTTTCAATACATTGTTGATGAAACTAACAAAGAAAATATGTCTTGAAATAAAAAAAGCTCATTGAGACAGTAATTCTTTTACCCTCGCGACACATTGTTAGTTTTACAGCGAGAATCAGTGGTATAATCAGGCAGAAATAAATTCACGGTAATACACGTCAGTACGTAACGTGTACTTTAAGCACCATTTCGAATTCAACCCTCGTTTCTTTGCAACGAGACCTCCCGGCAGAGCAGTGGGAGTTTCGCATCGACATTGCTTTGTGGAGGGTTGATCTGGCGGCCATGTTTGGTTAGAGAAAATTTCACAATCCCACCCTCGTGGTCGGCCTTCACGATAGCAGCTTGCACGACACGTAAACTAACAAAGGGCTGTAAGCTCGTAATATTGCATGAGGGTACACTTCTCTAAAACTTCACAAATTACAATTTCAAAAATTTAACTACAAACTATTTGCATACCTCAAAGGAAGAAACAAAAATTGTGTTTTACGATATTTTAATTCTCTTTCCATTTGCTAAATTTTTTGCAATTTTGTGCGATACGAGCAAAATAAATGGTTAAATTTTTGCGTTCTATGAGCAGCTTTTGCTCGTGAATTTCGAAGAGATTTCATGTGGACGGGTAAATGGTCGATCGAGAGGGGTGCCATGGCGACCATGTCGGTTCCCAATTAAACAAATGCTGGCAGGAACTCGAGCAACCCCTCAGGCACCGGCATCCATCTCTCCTTGCTCTCTTGGTGTACGTCAACGAAACTGTTCCTCTCTTTCTCTCGCTCTTTTGGCACGAGAGGGTTTCTATCGTCGCACGTGTCGTGCGGCATGCGAAACTCAAGCTGGATTCACCACGTGTGCGTTTCATTCGAGCTACACTTACTCACAAAAGTTACACTGAGCTACGTTTGTTCAATGCAAAGTGGCAAACCCATGTACGTACACATATTACAGAAATATATTATCTTTTCGTAAGTAACTAAAGGAATTATTCGAAGGTAATCGGAGGTATGTAAATACGAGCAAATTATAATAACTTATTATTACATTACTGTATTAACGCATGTGCATTAAAAAATATGCGTAATAAAAAATATAATACAAGAGTTTAAGAATACATACAAGGAAAAATTGAAATATCTTAGAATATAGGACTTGGATTATTATTATAAAATTCCGAAAATCAAATTCCAAAAAAATACAAAAGCGTTAAAAGATGTTGAGAGAATCATCAAATATTTTAAACGTTTGTTCCTTTTAGTGTTGATATGCACGTAGATTTTTTAAACCAAGTGTACCTCTGCATTTACCGCATCGTTCGCTGATCGCCCGCGGCGTTAATGCGATCGACAGAGCACATGACTCGCGCTGTGAGCGACGGTTTCGTAATCGCACTGTCCAGCGCATTTTAATCGCGAACTACGTCGCTGAGTAAAACAGCGAACCTGTATAAAGAACCATGTCGAAAATTTCGAAGCTACCTGACGATATTCCCCGGGAATTTGCCTAAGCGTAGGAAAGATACGGGACATTCTGAACGTCGTTCTCTCTGGATTACATTACGAGGCCAAATATTGGAGCACCTCTTCGGAACACCGGCCAAACTGTTTGACTTACGCGATTGTGCGTTCGAACGTCGAGCCGGTTACATACTTCGTTCGGCGCATCGGGCCGTCAGTAACCGGACGACGACTGTGGAGAAGCTTTGCTAATCCGAAAAGCGGCTTAAAGCAAACGCGAAGCCGATCCCGTCGAAAGGCGGGGTTTCCGACTTCCGTCGTGTGTACTCTGAGTCGAGCATTATTATCTTGTTAGCGAACAATATTCCGGAAGAATGGCTTCATTCGAATCTGCGCTCGGTGCACCGAGGAAGATGTGCGGAAAATGTATTCACTTGCCTGTTATATCTAGACACGATCATGTGGTGCAAGGTTGTTATTTTATAAAATCGTCGTCAGTATAATGTGATATACTCAGAAGATAAACAATCGTTCATATGTATAATTTACAAAAAAAAAATTTACAAAGTTTACACAGAAAGATAAGGAAAAAATTAAAAAAGCGACTTTTTGTATTTTAATTTCCTCTTTGATTACTTTTGTAAAAGAGTAGATAATAGCAGTTGCTATTATACATATATATGAATATGTAACACTCCCTCAAGTATGCAAGTTGCAACAAATAAAACATAAAAATAATTTAAAATTTAATCTTTGAGGTAAAGAGATTAAATGAAACGGTATTAGTTGACGGCAATCTGGCCAACGTGATAACTTTACACGTATATTAAAATCTAAAGAGGTTAATCTTTTATGCATAAACTATTCTTGCAACATAATTCGAATTTTTAAGGCCAATGTGATGATAATGTATGTTTTCGTCACTAATTTGCGTATCCTTGTTGGCAGAAGGACAAGCGTTTTCATAACTCTAAAAATTTTATTTATAACATTTTATTAGCATTTATATGATGTTGACCCGTATTATATCTTAGGAAGTCTAATCATTTTTATTGTAGCGATGGTTACTTTATTTGTCTGTACAATACATTTGATCAAAAATGTTATTTTAAATGTAAAAAATAATATTTCTTGGAGAAATGTGATATAGGATATATACGCTATTTTTGTTAGTAAATGTCTTGTACTATTAAATCGTATGACAATTATTATATCTTTCTTTTTTTCAATTTTTACCAAAGATTTAAAAAATTATAAATACCTGAAAGGGAAATTAGGGAATTTTAAAATATTTTTATGTAAAAATACATATATTTATATTTGTGGTATACATTTATTTATGTTTCATAAAATTATTCATACATTTTAAAAACATAAATATTATTATTCTAACTAAAACTGATTGAAAACATAATGCTAGATAAAAGAATTGTTAATAACGTAGATAACAAAAATAAAAGTAAATAATTGATAGTCAAAAGTTATTTATTTAAAGTAATTAATTCAAATTATGTAACTTATTTCTTCGTAGGAAATTTTGATCCGTCTTTTTCCTCTTCATCAAGGACATTGAGTTATAGGAATACATGAACTATTATCGTTGTCGCGTCGCGCGTAGCCTGTCTCGCAATAACAAGCATCGGTACATTTCTGAAAGAAATTAATAAGAACAGAAATATCTAACATAAAATGACATATATTACATATATAACATTTTGATATTTTACAAATTAATCATATCATTTTTACTGACTATTAATTACAAAGTAAATTTTAATATAAATTAAAAATATATTTATTTATATACTTACAATGTTCATTATAGGACAAGATTGGCCTAAGTTGGAACAAGTTGTTTGACAGGCCGATCCACAGTCATATTTTTCATGTTCGCGAGTACAATTAATATGTGCAAACGTGTCTAAAAGCGATCAAGTTTCGTGTATTATTACAATGCATTAGCAAAAAAAGATATAAAATATTGATTCTTTTACATAATAACAATTTACAACATATTGTAAATATGTTGCTTAAATTTTTATATACTTAGTAAGCTAAAATAATAAAAACAAACTTCGATGAAAAAAAATTATTTATTATTATTTTTATTAATTTACATACATTAGCATTTTTTAAATAAAATATCAATAAAATCTATAGTTTTATTAAATGTGCAACTACCTGCAGAAAATATCCCCAATCCAACAAGTAATATTATTGCTGAGCGTGACATGATGGATTTCTTAATTCCACACAGTTTTGATGAATTTATACGACGAAATATAAAAAATGCTTGAGCGATATGTCTCGTCGTCGACGTGGCCAAATTAACATTCACGTCGTAGTTCCATATAATCGAAAAAACTTTATTTATTTGAATATAAAAACAGTTGATAAGCATATGGGTATCTGACAAACCGGCTCGTCCTGAGTCGATACGCAACTTTTCTTTCAGCTACTGCTGTAACGAGAGTGTGATCGGGCAGAACCTTGCTTGTGCGTCCCCACTCTCGAGCCGAACGAACACCCGATAGTCTATTGTCGAGCCGAACGAACGCCTTAGTATAACCGAAGTTTCTAAACAATGTATATATATATGTGTCGCATACTCATGCCGATTGGATATGTGTTTTCGCATATTCACGTTTTAATCTCCCGCATTTTAGTCGTGCACGACTTCGACCTGTTTTCTTTTCCACGATAGATAGCGGTAACGCTAATAAGGCACGCTACGATAATTTTGATTAGGTCGCTGCTGCCAAATACACTATCATGCGTCAGCATAAAAAAAACATCTTAACACACGAATACCATCGCTTGCAAAATACTTGATATTGTAACCTTTTACATATAAATTCATCAATTTGCAAACGCTTTTCCTTCTTCTTGTCTGACAATGAGACAACAAAGACAAGTTATTTAAAAACGGTTTCGCGTCTGTCGCTGAATAAGTGACGGTACTGACAACGCATCTGGGATGTTTTTTCTTTTTTAAAGTCAATTCGTTCAGTCACCTTCATGCTGTATGATATGCTCATAATCGGGGAAGGCCGAAGTAATTGAGTATAATAGAGATATTGTTTGTCTGACAACGTGTAATTCCCCGACTTAATGATACGCAGACTATTGTAGATCTCAGAAAACCGGTGTGTGTTTATACTTTATACTGCATTATGTCATAACCCGTTGTTTTCTTACGCTTCTATTTTTATCGCAATGTCTGTAACGGAAAAATAGTATGAGTCATCATCCGTTATCTTCATTGGAAATTTAGGTTATATACATTACTTTAACGTTATACATTATTTTATATGTTAACACACATACACACAAAATTTTATAATAGAAGATGTTTATCTGTACTACTTGTGTGTGCTTCATGTTCTTATATATTAAATCCCCTGTACAATATTTCATTAATTAGGAATTGTCGTTACACAAATAAGGAATTTTTATATTTTCTTATCTGTATGTTATTTATCTGTAAATATATGCTGAATGATAATAAAGCAAGCGTTTATAACATGAAAAGATGAAATGTAATGATGAACAAAATATAGTAATAAAATTTGCAAAAGTCAATCTTGTGGCTCTTACAATATATTAATATTATTAATGCAGACTATAATGATGCACACTGTGTGAATATAGAATAAACTTATTGAATGTACATTCATACATAAAATAAAATATATGTTAAATATATGTAATAAAATATTTTTTACATCAAGAGTTCTGTCTCCCTCTTCTTTTTCAATCTTGATTTTCTCTTTTGCTTTATTTTCACATTTCTATTAAACTTCTATTCTTTTTTCTTTTTTTTTTTTAGATAAATATTCTGAGTAGCATGAGAGTTCTTCCGTAATTATGTTTTTGTAGCTATTTACATCATTTGGATTCGTTTTGAATCATGCTTAAGATAAATTTTATCTTAGAGAAAGTTGAGCAAGGGTATTTCAGATATTTTCTGCATATCGCTTCGGATTGCGGTCAGTAAAGTTACGCTGGGGTCAGTGGAATAGAGCCACAATAGTCATCTCTATTTGCTGTTCGATACAAAGGCGAAAGCAACGTAACAAGAACGAGATAGAACATGTAGGATGGAAGAAAGGTACGAAGGCTGACCGGCAAACGGGAAGGCAGGCGAACGAGCGGGAAATCTCGAGTATCCCCGATCGAATTTTCCGCTGTCAGAACCGGGTGGCGCGTCGTGAAATGCTGAATAGGACAGCGGAGACAATGGGGGAATGGTACGTGGGACAATTACACCGAGTTTTCCCGGTAATTAAGTCGTCGGCCCGTCGTTGCACGAAAGCAATTTTCGTTTGTGTGTTCTTTCTTCGAATTTCCGAAATATGATGGTCGACTACAGTTCTCATCTCTTGGGGTAAAAAAGAGGATAAGAAAATTAATAAACAAATTTCAAATGTTTATCGACCCGTCTAGAAAAACATTTGAAATTTATTTATTAATATTCACTGTCGAAGAAGAGTTTGAATTTGATAAGAAAATGCTTTCGCAAGAATCACACGTATTTAATACAAATAAAGAATTCGTCATTTATAATCGCAATGTAAATAAGTCGATAGATTTTCTTAGATTTTTTTTAGACTTGTTTTTGCAGATAGACTGTCTAAGCAAATGCGTCATCTTAAAGTTATTCTTATTATTTTAATTCAAGAAAACAAATATTTCAACCATTTCGAAAAGTTGTACGTACAAACGATAATTCAATTTCCCATTCTAATAAATTCGATTCAAATCGCTGGATACTCGATTCTCAGTGCTTTTTAAGAGCAGAATAAAAAAAAAGTATGTGCCAGGAGAACGAGGGAGAGACAGAAGGGTCAGACTGATTCACTTGGGCCGATGGCGAAATGGCATTTAGGGTAAAAGCGTGTTCGGAAAGCGGCCGGATTGAACGACTGTCGAGCTTACGCAGACAAAGTGGACACAACGTTTTGCAAGCTCAAAATTGTCTGATTGAACGAGAGTTGTATTCTGCCCGCATCGTCCCGGCTCTAATTGCTGAACATCAGTAATTTAATTCACTTTTTAAAAATTTGTAACGACGACGTTATGTATTTAGAGATTTTGCTATTTTTTTTCGACCGAACTTTAATCGACCTAACCAACACTAATGAACAGAAAAATATAACGCAAAATTTATGCAATAGTGATTATATTGAATGGGGAATACCATCTATATATCTGAGAAAAAAATTAATGAGGCATCGAACAAACTGCTGCGAATAACATGTTAATTAAAACATACAAAGATTTTGTACATTTTTTTTTATAATCATTATTTCTCTGCAGTAGTGAATTTAAGTTTATTTTTGATGCACTTATGTCTATTTTTATTAATGTAGATTAATTTAATCTTGGTTTAAATTACTTTTCATCTTTTTCTAGTTCGTAGAACTAGAAAAACATTTAAAGTAAATTAAGCAGAAATTAAAGAGTTAATTTGCATTGGTAGAAATGGACATTAGAATATACATAAAAATGTAAGATAAAAGTAATAACAGTATGAAAAGTAATAAAAGTATGAAAATAAATCTAATAATTGTATGCTGTTAAAATTCTATTAACAATATTTTTTACGATTGGGACGAAATCTATACATTGGAATTCTGAGTAATGGTCATTAATAATCGCATTTTTTGTATATTTGCGCAAGCACTGCTATGAAGATGTTGACGTAATAAGTTAGATAATACATAATGATCTTCAAAAGATAAATCTCGAGGTTACCTACAACAAACTGGACGGTATATAAAAGCGCACATCTCACATCAATGGCATCAGTCCGTGAAATAAAGTATTATTAATCATGTCTCATGCGAGTTTGATGTTACTCATAATGATTGGAGTGCTTTGCAGTAAGTATTTTGCCTCACGTAAGAATTTATTACGTCCTTTCTTCAGATTGCGACTAAATTGTTTATAAAACTCGAAATTTCAATTTCATAAACAATCCTCATATATCTTCCCATTTTTAATTGTAATTTAATATTATAATTAAACTTGTGTAACACTGCACATGTGCAGACACGACTATCGCACAGAGGCGGTGTCCGAGAAATCAACAATGGACAACTTGTGGATCGGCATGTCCACCATCTTGCAACTCGCAGCGTAATCAAGTTTGCACTCTGGTATTTTTTATTTGATTTTGCTAAATATGTGAATTCCTTTTAAAAAGTTACTGTCAAAAGTACATTTTTTTCAAGCAAAACGCTCTTAACCATAAAATATTTCTTTAATTATATATTTTTATTTTTTTATTATATGTATTATTTTTTATTATATTGCAAAGTATAACAATTTTACTATTTTACTATTCTTTTTTACTATTCAAAATTTTACTATTCTTTTATTGATACTATTTTTTTTTCAGCAATGCGTGATAGGATGCCAATGCAGACCAGGATTAGTGCTACATTCATCAGGAAATTGTGTGCATCCTTCACAATGCTAAAAATTAACCAACTTACTAAAGAGTTGAAACATTTTGTTTAACGCCAACGAAATTTTACAAAAATTTTAACTAAAAAGCTTGCTAGACATGACAGTATCAACATGTATTAAATTAGCAATGATTAATAGAAAACGAACAGGTTAAGATTATTAATATACATATTCGTTTCTCTAATAACAGTAGATAGCTATTATATTTTTTGTAAATTTAAAATGAAAAAAGGTTCTCTCTCCCTGAATGAAATCATTCTCGAATTTATATATATAATTCTATTTTTATAAATTTTTATAAATTAATGAATGCTGTATGAGTTGGAAGTAAAATAAAGAAAGAAAAAAAAGTTAAAAAACTATATACACACACACAAACACATATATATATAAATGCAATTATTCTTATTATTCTCCCTCTCTCTTTCTTTCTCTCTTTGTATCATGTAAATTACTATTAATAAAGTTTTTCAATATCTATTTTCAATGTCTATAGAATTAATCTGCAACGCTTTGAATTATAAAATATGGTATTACAATTTATGTTTTATTAGCTATTTATATAATTATAATAGTGTATTATGATAATGTATCTATATGAAATATTTTTACTATCCAAGGCTTTCCGAATTTCAGTATCTCGAATTGGCGAATTAGAAGAACTTTTCATCCTTTTATTTGACTTTTAATTTATACATAGATTTAGATTTTATTATTTGACTTATTTAATTTAAATTTAAATTTTATTAATGATTTTTATTCTAAATAAATAGGAAATAATTGTTGCATGTAAATTTACTGAATAAACGAGAAAATATTACCACAATAAATCATCTGTTTTTTACTGATTATTAAATGTTACTAAGTCAGCGCAAACAACAAATAAGTTTTGTGAACCTGTCTTGAATAAAAATACTTTTAAGCGTAGTCTAGTATAGAAATCATGTAAGAACAGAAGTATTTGTGAGAATTAAACTCTCAATCCTTACTCTTGTAAAAATGTTTATTGCGATGATTTAATGAGTCGTTTACGAATAAATTTATACGTTAAGAATAAATTAAGCATTTTCAAAACAATGAGTAAGTACATATATGAAAAGCGTTACATCGTTTATTTGATCGAAATAATGACCAAATCCATAAGAAATTCTTTATAGGCTTGCTAATGTATATTTTTTTATCTACTAACTTGATAATGACGTGTCTGTTTTTAATTTTCATTCCTTCCTTTCTTCTTGGAACACGTGCGATAAATATACAGATAATGGAGAAATTTATTCAGAAGGTATTTTATGATTCATACTGAAATATATGACAGCTGTGGAAAATTTCGAGCAATATTATAAAATACACTATTTTATATAACGATATAATATATACTATAAAATATAAGATATACGATTAATAAAAACTTTTTATTGTATATATTATATATAATTATATATTATATATTATAATTATAATTATAATTATATGTTATAATTATAATTATATATTATATATGAGGCATCCAGTTTCAAAACTCGCTAAAGTCATTTTTTTTAATTTTTGAGCTGGCAAAAGGAATCGATTGTCAATAGAGACCACTACGATATGATAAATTGTTGACGTTTCAAAAATTACTTAAATGGCCCAAATTTTGCATCAAAAAGTTCTTACAGTTCCAAAACTCATTCATTTTCAAACCCCTACTGCTTCAAAGTCCCGTTTCAAAAAAAATGAGAAAAGTGCTTTGAGCGAGTTTTGAAACTGTACGCCTCATATATTCTTTTTATATTACACAGAATAATTATATATGTGTATATTTAATTAATATGTGCAATACATTTGTTAAGAATAATTTACGTTACGATATATGATAAATATTTAATATTTCTGAATATTTAATATTTCTAACAATATTCTTATAGTCTTTATATAGTCCTTTGAAACTATTAAGAGAATAGCAATAAAATAAAAAAGGTATAAAATAAAAACTGCATTTTATTAAATTCTACAACACATTGTTTCAAAGTTAATTATAATATAATTTTTTCTGGAAAAATAATCTTATTTTTTGGCATTGTATCAGAAGTAATAACATGTTTTCATCATGATTTTGACATGTTTAAGTATATCGATTGTAGGTTAAGTGTATCAATATTTCCAAGCACATTTTGCAAAGAATTTGAAAATTTAAAGATAATGCATGATAACAGTATGTTAATTGTTTTAAGAGAATTCCATAATATGTGTGTCGATTGCATAATTTCGATTAACTTTTCCGTAAAAAATTAGATACAAAGATACAAGTATCATATTTTCCTTACAGTAATTATTTTACAAGGAATTTTTTCTATAAATACGCGAATGACTAGTATCAAACGACTAAAAGAATACTATGATGTACTAAGTTTCGCGTGTAACAAGAATGCAGAATGTGACTGGATAGAAAATATATCGTAATAACTTTTAAATCCTTTTATCATATCATATCATAAAACACACGTTTATTTTAACGACTGAATTCTCTTTCGCGAAATATAAACAACAGTAGAAATAACTGTTTTTTCAAAATAATGTATTTCAGTGTAAGTAAAAGATAATAGAATAATAAGCGCCTCTAAAAAAGAAAATATTTAAAAATCAAACATCTCGTATGTAAATTCGTATTGTACGTAGTATCAATATCAACATGTCTTGTACAGTTTCTTTATCACAGAATATATAACAATAGATTGCATTATCTTCTTACGTATATAAAATAATACATATATCTTCAGTTTTTTAATCTTTTAAACGTTTTATAAAAAAGTTTATATTAGAAGTTATAGATTACTATTAGAAAATTTCGTAAAATCTTTAGATTTTTTTTTATTTAAAGAGTAAAAAAAACTATATAAAAGATGACAACATTCATATTTTCATTTTTTATCATATTTCTGAGAAGGAAACAAAAATTCTTGCGTCAATGCTTTAAATAACAGGTTTCGCGGAATGAATAAGATATTAGCTAATATTGAATGTATACGTTAAGAGAGACGTCACATATGGTCGCAAAGTACAGTAATAATCTTCTGCAAAAATTTAGTGCAAGATATATTATTGTTTAAAGTAATTTTTTCTTTGCGCAAGGCGATTATATTACAAATATAAATTTGTACATAAAATTAAAAGAAGACATAATTTTGATATTACCTTTGTAATTAAACTTTACTTACAATGAGAAAAATATACGCAAATGCAAAATATGATGTTATTCGCATACGCATGTATATGGAAAAGATTATGATTTTTTAACTCGTAAAAATCAACAGTAGATTCTTTAAAATCAATATTATGAAAAGAAATAATTATCAAATGATTAAGTGTGAAAATTACATTGTACCTCCATACATTCTACATATACATTACGTATTTTTAACGTTTAATATTCGAATTATAAAGGCAGAAAACTTGAGTTCTGTCGTTGTAATTTCATGATGTGAAATAAATCAATCTAAATGTATATTTTAACCCGGTCATCATTTTATAATTATCGATTATATCATTATATTAAAATAGAAATATGTAATTATATTTAAAATTGTAAAAAATACATTAAAAATCTTTTAGCACAAAAACGTAAATATATCCTTATTTTTTACATGCAGTACTGTTTTAGAAAAAAATTTTAATTGATTTATATTCTAATTTACTTGTAATACAAAATTAGTATATAATGATATATTGCAATATTGATGTAATATACTGTTATGGAATTTCAATTAAAGATTAAACTAACATAGATAATCAGTTATTGATTAAAACTAGTAAAAAGTGATGAGTAATGTTTACTTACTCGATAATAATTTTTCCATGTGTTATCAACTTGCAGAATTTAAAATAAATGTTTAAAATAAATAATTTAAAATAAAAACAAATATTAATAATAAATATTATAATTTATTCAAATTTAATAAATATTTGCAAGCTATTGTAATCTAAAAAAATATTAAATGCATTGTTATGTGATGTTAGAAACTTTATGGTACATTTCATTTATTTTTACCCGTATGCGAAATATAATGTCATTTATTTAAAATTCAACGGCTATGAAGAGGCAGGTAAGACTTCATAAATAGCATGTTATGTGTTTCTTCGAAACAAGATATGTGTATAATGAGAGCAAATGTCACATATTCAATGGCAATAAAGGTCTTCAACAGAATTGACCTCGTTGAAGAATGCATTTTCTGATCAAAATTTATTTTCGAATGCAAAATAAAGTACTGAATTGTTTTACATAAAATAATGATTTAAATAATACTGATATTAAATTTTTTAACGTTTTTTTATGCATTCTAAATATATATTACCTTCGGACCTTCTAATCATATGGTGAAGAGAATTATAATATCGATCATAAATAAAAATCGTAAATAAAAAAATTAATAATTAATAATTAAAAATTAATAAAGGATAATAAATAATTTAATTATAGTCAAAGCTAAATCAAATATCACGTTGAGGAGAAAAATGAGACTTCTTATCATATTTGTGATAATCACGTAAGGAAATTATTAAATCTAGATTCAATATTGATATTACAATTGAATTATTGAGCACGTGGCTTCGTAAGTTCAAAACATCTGCTTCTTTGGGATTAGATTACAACTCTACCGACAATCACCGTTTAAAATTTATATCACGATAACGGCCCGAACCTCCGAGCCAATAGGCACGTACAAACTGAGATGAGTCCGAGAGAAGGACGGAAGCAAGTGTACCGCAAAAATATCTATCTCGAGAAGCAATGTGGTCGAAGGCCACTCACTGTCGTATATAAGCTCGGTTGAGCAGACAGTTTTCATCAGTCTATTTCGAGTTGTTCGAGTACAAGTAACGTGAATTCGAAGACACAAGCATGGCTCGCGTTGCAGCTTTCCTCTTCCTTATCGTGGCAGTCGCTACCATCAGTAAGTTCAACACAATAATAAATAAAACCACAATAATAAATAAAATTGTTAAATATCAAAATTTTATCTGCAAACGATAAAGTTTGACTTCGGTACAATACGTAAGATTATGCAAGTGTTAGATTGATGAGCAAGATCGCTTAATAATAATCATTGAATGAAAACGAATAAAATCGTAATGAAGTCAAAATGATGAGATTATAGTCACTGGCTTCGTTACATTCCTTTTTTATTTAAAACGAAATCTTTAATATCTCTTTTAAAAAATTATTACAATTCTAGAAATAAATTTATAATATATGTAATAAGAAAAGAACAAATTTTTTATGTCAATTTAGTCAATAATAGATAGAATTATGTGTTATAAATGAAGAATAATAATAATCATGCTTTTTGCTGACAACAAGAATAACAAGAGTAACTTGCTGACAGTCATTTTATAGAACTCGCTTCA
>CABEGB010000445.1:0-35097 GCA_901521435.1 Crematogaster levior | reverse complement strand
GTAAAGCAATTCGGGAAAAAATTTTCTGACCTTAATGAGGTATATTTATTATGTATTTTGATGCCCTGAACCCGTTTTTCAACTTTGTTGAGCTCTGTTACCCACAGGTTTTAGCGAAAATCGCAAAAAACCGCGTTAGCGGGCGTAAAAATCGTTGTTTTCTTATGCTTTTTTTCTCTTGTAACGAACTCTTCGAATGATCATCTATGTAGCGGGTTTCTTTTCCTCTTCACTCCGGTCTGAATCGTTTCCCTTTTTAACGTCCAACAGAAATCTGCCATCATATTAATATCCCACCTTCCTTGGTACCGCTGCTCCATTTCACTTATGTCTTGATGGAATCGTTCTCCTTGTTCTTCGCTGTAGTCTCCGAGATTTTGAGGAAAGTAGTCAAGATGCGAGTGTAGGAAGTGCACTTTTAGACTCATCAAGCAACCTAACTATAGCTATAAAAAATTTCCATGGCGACGGGAGTATGAAAAAGGAGTAGAAATAAAATGCAGCAAAACTACCGGATTGACTTTCTCGCCGGTCGGGCGTCTACTGGGGCTCAGTTAGGTTGTGAAGAGAAGGGACAGCGCTTTGTCTCGCCCTCACTCTCCTTCTGCAAACAAAGAGACGCGCACTATACGAACTTTTTAGACAAGCCACGTATTGCGGTCGTTTGTCTTTCAATGCTCGGCTCAAACGCATCAACTGCATTCGATACCGATCGCCTGTGATTGTTTCAGTCGGTTTTAATAGCTCATAATACACTACGCCGAGCTGGTCCCACCAAATACAGAGCATGACCTTGGAGCCGTGAATATTCGGTTTGGCCGTCGATGTGGAAGCAGGGGGGGTGGGGGGGGGTGGGGCGTGAGCCGTGAATATTCGGTTTGGCCGTCGATGTGGAAGCATGGCCGGGAATTCCCCATGATTTTCTTCTTGGGGTTATCGTAATGGGGTTATTAAACCCATTTTTCGTCCCCAGTCACTGCATCATCCGATGCAAAAATCCTTTCCGTCTTTGGCTGCGTTCCAATATTCGCTGCCAGTACTGAAAATCTATAGTATACGTGACATAAACTATAGATTTTTAGTACTGGCAGTGAATATCGGAACGCAACCTTTGTCTTTCAAGCAGCTGTTCACAAGCAAACAAACGCCGTTCAACATCTCTCGGCTTCAACTCGTACGGCACCCAATTTCCTTGCTTCTGAATCATTCCCATGGCTTTGAGGCGTTTTGAAATGGCTTGTTGAGTCACTCCCAATGATCGTGCCAATTCTTTTTGACACGAGTCTTGATCAAGTAATGCCTCCAATTCTGCATCTTCGAAAACCTTCTCTCTTCCACCGCTATGCCGGTCTTCGACGTCAAAATCACCGTTCTTGAAGCGTTGAAACCACTCACGACACGTTCTTTCACTAATAGCGGCCTCACCATAAGTATTTGAGAGCATTCGATGAGCCTCAGCCGCAGATTTCTTCATATTGAAGCAGAAAATTAAAACCTCCCACAAATGACGAGAATTTGGCTCGTAAACTGACATTTTCAATCGAGAATAACTTTAATACAAAAAAGGTCAAGCCATGTTCAAAAATAGACCCTCAAGAATTTGAATTTTTACAAATTTAAATGATTATCTAATAATATATTACCATGAAAAGTAAGTGATATATTATATTAAATGATTATCTAATAATATATCACCATGAAAAGTAACTGATATATTATACAAGGTGCCAGTTCAAAGTGAACATACATAAAGTGTATATTATCTAAATAAATTAATAAAATAAATAATATAATAAATTTAATAATATATTACCACGAAAAATAACTGATATGTTATTCAAGGTGCAAATTCAAAATGAACATACATAAGGTGTATATAAGTAAAATTGACTCTAAGTGAAAGTACATAAGTGATATGTTATTCTTAGTGCACAAAATATAAAAGTCGTTTATTGAAGTTTGATTTGAAATTTATACAAGCCTGGACAATGAAAAATAGTTGCTTGTAATTCCAGAGTACTAATTTGTTAATGACTCGGAAAAAGAACATGGCGGCCTGCTCTCAAAAAACTTCGATGCGTTTCTCAGTATCCACTTAGGAATAATGATATCGAAGCTTTTATAAAGTAATTATTACAACACTTGAAGTACGAAAAGTATAGATTAGAATAAGATTAGATTATAATAGAATACGAATTCATCGTATTTTCAAAAGCTCTATTACGAAGTGAATACACGAAACTACGTAGAAATGTCTTTTTCTTCTGTAATTCTGAACAGAAAAAATTGTGAGTTAAATGAAATCTTGTTATTCAAAACCTATTTTTCTTGATTACAAGACACTATTTTTTGTTCAAAAGACGTTTGTTAAAATTTCGATGAATAGATTTTTATTTATGATAAACATGCAGAATTTGTCCTTTAGAGTATATATGGAGGGTTCATGCTTATTTCAAACACTGAACCGATTCATACGACACAAAATTATTACGAATTTTAAAAATAAATATGCACACACTATAATGCATTCTCTGTCCTATTGACATGAATTGTAACGCTTGCAACATATCTTCCACTCTCGTATACCGATTACATTGTAAGATAACTCTCATTGCCCTATTCTGTGCTTTTGTAAATTATTCATTTGTGTTTCTCCTACTGCAATTAACAATGTAGCACAATATTCGAAGTGTGGTGCTATGATCGTCTTATATATCATGCACCTAGCATATGCCGAGACAAAGTTACCCATTCTATTTAAAACTCGTCTTTTTTCCTATTTTTTTTTGCATGTAATTACAATGATATTTAAATGTAAGTCTATCGTCTATCATTATTCCTAGGTACTTCATAATTTCCACACGTTCTATTACAGTTTTATCCATACATTTTAGCGTAATACTACCTCGCAATTCTTTCCTTATACTTCTAACTACCATATATTTTTGTTTTCTGCATTCATCTTTAATTTGTTCACATTCATCCAATCTTCCACTGCATTAAATGCCATATTCATTTTTTTACCTCTAACTCTGCACTACTTTCTCCTGTTACATATATTAAGGTATCATCTGCAAACATTTTTATATTACACTCTTCCGGACAGATTCTGATTATGTCATTTATATATACTATAAATAACAATGGTCCCAAGACCGACCCTTGTGGTACTCCATACTCTGTAGCCATTAATTTAGAACATTTATTGCTGAATCGAACTTGTTGAGTTCTATTTGTTAAATATGATCTCAACCATTCTAGTACCGTTCCTCTAATTCCGTATTGATACAATTTCCCTAGTAATCTTTCTCTATCTACCGTTTCAAATGCTCGCTTGAGATCCATGAAAATTACCCCCACCATTTTTTTTTTACTAATTATCAGTTTCCATTCGTCGATGACGGTTTGAATCGCTGTTTCACATGAATAACATTTCCTAAATCCCGACTGATGTTCTGTTATAATACTATTATTTTCCAAATACATTTCAAATTGTTCTTTCACTACTAATTCTAATACTTTCTCAAATATTGGTAACATATTAATAGGCCTATATTCACTTGCTTTCTTAGGTTTAACTACTTTTGGGATCGGTATTATTGTAGATGTTTTCCAACTTTCCGGACAGCGACCTTCCCTCAAAGAATGATTTATTATATCAACAAATTCTTCCTTTATTACACAAAACGCTATCTTTAATATCTCACTAGTTATTCCTTCTTCCGTGCCCTTCTTTTTTGGCAGTCTCCTAACAATTTCCTCTAAGTGTTTTATCTCAATTGTCTCAAATTTCTCCATAGTTCCTCTGTTTTCAATAACAAATATAATTTTTTTACCTGTTTCTCCTAACTGTCTACCTTCTATCGATTTAACTATATTATTTATACTTTGTATGTAATATAAATTAAACTTATCAGCTATATTGCCTTCCTCATTATTATTTATTATTTCAAAATCTATGTCTTCTACCTCCTTTATACCTACTGATTCACCTCTAATTACTTCTTTCAAAGTTTTCCACATACTTGTTGGATTATCTTTATTATTATCAATCATATTTTCATAGTATTCCTTTTTCTTTAATTTAATCAATTTAGTTACTGCATTCCTTTTAGATTTAAATTGTAACCAGTTTTGTTCTGTATTATCATATACCGCTTTCATGTAAGCCTCATCCTTTTTTGACACTGCTTCTCTTATTTCATCTGTAAACCATTTCTTTCCTTCCCATATTTTCGGAATTCTAAAATTCTTTTTAGGGGCTGTGACATCTAACACTTCTACTATACTGCTCACTAATTTCTCCGCTCTTAAACTAACATCTGAATTCTGACTCTCTTCTAATCTATCCTCAAGTAATTTAATAAATTCGTCTGCATTGAAGTCCTTATAATTCCTAGCACTAAATTCTCTGTATTTATTCTTATCTTTATCCACACATAGCTTAACTTTTAGCCACGCATGGTCTGTTATTTTTGGTTCATGCACTACCTGTACTTCTAACTTATTATTTGCAAAAATTAAATCTATAGTTGTTTGACTATCCTTCGTAATTCTAGTAGGACTATTTACATATTGTTTCATACCCAGATTCAACATTGTCGTTTGTAGCTTATTCGTGTAAAACGAGTACATCATATAATCTATGTTGAAGTCCCCTACTATTATAACTTCTCCCCTTATTGCTAACTCTTCTATTACATTTTCCAAGAATCTTATAAAATCACCGTGTGATGCACTCGGTGAGTGATATACTATCATTATCACGCCTTTATACAATTTTTCTTTTATTTCTATCGCAGCACACCAACAATTCGATTCTAGCTTTCTCTTTAATACTATACTATATTTAATGTCATCTCTTACATATAAGGCAACTCCTCCTGTATTCCTATTTTCCGCATCACATCTAATAATACTGTAACCTGATATATTCACTTCACTATCTTCAATTTCATCAATCAATCTGGTCTCTGATAATGCTAGGCATGCCGGATTCATTTTCTTCATAATCTGGTGCTGTATCTCATCTCTATGCGCTATCAAGCTCTGTGCATTTGTGTATAGTAGTAGCTCCGCTTCCTCCTGTAGTTGCTATTTAGCATCCTCCCAGCCTGCTCTTCTCCTCTCCTCCTGAATTGCCCTCTTGAATGTCGGACAATCTGCACTAAGGGCATCATGTTCCTCATTTAGTTTTAAATTGTACGTTTGATTTTTAAACACACAATTCACACATTTTTTCTTTGTCACATTACATTCCACCGCTTTGTGATTTCCCGCACATTTATGGCAGGTCTCATTTCTCGTACAATTTTTAGCCATGTGGTAATATCCCCAGCATTTGAAACATCTTTTTACACTGATATAATCAAATACCGGACATTTTTGCCATCCTATATTTAATTTTCCTTTCTTCAACATCAGCTCATGTATTTCTTCATCTATTTCAATTATAACAGAACCATCTTCCTTTCTTCTTCCACTCGACTGATTATCATTTTTCTTTTCTTTAACTATTCTTTTTACTATTCGCACCTGCTTTCCGTCGTTCACCTCCATTTTATTTTGCTTCTTAATAGTCTCTATCAGATTATCATCATCTAAATTCATTTCTTCTTCACCTATATTAATAATTTTTATCTTAGGTTTCATCTTTGATGATTCCGTAACTTTGAAATTTTCACCCAGCTTGGCCTGCACTGTGGCTTTCAACTTATCCATTTCTTCTCCAGTTTCACAGCCCATGATCACTGTTCCCTTGCTTCCTTTTTTTAGTTTTGTTACTCCTACAGCCATATTTTTAATATCTACTTTTTCCTTTATCCATTTTTTTGTAACTTCACTATCTTGTTGCACCTTAGGCTTGATTATTATAATATTCTCTTTCTTCTTTTCCTTAACCGCTTCACTATAGCTCCTAAACGTTCCTCCTGTTTGTCCACATTCCCCTTGTATCATTCTTCGTAACTCTTCTAATTCTCGTTTAACATTTCCTATTTCTTCTCGGACTACTTCTTTGATCATCAATTTAACTTCTCTTTTACATGCTGTTTCCTCTTTCATTTCTTTTATAGTTTTTACGAGCCAATCTATTTTTTCATCCATACTCGCAGAACTACTCGCACCCGCTTTTCTATTTCCACTACTAGGCGTCGCAAGCGATCCCGCAGATCCTATAGATCCTGTAGATCCTAGTCTGCCTCTACTGCTTCCTGCTGCTACCGATGTTTTCTTCATATCTTCTTTCTCACTTTCAATTATTTCAAATGGACCAGGACACGACACTAGCTCCTGATTTTTATCATAAATTCTATGCCTAGCTGTACAGCTTGGGTGATAAAACAGCTTGACACACGACTTACATGTTATCACCTGATTTTTAATTGGCTTCTTACAAGCCGAGCAACGGTATTCGGTATATTCATCGTCCATATCGATAATTACCGACCGAAACCGCTAATAATATCAGCGCATTCGATCATTCACCTTTGTGACACTTTCACACGTCAGCACCTTTGTGTCCACGTTTAATGTCTACCTGTCGTAGGAGACTTAATGTCCCTTACGAGAAAATCTCTTCCCCACTCGGAAATCAACAAAGCCCTGCTAGATAACACTCATGGCTAATCTCAGCCCACACTTCTATGATTTTATTAACTTTCTATCAACCTCTTTTGCCATAAACCGCTTAAAATCTAACACTTTTATGGAGCGATGTTTGACATGTTATCACCTGATTTTTAATTGAATTGAATTGAGAGAGAGAGAGAGAGAGAGAGAGAGAGAGAGAGAGAGAGAGAGAGAGAGAGAGAGAGAGAGAGAGAGAGAGAGAGATATATATATATATATATATAGAGAGAGAGAGAGAGAGAGAGAGAGAGAGAGAGAGAGAGAGAGAGAGAGAGAGAGAGAGAGAGAGAGAGAGAGAGAGAGAGAATGCAAATTAAATTAATCATTATCAAAACACTGTTACATTTTATACATGCACTTTAAAAAGCATGTCACTTACTTTTCAGAGTCAAATTGTGATAAATTTTGTATCTATATTTTAACGATATTTATTTCGCACTTGTATCTTGAATAATTAATATCTGATTTTTTATAGTTGTATGTTACGTCAGATAATCACTAACTTTTTTAAGCGTGTAGCTTCTTTGTACTTGACATGAGAACTTTTTTATTTATGAATTTTGGGTTTATTTAATATTTACCGTTTCAAGCAATAAGATAACACTTTTTGATCAATAAATTACTCGCTGAAAATACGGTATAACAAATTCAAAATCGGAAATTGATATGAAAATTCGAAATTTTACTACAGAAAGATTGGAGATTTTTAATCTAAACCATTTTCATAACTCTTTCATTTTAATTATTTATTCCATCCATCGAAAGTTTTTTGAGAGCAGGCCGCCATGTTCTTTTTCCGAGTCATTAACAAATTAGTACTCTGGAATTACAAGCAACTATTTTTCATTGTCCAGGCTTGTATAAATTTCAAATCAAACTTCAATAAACGACTTTTATATTTTGTGCACTAAGAATAACATATCACTTATGTACTTTCACTTAGAGTCAAATTTTAATCAATTTTACTTATATACACCTTATGTATGTATGTTCATTTTGAATTTGCACCTTGAATAACATATCAGTTATTTTTCGTGGTAATATATTATTAAATTTATTATATTATTTATTTTATTAATTTATTTAGATAATATACACTTTATGTATGTTCACTTTGAACTGGCACCTTGTATAATATATCAGTTACTTTTCATGGTAATATATTATTAGATAATCATTTAAATTTGTAAAAATTCAAATTCTTGAGGGTCTATTTTTGAACATGGCTTGACCTTTTCATTTATGATTTTTTGGGATATCACCTACTTTTTAGAGTACAGATATATGAATCAATTGGTGCAAAAAAAAAACGCAAAATTTAAAAAAAGTTATGTTATTTGCAATATGCAATTGCGTATTTTTCTTTAAGGATAACTATATTCTTTGCACCAATAGTTTTGTCTTATTATTTTGTGCATAAAAGTATTAGGGTAAGACCTACCGAAAACTAAATATTTTACGAAATATTTTGTATTTTATATCAAAGTACTGCAAATTTGAAGCTTTATAATTCGGAAAATACTTAATGAAAAACTTAATAAAATACTTAATGAAATAACTTAATGAAATACTGAACTTAATGAAATGAAAAATACTTAATGAAATATCAATATTCATGGCTTTCGAATGGAATACTTTATGAAATAACTTTATTATAGTGTTTTGAGAAGCTCTTGACACCAGTTATTAGATTCTAAAGTAAAAAATAGAGTGTTCCATTTAAAAATATCGATGTGATCTTGAGGGACGCCACCCAATATTAAACGGATGAGATCAGTGAATAGATCTTTCTAAACTCTTTCTAAACCCTTTCGTCTGAAACATTTTCTTCTAAAATACAACTTTTATCAAATATTCGGGTATATCCACACTTTTGTCCCATCCTGTGTATGTATCTAAGCGTGTCGATGACAGTATAATATAGATGTGTCTGCTTTTATTGTATATTATATATATAATTTTAATCGTATATGTAAATGTTTATATAATTGTAATAAATATGTGCAATACGTTACATATTTATTTCAACTGCAACAGGAATAATATATTTATTAATAATATTATTAATATATATTTTAATAATCTTGAATATATAATCTTAAATAAAATATTAATATAAATACTAAAACTATTAAAAATAAATAATATTTATAATAATAATTTAAGATAAATTTAAATTTTTATATTAATCCTACAAATTAATATTTTATTTAAACTACTTAAATTTTTAATTATTATTTTAATAAAATAAACTTAAATTAATTAAAATTTTAATTAATGGTCAAGAATAAATTAATAAAATTATATATTCCTTTAAAGAAATTGTAAATGTGTAATTTGAATTTAAATATATTTTTCCGTGTAAAATATATGAATATAAATACCTCTGTGGTGTATTTTGTTTGTAATAATATGTATAATAATATGTATAATGTATAATAATATGTATAATAAAATTTATGCTAACTGAATTTATCGCTTAATCTTTCGTTCTAATGTAAGTATCCACTCTTAAAAAGTCCATGTTATATCGATTCTCGCAAGTATTGTTGTCGCTTTTCCGCGATGTTGATTGATTATCTTGATGCTCTATGCTGTGCGCGTTACTTCAAATCGATAAAAGCTTGTCATGGTTAAGCGTGACACATGTGACAGATTATGATTGTATTTCTCTTTGGACCTTCGCGCGTGTTATATGTGTACAATATATTAAGCCAGCGGCACACGATGCTATTTTATCTGCTGGATTGCTTGCGTGCGTCTGTGCTGGCAATATTTCTTTCTGTTAAACTGGAAATTATGTAATCTGTTGATTATGCTGTTGACTGATCTGCTAAATTTCTGTGAAAATCAAGCATTAAATTTCTCGCCCAAGGGGTAGTTTTTGAGAATTTTTAATAAATGATCCCCCATAAGAAACCTAAATTAACGGCACATGTCTCATATTTTTGCAATGCACCGTTTCCGAGGTATTAAATTTTACCCCCAAGGGGTGGTTTTTGAAAATTTTTATTGAACAGTAAATTAACCCCATAAGAAATGTTAATTAATGACACAGGTACCGTATTTTTTCAATGTACCGTTTTCGAGATATTAAATTTCACCCTCAAGGGGTAGTTTTTGAAAATTTTTAATAAATGGTAAATTAACTCCATAAGAAACATTAATTAACGGCACATGTCTCATATTTTTGCAACGCACCGTTTCCGAGATATTAAATTTCACCCCCAAGGGGTGGTTTTTGAAAATTTTTAATAAATGGTAAATACACCAGAGAGGGTGTGAGAGAGTGAGAGGGGGTGAAAGATGATGAAAAAGTATGAGATAGAGCGAAAGAAATGAAAAAATAGAGAGGGGGAGGGGAAGGGAGAAAGGGGAGGCGTGGCAAGAAAGGGAAATGAGGGGAGGGGAGGGTGAGTGGAAGTTGGGGGAGGTGTGAGTAAAAGGTAAGAGAGAAGAGAAGTACATATGACTGCGGACAGAGAAGAAGAAGACGTTACTTCATTTTTCATGAAAAACATCAATTTTTGACCGTTTGTATCTCCAGAACAGCTTGACCGATTTTTTTTTTTGGTTTAACTTACTCGTGGCGATGTCACCTTTCAGAATATACTACATGCATTTCAAAATTTTTTATATTTTAATAGTTCTGTACCCCCAAAAGGTCGACTTTAAGAGTGCGGGATAAGAGACTTGTCTACTAGTAGTTTCTATTTTTGAACATGGCCGGAGACGCTACCGCGTCTCCTGATGATGCAGACACAAATCGACTAATGTTTCTATGGTGTTATGTTGACAGATGCTCAAGTTTATTGTATGACGTCTATGATTTATTTATTTCGACCACCACTTACCGCTAAAGCCATCTATAGGAAAACGGCGGAAGAAAAATTGTACACCTTGTTGTGCCTGGGATGAGCACAAGATTTCGATCCGTCGTCCGTCGACGCTGCTCGGCTGAGAAAGGCACTGGTGCCACCTTTGGTGCTGATGTAGTTAATTAAATAAAAGAACACTTTCCTTGATCTTCACTGTTTTTATTGACACACTTTATTTACACTGTAAGATCGCACGTTACACTAACTTAGGAAGACTGTTTCACAAGATTTGCTTAGCGTCGCCGCTTAATAGTTACTGACCGCACGTCACTACTCAGTGATTATCGTTTAAAGATTACTGCCCACGATGCGCTCGGCGTATCGCGTTATAAGGGCATCGGTGCCCTCATTTCTTGTGATGCAACTGCTGACTGAGCTTTGGATCAGCAGTTGCATTTTCAGGTGGTCTCGTTATACTTTTTGGTTATGACCTGATTTAGTAATTTAGATTTGAGTTATTGGTTTCGTAACTGTTGAGGTGTCGAAACCAACAATGCTGTGATAACTGATTTAGGGAAAAATCAGGTCATAACAACCTAATACTTCAGAGTTGGAGGTCCAATATGGAAAGAGAGAGATAAACTCTAAACTGGTGCAGCCAGTTCACCTATAAGAAATGGACTTCGTGTCTGTTGAACCGCACACATGATTTTGTGGGCGCGAAGGGTAGGAGTGAAAAGTGAGGAAATGTACTTTTTGCATTTTCAATACAATGTGGTGAGAGACTCAAATTTATTAGATCGATAATACATAGACGATTATCGACTGTGAGATTATGGGTTATGTAGTATCGCTGTCGTAGCAATTATATATCTATATACAGGGTGTCCCATTATAAAACATCCAGTCGAATATTTCGAAAACCAAGCCCGGGAGAGAAAAATTTTTCAGACAAAAGTTATTTGGTTTCGAGGGGCCCATAAGATGATACCATTGGTTTGACCTTGAAGAATTATTTGAAAGTTACATGAAAGTCACCTCAATTTTTTTAAATGGCATCCCCTATTTTTTATTACATATTCTTGTAGCTGACCTCGAGAGCTTTCCAAAACACTATAATAAAGTATTTTTTCATGAAGTATTTTCCGAGTTATAAAGCTTGAAATAATTTCTTAATTTTACATAAACTGTAAAATATCTCGTAAAATATTTACTTTTCGATGACCTTATCTCAATACTTTTATGCACAGAATAATGAGAGGAATCAATTGGTGTAAAGAAAACACATAGTTGTTTTTAAGAAAAAATATGTAATTGTTAGTTACAAATATGTGTTTTCTTGACACCAATTCCAAAACTTAATGTTTCCTGTGCAGTGCATAAGTTTTTTATATCGGATGCCTTGATTATGTTACTTGGTAAGTTATAAATTTTTACTATTTCGTTTGGAATTATAATAATTTCGTTATTTAAAAGACCTTGATTCAAAGTTTTTAATGCATGTACGCAGTCATGAAAAAAATAAAGATTTCGACTTTCATCATTGGGATGTATACAGAAATTTGTTATTTTAGTATATTTTGAAACCTTTATTCCAAAAGATTTCCACATCCCTATATTTGCAGCTCCCATGTCACTTGTAACGCTGTGAACACGTAATCCAATTTCTTCTGCTTTTTTTATAATTGTACAAATAATAGGATAAAATTTACTTCCATCTACTGTGGTACCAGTGAAATAATATCCTACAATCTGTTTCCATCTACTTGCTATTCCGACCAATATAAAAACTACAGCATGAGTTGCGATATTCTTTTCATTCTTATGATTACTTAGTGTTGCATAACCCATAAAAGTATTAGTCGAAGGATCAAATATTTTAGAAGAAGTTATACTCATCTCATCCATTACAAGCATGCAATGTTTATTTAAATTATTTTTAAAACTAACTACTTTTAGTTTAAGAAATTCAAAAATTTCATCTAAAATTCCATGATTAAATTGTACATTTTGCAATCGTCGTCTTAGAGTTCGTAAAGAAGGTAAAGGCATATAACGAAGTAATTCTTCATCCCTGAACGACCGCACGTAAATTGAAATCTTAGTGCCTTTTCTATAGATTTATTACTCCACATCGGTATCTTTTTATACTCCCCCATTAATAATTTTAATTGGTCAGGGTTTAATATTTTATTGCATGCTTTAATTATGTCACTTTGATTCATACTCACTTTTTTCGCGTTTAATTCTATTTTCCGCATTTTTTAATTTTATCTTAGTTTTCTTATGTATCTTGTCTAATTTGATATAATGTTTTTGTAACTTTTCAAATTGTTTTTTATAAGATTCCGAATTATCAGTGTATGAACTAGATGTGTTCTCTCCTATCATTAATTGTTTCCTTTCAGATGTACCCGCACTGTTAGAATATATCTCATTTTCCATTTCATTGTCACTTATGTCGTCCTTAGACCTATATTATGCATTATTACATTGTCTTCCTCAACAATAGCTTCATTAGGTGCTTCAACGTTGCATTTATTATCATTTGTATCTTCAACAACTACAACAGCTACAACAGCTACATCTTGATTTTCATTAAGATTAGTAAAAGTAGCATCATTCACTTCACTAGTTTCTGCTCTTTCTACAATTATAATATCCGATATAAATATTTTTGTACGTAAAATATAAAATACCATTGGTTTCTATGTTGCCAGAAATTGTAGAAGATAATCATTATACATGAATTTTATTTTTTCAACAAGAAATTTGAAAGCTCTAATAAACAAAACAATAAATATAACCTGTATCTCCAAATAAAGTTGGTACCGCATTTCTTTTTAGTTTCAGCAGGTTATCCTGATGATTATTTTCCCACATCTCAGGAATGAAATGTACCTGTACATTCATATAGAGATTATCATATTTGAAAATCTTTTCCTAACAAATATTAATATAAATAATTTTCTTTAAAAGAAATAATATACTTCACATAACGCCGAATGTTTATTTGGTGTCCAATTTTCTCTATTCATGTTGGCTACCCATATTGCACATCTTTGTGAATCATTCAGTGGAAAATAACACATTTTAAAATGTTTTTTCCATGAGTTCGTACATTTTTTTGCTGAGCAACTCGGCATCTTGCATCTAAATTAAATATATTTAAATGTTTTTCCATATGCATGTTTATTTTAAGGTTAGGATTACTAATTATATGTACAATTAAGTAATGTTGATAAGTAATTATGAAAGTAATAAATAAATTATTAGTCTATATTTTATTAATAATGTAAAATCTTCAATAATAATATTATATAATATTAAATATAACATTAAATAGAACTTACGAAGTATCACAGAAATGTACGACGACGTACATTGAACGATGCCTGACAATGTAACCTGACAACTTGCATCACTTAGCATCACTATACTTGTTACACAAAGAAATAACAAAATATAATATTTAGTCTTAATAGGATTCAACTCAAATCGATAATATACAAATATATAAAATTGTTTATTAACTTGTATATAAAATCACGCGAATATTATTGTTTTTTATCAGTATACAATAATGAATTTAATTTTCCCTCTTCCATTTCCCTGTTACATATGGCGAATCGAAGAACCAATCAAAAATCGACTAACGATGTCTATACTCTTACTAGAGGTACTCTACGATAAAAGAAACGATGGCGACATCTTTCGGATCAACCCTATTATTTCTACACTACTCGTGAGTCGAGTATTCTTACCCCGAGCGCGATACATGCTCTGGTAGTTGCACAGCGTTTCTTTATTGGAAAATGTCAGACAATCAGGCTCATCGGAGTCTTCGTGGAATCGATCGGGAGAACATCTTATAGACGGAGAGCTGGCTACATGGGGTGCGACATGCCTCGGTGCATGAAATATTTTACCTGGAAAAGATTCGATTGCTGCCAGCAAAGCGAAAGCCCGACCGTCAGAAGGCGCGCTGGAAGCTAAGTGCGTGGGCGGACAATCAAACGTGTAAATTTTCCAACTAAAAAAACTGTCGATGTGCACGGCTGAAAATTTACATAGATATCGAGGATCATGAGAAAAAGCAGTAAAAAAATTGTCAGAAGGGTAAGCGGAAGCTAAAAGGTTGTCAGAAGCTGCCAAAGTTGCGAAAAATATCGGAAAATTTACATTTTAAAGAAAACTTCTGACAATTTAAATTTACACTGTTTACGTATAGAGCAAAGTATATGCAAAGTGTCAGAAGTTAAAGTAGAAGAGATTATGACAAAATCGGGTGCAAAGTGCAAGAGCGTATTTCGGCGCGCGGCGCAGCATCGAGCGCTTTTCTTTTGATTTTCACACCGTACATATTTTAGAGCATTTCTGACAATTTACCTGATTAATTAAGGGGAACTTGAGAAAATATTATTAAAATGTCAGAAGTCAATGAAGAAGAATTCATACTGTTCTCCACGACTGGTAACATTGTACACCCAAAAGAGCAAGACTACTTTCAGAAAACGTAGAAACATTAGCTTTTATACATGCTAATTCAAAATAAAATATTACACTCCTTACCCATTTGGTGCATTATTCTCACTCCGTCTATCAAATTTCATATATATAATCTTACTATTATATATTAATAAACTAACCAAATAGAAATAAGTTAATAAATAAATTTTATAATGCAGTTTTCGAAAAGGCGTAAAAAAAACAAAAATAACCACGATTGTACTTATTAAAATGAGTCTCGAGAGGGTATATATAATTAAATTTTTGAAATTTTCGGGAAAACCGACATTCTCGAGAATCTCGATACTTTTGAGAATCCCGATTCTTTCGGGAATCCCGACATTTTCGGGAAACCCGAAATTTTCGGGAACCCGACCCGATCTCGAAAAAAATTCTTGTCCCGACCCGACCCGATATTTTCAGGTTCTTGCACACCTCTAAATACTACATGCACACATGAAGCATCATAGCTTGCAAGAATTTGCAAAATTTTTTTTGAAATATTGCCGAACGATTGCGGCACATCTTTCATTGAGTGAATTAAAAAAAAACCATCAACAATTACAACATCGATATGGTTCGGTAGAGCACTGTCATTTCGCAAAAAAAAACAATAAATTACAATAAATTACAATAAATTATTAATTAAATTTATGAATTCTTCTTCATTGACTTCTGACATTTTAATAATATTTTCTCAAGTTCCCCTTAATTAATCAGGTAAATTGTCAGAAATGCTCTAAAATATGTACGGTGTGAAAATCAAAAGAAAAGCGCTCGATGCTGCGCCGCGCGCCGAAATACGCTCTTGCACTTTGCACCCGATTTTGTCATAATCTCTTCTACTTTAACTTCTGACACTTTGCATATACTTTGCTCTATACGTAAACAGTGTAAATTTAAATTGTCAGAAGTTTTCTTTAAAATGTAAATTTTCCGATATTTTTCGCAACTTTGGCAGCTTCTGACAACCTTTTAGCTTCCGCTTACCCTTCTGACAATTTTTTTACTGCTTTTTCTCATGATCCTCGATATCTATGTAAATTTTCAGCCGTGCACATCGACAGTTTTTTTAGTTGGAAAATTTACACGTTTGATTGTCCGCCCACGCACTTAGCTTCCAGCGCGCCTTCTGACGGTCGGGCTTTCGCTTTGCTGGCAGCAATCGAATCTTTTCCAGGTAAAATATTTCATGCACCGAGGCATGTCGCACCTCATGTAGCCAGCTCTTAGACTATTAGATCCTTGGTTTCTGTCTCTACACTCCACGATCGTCGGTCGCACGTTTTCCACCGAGTGGTCGGTGTACTCTCGTGATTCGGCCGTAAAGGTGATACTTGCCAATTGGATTTACCGGACATTAGAAACATTTGTGCGATACTCAACTGAAACCGTAATCCGATCCACCCTATATTTTCTCTGGACTCAGTGCACCGGTCCTTTGCCAATTCGAGTTCACGTTGCGCTTCGAAGTTACGATCGACGCAAACGCCTCAAGACAAAATCGCGTACATCGCTTTTTGGTCCTTCGAACCAGATCCTACGGTGAGTGTCTCATCTGTGCCACCGACATTGCAGGTGACCTTCCGATATAATTCTTCACGTCACACGGCGAATCTCAAAGAGATTCCCGCCGATCTCCAACAAGACTGTCGATCGCGTACGTCAATATCCCGAACTACGAATTTTTGGCCGGTATCGATCAAATAGGCATGGAGGAACTTATCGAACGATAGCGAGTCGTCATGTACTCGATCGAGCGAGCATTGCTTAACTTTAAGAAACTTGGAAAAGCTAAACTGTCATTAAGCAGCGGATGGACCTGCTGAAGTCCACCTTCGCCAATTGTGAACAGATTCACGCCAAACTTCTCGCCGCTTACACCCCAGAGTTAAGAACGAAGGAAGCCTATTTCGCCGACGAGCCATTTCTCATCTGCGAGGAAAGCCTTCTTAGAAGCCTTGGATTATATGACTGACCGTCACAAGTTGTACCAACAAGTTGTAACCAACCGGAACATCGCAGGATGTAGCAGATCACAGCTCCCTATCGACGAGCTGGTCAAGGATACCGCTTTCTCTACTAAAGATAAGTTTGCCAGAATTCAGTGATGAGTTCATCGAGTGTGAGACTTTTCGCAATCATTTTTGGTCAGTCGTTATTGATAACGCGGATTTGTCCGATGTAACGCGCATACACTATCTACTGTCGTGTCTCAAAGGCGAAGCAAACGATCTAATTAAAACATTACTTATCATCAGCTTTAATTTCGAAATCGCTTGGGATATGCTAGTGTCACGATACGATAATAAGCGACGGCTTGTGCACGAGCATATTCACGCTGCATTTGATCGAGCATCTCTTCCGAGTCAGCGTCGGAGTGGACTATTCTGTAAGACATACCATACAGATATTGCGAAATCTCGATCGACTTGTCGATTACTGAAATGACTTTCTCGTGTATCTCATTTCCCAATGACTCGATAAGGTCACAAGAAAAGCATGGGAGCTACACTTAAGTAATACTAAAGAAACCCATCCTACGACATTCTCGAGGAATTTATACACTCGAGAATATTCTACCGGCCACCGTTGCTAGCCGAAAAACCAGTAATAAAGTGGTCGTTTAAAGTCACACTGCAAGTGCCATGAGATACCCGATAACGTGCCCGATAATTTGTAAACAGAGTCACGCGTTATCGGTTTGCTCCAAATTCAAGAGCAACTCAACAGCGACGCAACTTGGTCAACAAACTTTGTTGCTGCTTTAACTTCTTTAGCAGTAAACACACATGAAAGAAATGTCCAAGTAAATATAGTTGTCGGATTTGTCAACAGTCACATCATACATTCATGAGGAAGCTAGTCTGTCTATCTGAAACAAGTGCTTCTGTCGGTTCCGATTCAAAACCCGCCGAAGTCAATTCAATTATTTCTCACTTGTTATCACACTCTAGTTTAATCAAATCTGGCATCCTGCTTGCGACTGCGTGGATACAAATTCGCTCACCTGACGGGCGCTATAGTACATTTCGCGTCATACTCGACCAAGGTTTGCGATTGAAAAAACAATCGCGTCACAGTGGTTGCGATCGGGCATTGGCGATGCCTCAATTGCATCTCAATATGCGGTACCAATTAGCGTTGCGTTAAGAAGAGGAGAGGGCCATTCGTACTTCACGTCCGTGCTCGTATTTAAAGACGTTCACAACATACGTTCCTCCCCGAATTAATAATATTCAGTCATTCGAACATCTGCGGAGATTAGAGCTTGTGGATCAGTCTCCGTCGAGTCTTGATAGAATTGACATTTTCATTGGTGCCGATCTATACGGTTTAATTTTTAAGATGAAGTGCGACGTGACGCTCCTGATGAGCCGGTCGCACAGCAAATCATTTTTGGCTGGATTCTCTCCGGCGTTATCGCGGCTCAATGCCGCGCCTCTTCTCTTGTCATTACCTCAAATCATTGCTGCTCGAACGTTGAGTTGTCTTCTCAGCTGCAGCAATTCTGGGAAGTTGAAGACGTCCCAGTTTGCACACATCTCTCGGAAGACGAACAACGATGTGAGGATCATTTCCAAAAAATACATCGACGTAACCACTCAGATCAGCACATTGTATGACTCCCGTTCAAAGATGGTTCTCTGATTGATATTGGAGCGTCCAGGTCTTCCATCTTGTGTCTGCTTCTCAAAATGGAGCAGCGGTTGAGAACGAATCCCGAACAGTCAGATGAATATCACACGTTCCTACGCGAGTATGCTCAATTTGGTCACATGACGCCAGTTCCACAAAACGATCAGTCTAATTTGCAAATCGTATACATTCCTTACCACGTAATTCACCACTGTAATTCACGAATCAATTTTAACTAGTCATTTACAAGTCGTATTTAATGTGTCGCATAAGACGTTCAACGGATTATCGCTAAAATAATCTAATGATTGGTCCGAAACTACAATTGGACATTGTCGCGATTCTTTTATGGTAGCGTCAGTATTGCTATTGCTATACAGCCGACATACCCAAAATGTAACAGGCAAATTTAAGTTGACAATCGACTATCAACGAATTCTGTGGAAACCTATGGATGATGTCGTTCGAGAATACCGCTTGCAGACAGTCACTTACGGCACTGCGCACGTTACTTGGCGTTGCGCGTGTTAAATCAACTCTCGCAAGACGAAGGTGCACATTTTCCTCTTGCAACGCCTGTTCTTTGTGATAACGTCTATGTGGACGATTGTCTGTTCGGTGCAAAAGCCATTCGCGCAACAGATTCGGTGTCAATTGATACAACTGCTTGGCCATGCTGGTCAGTGACTTTTACTTGCAAAAATGGGCCAGTAACTGAAGCATCGGTCAGCGACATCGATCCGAATAATCATGGCTTAGCCAAGGACAAACTTTTCACTGACGATGAACATCTCAAAATTCTTGAGATAGCTTAGAATTCAGAAAGTGATTCCTTCCGCTTTCAACTTTCATTATCTCGGCATTTTCTGCCCACAAAGTGCACTGTTCTTTCGTGCATCTCTCGCATATACGATCCCTTAGGTTGGATTATTCCCATCGTAATTACTGCAAAGATTCTTATGCAGAAATTATGACTACATCGGTGTGATTGGAATGATGCTCTTCCAGCCGATCTGATATCTAAATGAAACGCTTATATAATGAACTTCCAATGTTACAAGCTGTCCAAGTTTCCCGTAGGACGAAGCTCAGACACAGTCCATGCGAAATTCATGGTTTCTCAGACGCCTTAAAGTCCATACATGGAGCTGTTGTCTATTTGTGCATGTGTAGAAGATTGATGGAACTATTCGAATCTTTTTGCTGCTTGGCAAGTCGAAGGTCACTTCTCTTAAACCAATGAGTATACCACGGCTCGAACTGACAGCAGTCTCACTCTTGGTTAAATCTAACGTTCTGGTACAGGAATCTCTCTTACACAAGACGACCCCTTGTCACCGCTGGACGGACTTTACCGTCACTTTAACGTGGATTCAACATCTATCGAAGTGGAAAACATTTGTTGCAAATTGTGTCTACGAAATCCAAACGCGTCTTCCGCAGACTAATTGGCACTATGTGCCTATCTTCTTCAACCCTGCTGACCTAGGCTCAGGCGGAAGATCAGCAGGGTTATTTAATCAATGTTCACTCTGGTGGAAGGGACCTGATTGGTTATTGGTGTCGGTTGATCACTGACCCAAGCCGCCTACCATATCGTCCTCAGACACTACGGTTCTTGAGGAGAAGTCTCTAGTGTCACATCACGTGATGTGACGCTATCACGACCCGGGATATCTCGCTTCGCTTATTCTTGCGCGTCACAGCATACATCATACGGATCATTCATAATTCGAAACTGGCATGTCAAAAAAGTCATTCTGCTCGACCTGTAAATCAGTTGCTCTTTCAGTTCTCGATCTGAACAATTCTCTTAATTACTGGCTCCGAGTCATTCAGAGAAATTCCTCAACGAACAATGTCAATTCCAAAATCAACTTCTAATATCGAACAAGAGTTGTTGGTCCTTCATCCGTTTCTAGACAACAACGGGTTGATTCGTGTTGGCGGATGTTTGCAACATTCAAATCTGCCTTATGATATCCTTTGGTTTATCGGGGCAAAGGATACTACTCTTCTTTCAGACGCCGTAACGGCGCACAGTGGGAGAAATCCGGAAAAAGTGGTCAAAAATCTATAACTCTGTGAATTATGAAGTAAATATTTTGAAAATTGGTATCCTTAAGTTTTTTGGGTCACTGAACACGAATCCGAGGTCAAAATTACAAAATTCAAAATGACCGATTCAATATGGCGCACTGAAATATCAAAACCTTGATGGATTTTATTCAAAATAGGTATACATGATATATTGGGATCCCTGATTTCGAATATGTATTAAAAAAAATTGTGAAAATCAAAATGGCCGATTCAATATGACGCTACGAAGGGACGAAACCGCAAATATGAAGACTAATTGAATAAAAAACATTTTTAATTTTTATTTTTTTTTACATTTTTAATTTTTAATTTTTTTTATATTTTATTTTCTTTTTTTTTGACAGTTTTTAAACTAATTTATTTCTCCAATTCCAAAATTTTCTCACCATAAATACTACTCTTTAGTAATGCTTTTGCTTCTTGGGTTAATTCTTTTACTCTTTTTTCTTTTTTTAATCGTATTGCACTTATAACTGGATCTGAAGAAATCAACAAAAAGTGCATTGTATCTTCATTGTTGGCTGCACGCGAACAAAAGCGACTGTTGTGTGCCCTTGCGTTTTTAAAAATTTTATTACTAGCTTCTTGAGCTTCCTCAGACAGGTGACCAATGGGTATAGAAAGTTCATCCATTATTTTTCTCCCATGTATCAGTACTTTGTGAACTGAAGGAGGCATTTTGTACCAGTTGTACAACTTAACAAATAATTCTGCAGTTTCGATTGCATATTTTTCAAACTTTTGCAGGTCAACTTCCAGACCACATGAAAGAATTTGCAATATGGTACCAAATTTTGTAATTAAAGTAACGTCGACATCTAAAATTTTTGCGATTTTTTCAGGATTTTCGAAAAATCGTCTAGCGGTGTTTCCATCGTTAGACGTCCCATACCCTTGCTTTACAACATCTACTGTAATTGAGAGACAAGATTTTAACTCACGCTGAATTTTCTTCTTTTTGTTTTCTTTGAAAACTTTGTTTTCTCCAGATGCACGAGCCATTTTAAAATCCTTATTATAAGCAATATGTAAAATGCATTCCATGAATCTGATCCAGCAATGTAATGTCGATAAGCCAAATTTAAAATTTTCTTCGTTTTCTTTTAGAGATTTTATGACATGCAAATCATTCATTTGGCTTGGTTTGGCACCACAGATATTGCAAGATGTGGAAGATTTTTGATCTGTAAGCACATTACAAACTTTGCCATCAATTATTGTACATTTCATATTATAAAACACAGTAAATGATATCTCATTTTTCACGACTTCTGTTGGAACTAATTTGCGAATTTCCTCCGTATAAAAATGGTATTCCTGCAAAATTTTCGAACGTGTTTCTTTCACAAATTCGAATTTGATCGGACGGCAATATCTTATGGACGAAGGCCGATCGTTGAGCCATAAAATCGTATCATTTTCCGTACTGATTTTCAGTGGCACAAATGAAATGATGAAGACTGATCTATCTGATTCTTCTTCACCATTTTCTGGGATCTCAACTCCTATTTTGAATTTTTTATCGGCATCAACATTCCACCTTTGCTTCACAGTTTGTTGTCCAGAAGCTCCGTCCATGCCCCATTTGCCGTGTAAAATGAATTTTTTCCCTTTTGCGTCATTTAACTGAGATGGTTCTAAGGAAGAAACAATTCTATTGATCGTATGATCGAGTAGCGATTGCAATTTTACGCTTGCACCACGTTCCGTTTTTTTCAATATTTGCGGGATAGCAATCGCGCTTCGGGTTTCTCTATTTTTCATAAGGAGGATACTGCTTATCGTTAAATAGCGTTAAATTGTACGATCGAAGGACTTCGTATTTGGCTTTTGACATTCCCAAATCCATGAACATGGCTAGCACAGTATTTAAAAACGTAAGTTCTTCGTTCACTGTACGTTTTTCCACTGGTTCGTGAATTTTAGATGAAATTGCCTTTGCTAATGCTTCTTTAGAGTAATTATGTCTCAGCTCTTGTATGCGTCTTCTCTTTGTTCGCTCAGAACAATTTTCGAACGATGATCTTGGTCGACCTTGACTCGTAGAACTATGAACTGATGGTAATGGATCAGAAGAACGCGAACGGTTAGAAGACACGGTCGAGAATTCAACAATGAACATTTGTTGTACGAAATGTTCATACTTGTTTCTAAAGACGCGTTGTAACCTATTCGAATTTTTCCAGCATCTAGTATACATAGCCAAAAAGGAACAATTTAATTTATGCTTGACTTCTGCCAATTGATTTTCTGATAAATTAAATTCCTGTTCGATTTTATTCATCAAAATACTTATTTTTGATTTATGTTTGTGCGTGTCGCTCCAGATCCAAACACATAATTGTTCGTGTTTTATTTGAAACGCATCCATATTGCTTTTTAATGAACACGTCTACAGATCGTATAACTGTAAACCTGAAAATACCATAAGCTGAACTAAAAAGAAAGAATGAAGTTGAAGACGAAAAATGTAATCTGTACTTAGAACTGATCTTACTTATATTCTAACGAAAAAACATAATTAACTTACTAGACAGATTAGACTATTAGACAATCTAGTCGTTAAGCACAAAGCTACAAAGGACCACTAATGTATTATCATGTATTATCTGTACTTAGAACTGATCTTACTTATATTCTAACGAAAAAACATAATTAACTTACTAGACAGATTAGACTATTAGACAATCTAGTCGTTAAGCACAAAGCTACAAAGGACCACTAATGTATTATCAATTTTTAATTCGTTTTTATAAAATTCAGCAAACGATCACGACAATGACAGCAACTCGCGTAAACGCAGATATGTTTTTTTTTTTTCTGTACCACCTAGCGAGCCGAGAAGAAGTATTAGAACCTTAACTTAGTTTCCGCCCGCAAATGTTAGATGGCAATGTAAACAGTTCTAGTAGTCATTAGCGAGTAACAGGCGCAAAGTTATTCTCCTTCACGATAACGCTCGGCCACACACTGGAAAAACCGTCAAGGAAACACTGACGCAGCTCGAATGGGAAACTCTTCCTCACCCAGCTTACTCACCAGACATAGCGTCTTCTGATTACCACTTGTTCAGATCGATGCAGCACGGCTTGAGTGGTACACGCTTCCGAAATGTTGAAGAAGTGCGAGAATGAGTGGACGAATGGATTGTTTTGAAACCGACATCGTTTTATCGAGATGGTATCGCCCAGTTGCCAGAAAAATGGCAAAAAGTTGTAGAAAGTAATGGAAAATACTTTCATTGAAATTTGTACAAATTTTTTCCAATAAATACTTTTTCTCAGCATTTTTCGGGCAGAAACTAAGTTAAGGTCCTAATAGTTAATGCCCGCGCCGCGCTGCGCCGCGTCGCGTCCACAGATTACGAAATGGTCGCTTCTTATATTATATTCGTAAAATTTACATCTGCAAATATCTGCAAACGGGATTTTCACTAACTCTTACAAAAGATCTAAAGGAAGAGTTTTATATAAAATACAAGTTGTCTATCTTTGCATATCATTATAAAAAATGTGTTGAAAATATGATCTTTTTTATTATAGGCCTTAAAATTAGCTCAGTATTTAGGGATTGTTAAAGAAACAGCCATGTACGCATTTGAATTTTTAATTTTTTTAATGAATTTTAAACGTAAATATATAATGCATTTAAAATTATTTTAAAAAATAATTACTTTAGTTGATTCTTAAAAATCTCACAAACTTAATCAATTATTTAGACAAAAACAGAACACGAAATTATGCTATTTTTACACACATAGATTTACATGGAAATTTTCAATATCTTGATATGTTTATACAGTCTCAAATACTTTGGGATGTGCTGAAAGAGATTTTGATAGTTATTATGTAAAATAAAAATATTCAGAAAAATGTTCAAAAACTATTTTTGACCGCTTTTTCCGGATTTCTCCCACTGTGCGGCGGTTCGTCTTATTGGAAAAATCAAAGATCGCGACAGTCGTTTTTCGGCAGCATCTTTAACCGCTACACAAGAAAATGTTCGAGTGTCCTCCTTTGATCTTGATGAGCTTTTTAGTGTGTTAGTATGTTACATCGTAGACTGTTAAGTTGATAGAATGAGAAGAAAAATAGCAGTTCAACGTTCTAACTCTATCTAAACTGTTAACGGGCGGTTTCACCGCCTCATCTACAAACTATGCGATTACTTGGTCTAGTAATATGTCATTGGTTCGTTTCGTACTGTGTTCTATTGCAATTACCGTATGATTCATTCACCTGCTGTGCTGATTTATTCTGTATACAATTGGGACCTACTCTAAAGTATTTTCTGAATTTACGCGACGAGACCTTCCGTGGACTATTAATATCGATATAGGTTTAATAATCTATTATGGAACGTTTTTTTAAACTTTGACGCTTATGAAGTATAAACTACAGATATATAAAAGTATGTATTTTAAATTTACTCGAGAAGATTTTTCGTTTGAGTTATTGATCGATATAAGCTATTATGGAATAGTTTTTTCTAACTTTGACGCCCTCTGGTGAGAAAATTAAGACTAGTACAGAAAAATAATTTTTCCATTTTTTTCTTATAAAAAACTAAAAGAAAATAGGATAGATGCGAATCAAAATTGTTATGATTAGTGATTCGGTCTCGCCGAGACGAGACGAGACTAGCTCAAGTCTCGTCTTGGTCTCGATTTAGTCTCAAAATTTTCGGCCTTGTCTCATTATCGGCTTGATCTCGACAATGACAATCTCGTCTCGGTCTCGGTCTCGATCATAATAAGTTTTTTTTCTATTCTTTTTATGGTCTAACCAATTAACTTAAATTATTCACTATTTTCACTATGAGTTGCTGCCTACGCATAGACAAGATAGAGAATTACATTTTAAGATGTAAATGTTAAATAAACTTTTCGCTCACTGAAATACTGAAGATTCAGAATCAATTGCGTCTGTTGACGACCTGGCACCGTGTTTCAGTGAACTGACGGACGCAACTATTATCAATTAATTGTGATTAAACTACTTACCTAATAGATAAGTTTATTTATTATTTGTATCTTAAAATTTCATTCTCTACATTCGAGCTGGGATTTAGTTGCACATTTCGAGTCGACCCCTAGACTACACCTATTCTTCCCCTATCGTTCGCGACTCGGCGGCGAAACTGCCGATCGCGCACGTGACCTTCATTTCAGGAGCGTCACTCATGCTATAAATATGATGGAACTATAATCCTTTGGAACAATATTAAGTTAGAGTAATCTCTCTTTCAATAATTATAAATTAATAATTTAAAATCTTTATATCTTTATTATTATTATTATTTTATGTATATTGTTGTTATTAAATTATATATATTATTTAATATTTAATATTTAAACAAAATTGTAATAATATCATATTTGTTGTTTTGTTTAAAACTTTTAACTTGTGCAGTACATTCATAAAAAAATTATATAATAATTCATTTATTTTCGCAGTACATATATAGAATACAATTGATTAAGGAATCGGTAAGCGTGGTATGTAAGAATATGTAATATATAATTATAATTAGGACAATAGTTTCCATGTCATCCTTGAGATACTATTGCTGACGCGTTTTTTTAAGTGGTTTCCCCAATAGACCTACTCCATTGAAGAGAAAAATAATAAAAAATTTCATTAATGAACGAAAGAACGAAAATCAAAAGAATTAATAAAGCTAATGATGTATCACTTTAGGAAAAACGTTTCATCGTTTTATCGTTTTTTACGTATTTCATTTTTGAAAACAAGCATTCAGATAAGTATGTAAATCCAAACATGGAAAAAATTCGAAGACCAAAAGAGATTGGGATAATTTAAAATTAAAGAAAAAAATATGCCCCTTTTTCTGGACGTGTTTTGAAGGAAAGATCATTTTGCAAATCACAAAGTTTCTCTTAAAATTTTAATTTTTGTTCTTCGATTTCCGCAGTGAGAGGATTTTCGAAAAGAATTAAATCTTTTCGAAGATTTTTGAAGTCAGTGAAACACCTGTCGAACTGACTTATTAATGAGTCAATTAAGTAAACATATTTTTTGAAATTACAAGTTATGCTGTATTCTTCGAAGAGAATCTGGCAAGAGGGAAAGAAAATAAGAATATTTTTTTCTAAATAATTTTTAAGTAAAATCAGTTTTCTACAAAATGAGCCAATATTACTAACTAATTGACATATTGTGTGGTTGGTCTTTTGCAGCTTCAAAATAATATTTAAATGATAATATTTAAATGATTGGTTAAATCAGTAATAAAAGCGAGTTCACAAAAAACTTCATATTTACTAAGAGAGATTTAAATTTAAAGGATTTAAATTTAATGGGGATTTTTAATTTCCCACGTGAACCGTTTCTATACCGCGTATTCGATGTGTAATAGTTTTTTCCTGTTTCTTGTTGTCCAACAGACTGTTATCGTCGCTGCGACTGGCAAATTATTTCGTAAAACGTGGCTAAGAAGTACATGAATATAAACTCATTATTGTTATCTGTTTCCCAAAAGTTAGTATAAATTTTGTGTAGTTACATTGTGCTAATGCTGTATAATGGCCAGTGAGCAGAGGTATGAACAACATTTTCATAAGAAATGTAAAGATAGTTTTTTTGTGCTTATTAGCAATCTCACGGTGGATCTTCTGCGGTTATAAACCTGTTGTGAAAAAATTTGTCATAGAGAGACACTATTTAAATAAACATTTGTTTAGATCGCGTTTTTTATAATATTTCAATTTGCAACTTATACAGACAGAATCATTCTATTATCAGATAAAAAATCCCAAAGCACAAACATTAACACCGCCAAAGAAATTCTCAGAAATAACAGTTATCCGCCAAAGATTATTAACAAACACATAAAACAAAGACTAGAGAAACTACAACCCGGACAGAATAATAATGAGATCAGTAATATTAACAATAATAATAATTTTGATGCAAAGAATTGTATATTTATTCCATATACCAAGAAATTGGGTGATAATCTTGAAAGAGTGTTGAGGAACATTAATTTAAATGTCGTGTTTACAAAGAAATTGAACTTTATAATAAAAAAGGGCAAAGATACAAAGAGCATACTAAAACAAACGGTAATCATATTATAAGCTCAATATATAAAATAGACTGTACGAATTATAATGCGAGCTATATAGGACAAACAAAATGGCACTTAGAAACAAGATTAAAGGAGCATAAAAAGAATATTAAAAAACAAATAAGTAACTCAGTCGTTAGCAAACATGAGTCTTCCTACGCACACGAATTTGACTGGGAAAATCCAACGATCTTACAAAGAAAAACATACTAAAAAAAGAGAAATAGCAGAAATGTTTTTTATCAAGAAATACAACACTAATATAAATTTACAAAAAGACACGGGAAACTTAACCGCGATTTATGACGGCCTCATTAACATCGTTTGATTAATTTTATATTTATTTATCTATCCATTTTACTCTATTTATTTATTCACCTAATTTACGCGGTCTTTAGTTTTAACACTAGATTGCCGGAGCGAGTCAATTTGACTCATTTACGATTTTCCATTTTAACCCTTTATATATTTTTTGAATAAAATATTCTCTTATAAAATTTTATTTTAAAGAAACTTTATTCAAAACAATTTTTACATATATATTCTGTTTTTAAAATACATTTTCCGCAGAATTTTTTATTAAAAAATAAAATCGTAAATGAGTCAAATTGACTCGCTCCGACAATCTAGTGTTAATCTTAAAACACAATTTTATACCATACACATATATACATCACCTAACACATTTATAAATTTACATTTTCATATCCTAGAATATATTAACGTGTGGAAATATGTATTTATTTATTTATGTTTGGTTTACCGAAATGTGTCGGGGATACTGAGAATGGTGAAAGTTGCTACCATTGTCAGTCACATTTGTGTCATCATAAATCTCGGGTGTTTTATACATTTGGAGGATCGAAACTTCTTTCCTCTTTTGTTACACATGTGGACTCCTTTTGACACACAGCCTGTGTAAGTTGCAAATTGGAATATTATAAAAAATTGTAACGCGATCTAAAGAAATGTAACCCCGTTCTCTTTAGTATGTAACGCTGTTGAGATGTAACATTTTGCTTGAAAAGGACCCGAACCTGTGGTCGAAACGTTGCAAAACCAACACTAATAAAGCTGTTAAGTGGCCAGTTTGCCGTCAACTATTGTCTTTGTGAGTTACGATCTGTGCAAAGGCATAACTAAAGATGCGCGTCGAACTTTAAAACGCACCACAATCACCAACTTAGAATCAACGTGATTTTAATATTGGTGCTAATAAGATCCCCCCACCCCCTTCAGATAAATAATTTATTGCGAAAAATATTACTTCAGTCAGGATTCGAACCAGGAACTCCCTCATTCCATGCGGGCGTCATACCAATTCGACTACCGAGGCATGTGATAATATTTATCGCAATAACCGGTAAACTTGTAACGATGCTCCCCAGAAAGCATCGTACTGCCGGTCAAATATCCGACCAAACGGCAGAACGGGGCGCGGTGCGCCCCACATTATTTTTTAAATTATTATACACCGAATAACGCTCGAAGCTAACGGCCTCGCGTTATCAGAACCGAGCGGAGCCGGAAAGAACCGAGCGCCGAGCGATATCCGAAACCGACTCCCCGCTCCTATACCCGGCACGCGCATACCGATGGCGGGGATAATTCCCTTTCCCGTGGTAATTAGCGCGTGTCGGGTATAAAAAGGCGCTCGCAATTAGTAAAGCACCGATTCCGGAGCGAGCAAGCCGAAGCATCTAGCCGAAGCAAGCAAGCAATCCTCAATCCGTTTCCTAGAGCGACAACACCCGTATGGAAAAAAATTATAAGAAAACTATTCAAAAAATTATTGGAACACTACTGCGAACAATACAGGAAAACTATTAAAACACTATTGAAACACTATTGAAAAATATTGGAATACTACAATAAACTTATTATAACACTATTGAAATCCTATTCGTGAAGTATAGTGTCATTCACTGTAGTATTTTCGTCGATAACTACTTAAACACTTATACTAAAACTATTTGTAAATTATTCAAGTGAAGGAGACACCAAGTTTCACCCAAGTTTTCCAAAAAATAAAATTTGAAAAAATATTCAATCTAAAGCTATTCACACACTGATTCTTTATATGTAGATGTCTAAGTCGACTCGGGTCAGGATTCAAAGATTTTGGTCCAAAATAATACTAAAGAACAACAGCTGATCTTAGCGTTATTTTACCGATTTTAATCCCTAAATTTTTGGATCCTGATTTGAGTCCACTTTGTACCTACATCATATTTGAAATTAGTGTGTCATAAGCTTTATTTTGAGTATTTTTATTTTGAGTATTTTTGTGTTGAAAAATTTGGGCGAACCGCCTACAGGTTGTTGGCGTTTGTATTTTTACATTTAAAGGACGAAGATGTAAGACTATAAATTAGATTTAAATTTATATTTATTGCACAAAAATGAAAATAATATATTATTATAATATAGTATATTGAGAAACAATATAAAATATAAAGGAAAATATAAAACAGGAAAATATAAAACATTTTAAATAATAAACACTTTAATAAAATAATTAAAATCGAAAGATGATTTTAATTCGTTGTTGGCGTTAGGCTGACGTTCGGCGCGCAGATCATTTATTGGTTGAAAAGCCTTCACGTGGCCAGTTTGCCTGTCAAATAATACTTTTATGTGTTATCTTAATTACTGGCGAAGAAAAGACTATTTTCAAAGTTAATAAAATAATCTTAATCTAGTATAAAAGAGGATGGACCATTTGGGCTGATTTTGACCTCCCATAAATTTCGTTCAAGTTCATGAAATATATATATCTTGAATAATTTGAATACAATCACTCAAGATATAGATTTTTTATGAGTTTGAACAAAATTTGTAGGAGGCTAGAATTGTGTCCCAAATGGACCCTCCTGCTTATACAATATGTTTGTTATATAAATTTTATTATAATATTGTAATATACGATAATATATTAATTTTCCTTTAACAAAACAGAAAGTAAATATAGTCTTGTGACTATACGTAAAAAAATTAAAAACATCTTTTAATATTACATAAAAATAGAAACATCTATTTTGATATAAATAAGTAAATATGTCTTATAATGTTATAAACAAAAAACAAAAATAAAGAAACATTTGTTTACACTAAAATTGACTTAAAAATAATTATTTCTTTTTTTATATACTTTTTAATATATTATCGTCTATCCTTCTCTAAAGTTAATCTAACAATAATTTCATCAAAAGATATTACTCACCATTGTCCTCCTGCTTTTTTCTGCTTGCTCGAGGTACAGCGTTATTGCACTTTTGTCTCACTGCTGCTTTAAAAAGTTTTTGGGTGTCTTTATTGCACTCAAATATTGAAAACACATGTGCTGTAATAATAAAATAAAAAGTAATTATTTTGAAGGAAATTTTAAAAATAATTTGATAATAAAACATTACGTTATTTAATACAAATACATATATATATCAATTGTGTATGTGTGTGTGTATGTGTGTGTGTGTGTGTGTGTGTGTGTGTGTGTGTGTGTGTGTGTGTGTGTGTGTGTGTGTGTGTGTGTGTACACATTAATTCTTCATAAAGTAAGATTAGGTTCCGAAACATCCTTTTTGAGGAAAATTTTACTGGAAATATAATAAAACACGTTATGTATTCTATATGTATTACATCGAGTAAAATTTCTTCTCGAAGATGTTTTGGAATGTAGCTAAAGTATACAAAAAAATATGAACTAACCTGTATGTATATTTTCTGTTTTTTTGCTTTTAGACGAGAATATCTTGTTGTTATAGGAATTTCTTCAGATTCATCTGTTAGATATTTTTTATAAGATCCTCTTTTCCCTTTCGACATTATGTCTGTTGATGCAGTATATGCTTATTGGACTATTTGCGACCGGCACAACGCGCACATGCGTCTACGTATTGTAGAAGTAAAGCCTTCTGATCACTTGTCCACTTCCTCTTATATTCGTATAAACGGACTAGGATTCAAGAAAATCTATACGCTCATTAAACTATTTACAACCGGCACTGGACCTGCACTGACCGGCACAACGCGCACATGCATAGACTGCACGCAGCAAGAGTAAAACAGCAAACTTCGTTGATTGGCTGCTGCTTGCCCAAAATCAACAGTATTGGATTTTGGGCAAGCAACAGCCAATCCATGAAGTTCGCTGCTTGACGCTTAATGCTGCGTGCAGTCTGCACTAGGCTTTACTTTTACAATACGTACTACGTACTACGTAGATGCATGCGCGCGTTGTGCCGGTCAGTGCAAATCCAGTGCCGGTCGTAAATAGTTTAATGAGCGTATAGATTTTCTTGAATCCTAGTCCGTTTATACGAATATAAGAGGAAGTGGACAAGTGATCAGAAAGCTTTACTTCTACAATACGTAGACGCATGTGCGCGTTGTGCCGGTCGCAAATAGTCCAATAAGCATATACTGCATCAACAGACATAATGTCGAAAGGGAAAAGAGGATCTTATAAAAAATATCTAACAGATGAATCTGAAGAAATTCCTATAACAACAAGATATTCTCGTCTAAAAGCAAAAAAACAGAAAATATACATACAGGTTAGTTCATATTTTTTTGTATACTTTAGCTACATTCCAAAACATCTTCGAGAAGAAATTTTACTCGATGTAATACATATAGAATACATAACGTGTTTTATTATATTTCCAGTAAAATTTTCCTCAAAAAGGATGTTTCGGAACCTAATCTTACTTTATGAAGAATTAATGTGTACATACACACACACACACACACACACACACACACACACACACACACACACACACACACACACACACATACAGCCACGCACACACACACACACACACACACACATACACACACACATACACAATTGATATATATATGTATTTGTATTAAATAACGTAATGTTTTATTATCAAATTATTTTTAAAATTTCCTTCAAAATAATTACTTTTTATTTTATTATTACAGCACATGTGTTTTCAATATTTGAGTGCAATAAAGACACCCAAAAACTTTTTAAAGCAGCAGTGAGACAAAAGTGCAATAACGCTGTACCTCGAGCAAGCAGAAAAAAGCAGGAGGACAATGGTGAGTAATATCTTTTGATGAAATTATTGTTAGATTAACTTTAGAGAAGGATAGACGATAATATATTAAAAAGTATATAAAAAAAGAAATAATTATTTTTAAGTCAATTTTAGTGTAAACAAATGTTTCTTTATTTTTGTTTTTTGTTTATAACATTATAAGACATATTTACTTATTTATATCAAAATAGATGTTTCTATTTTTATGTAATATTAAAAGATGTTTTTAATTTTTTTACGTATAGTCACAAGACTATATTTACTTTCTGTTTTGTTAAAGGAAAATTAATATATTATCGTATATTACAATATTATAATAAAATTTATATAACAAACATATTGTATAAGCAGGAGGGTCCATTTGGGACACAATTCTAGCCTCCTACAAATTTTGTTCAAACTCATAAAAAATCTATATCTTGAGTGATTGTATTCAAATTATTCAAGATATATATATTTCATGAACTTGAACGAAATTTATGGGAGGTCAAAATCAGCCCAAATGGTCCATCCTCTTTTATACTAGATTAAGATTATTTTATTAACTTTGAAAATAGTCTTTTCTTCGCCAGTAATTAAGATAACACATAAAAGTATTATTTGACAGGCAAACTGGCCACGTGAAGGCTTTTCAACCAATAAATGATCTGCGCGCCGAACGTCAGCCTAACGCCAACAACGAATTAAAATCATCTTTCGATTTTAATTATTTTATTAAAGTGTTTATTATTTAAAATGTTTTATATTTTCCTGTTTTATATTTTCCTTTATATTTTATATTGTTTCTCAATATACTATATTATAATAATATATTATTTTCATTTTTGTGCAATAAATATAAATTTAAATCTAATTTATAGTCTTACATCTTCGTCCTTTAAATGTAAAAATACAAACGCCAACAACCTGTAGGCGGTTCGCCCAAATTTTTCAACACAAAAATACTCAAAATAAAAATACTCAAAATAAAGCTTATGACACACTAATTTCAAATATGATGTAGGTACAAAGTGGACTCAAATCAGGATCCAAAAATTTAGGGATTAAAATCGGTAAAATAACGCTAAGATCAGCTGTTGTTCTTTAGTATTATTTTGGACCAAAATCTTTGAATCCTGACCCGAGTCGACTTAGACATCTACATATAAAGAATCAGTGTGTGAATAGCTTTAGATTGAATATTTTTTCAAATTTTATTTTTTGGAAAACTTGGGTGAAACTTGGTGTCTCCTTCACTTGAATAATTTACAAATAGTTTTAGTATAAGTGTTTAAGTAGTTATCGACGAAAATACTACAGTGAATGACACTATACTTCACGAATAGGATTTCAATAGTGTTATAATAAGTTTATTGTAGTATTCCAATATTTTTCAATAGTGTTTCAATAGTGTTTTAATAGTTTTCCTGTATTGTTCGCAGTAGTGTTCCAATAATTTTTTGAATAGTTTTCTTATAATTTTTTTCCATACGGGCACCAGGGAGTAGAGTGTTCTCTGCTTCCGCCGAGCGTTCTCGGTAGATCGCATCCTCTACAAAAACCTGTCTCAGTGTCAGCCGCGTGGGGTAGAGCATTCTCTGCCTCCGTCGAGAGTTCTCGACTCCCGCACCAGCACCGAACACCCGTGCCAAATTCCTGAGACACCGACCAGAGTGCAACGGAGCGTCCTCCGTTACCGCCGAGCGTTCTCGGCCCGGTCGTCTCTCCTACACGACCACCCGCAATTCCGCGCCCTCACGCGCAAAACTACGAGTGTCAAACACCGCGACGCGACCGACCATTGATACGGCTACGAACTACGCGGTCCTTTTAAACGCGCCGGCCATTCATACGCGACACCGCATCACACGCTTACCGCGTGATCGTACCGCGAGCGCCGACTTGCCACGCTACCGCGCGTACCACGCAACGCCCGACACTACCGCGCGCCCCACGTATTGGGACCTGTTATAAAAACGTCACCAGTACCATCGCGGTAATCGGGAACCCGAAACCTTGCATATTGTATCGCGTGCGTCATTCTACGTCATTGTAATATACCATTTTCACTTCATCACACCGCCCGCGTCACATCATTGTATATACCATCCACGATCGCGTCTTGTAATCTAAATTCACGATTGACGAAATAAAAACTACCTTTTATCTCAGAATTCTCGTTTCTCACGATTAACCCTCCGAACCCCGGGTCCGGCGAGCTGTTACGAGCGTTCGGAAAAAGGGACTTGTTTTAAACTTAG
>CABEGB010000444.1:26480-61793 GCA_901521435.1 Crematogaster levior | reverse complement strand
TCCTCTGGATTTTCGTCGCACAAATCCATCATCGGAATCATTAAAATTCATTGTCCATTATCTTCTTTTCTCTATATTTTTAAGCGGAAGCAGACTTTTGCATGGCCGCAATACATATGCATAAGAAATTCGATTGATCAGATTCCTTATGCATGCTTAACGGACCAATCAAATTTCTTATGCATATACGTTATACGTTATGCAATGGTCTGTCTCCTCGCCGGGGCCTGAACCATTGCATAACGCAGCAACGCATATCACATAAATTTGATTGGTCCCGACCTTCCTTATGTCATAGGAAATTCGATCAATCAAACTCCTAACTTATACGCTATATCGCCAATGCTCTAAAAGTCTAATATTCCACTTTAGTTCGTACCGATACCACAGAGTAAGCTTTTGAAAACGGTTTGAAGTGTGATAAACTAATTTTTAGAGGGTTATAATTGGTATATTTTACGTCGTCTGGGTGCATCTTCTCCTCAAAGAGGGAAGCTCGTGACCCTCCTTGAGATAAGAAAATAATAAGGCTCTGTTTAGTTAAGGAAGGGTTTATGAAACGTGAAATGAGAATAAAGGAGTCCTTCCTCAAGGAAGGATATAGACCACGGGTATAAGACTTTTCCGAAAAAGCAAACATTCGATTAGCTACCATCGCTTCTTGCCACTTGCGCGGCAAGCATCCCTGTTTATTTTGTAAGAAAAATATTTATACTTTTCGTTAACTGAGAGGGGTTTCCAGATGGATGCTACGTGCGTGTTGGGCACTTGCCGCGTTCACAAACTTTGGTTGCATCATCTGGAGCTCCGATTCTGAGATGTAGATTTTATCTTAATAAAAATTCCATCTCTACTTTTTCTATGTTTGTGATTGGGATATCCATCTCATATCTATAAGGGTCTATGTTAGCATGGATAATATCACTAACTCAAAAAGTAGTCTATGCATGATAATTCTTTTGCTGAAGAATTGGCGACCATATTCAAGTTAATGATATCGCGTTATTTAACAGTTCAACATATTGTATGCAAAGTACATATCACGTACATATATACCTTTTCTAATGACAAATTATTTGATAAAATAAACAATCATTAATTTTATGTAAAAATGAATTTATATGGAGAGATAAAAGCAATATCCAGTTTTACCACAACGTCTTCAATCAATCAATTTCGACGAAACCAAATTGAGAAAATGTCATTGTTAATATGCAAGGAATGTTTTTACAATTTAAAAATTACAGAGAATTAATAAAAACTCAAAGGTATTTATTTAAAAATGTTATTATATTGTATATTATATGTATGTGTACCTTTAATATAGCATATGTATATACTTATTTACAGTTTTTATCACTTTTCCTCTTTATATATATGTTTCATTTTTATTTTCTGAATTTGTTTTTATAAGTACATATTAGTAATAAAATATGATTAGGTAAAAAGAATTGTGGTTTTAATTAGCAATATTTACTACAATCTCAAAAGGGATTACTGCTATATACATCTCAGAAAGATTAACTTTACACAATAAAGGTTCTCTACGTAATCATCAATTTATTTATCATATATTTCTATTTAATGTGTAATGATCCTTAACAAATATGAATATTGAACACACCTGGATAAGATGTAATAGCAATTTAGAGATCATTCCATTAACCATTACAATGCTTTCCAGTAAAAGAGAGTTCATTCTAAAAATATATGGTTGCCATATATATATATATATATATATATATAAGTATTTTATATTACATATATATATATATATATATATATATATATATTAGGGTGGATTATTATTTTATACTACATCGAAAATTTTTAAAATTTTTATCCGATTGAAATAAACTTTCATAGGAATTATTTTTCATAAATGGAGGACCATTTTAAGGGATGAGACAAAAATTTTTAAATTTTTGATGTAGTATAAATTTCTATATCTCTCTCTCTCTCTCATATAAAAATCTATTTGCTTTTCTCTATAATCTCACAATTTCTCTTAACCTATATATATATATATATATATATATATAGAATAAAAACTAATAGAAGAATAATTGAAAATAATTAGAAAAATTTTGCATTGTTTTTGTATAAAAATAAAATTGCAATATTATATTTATACAATATTCTATATATGATTATATAAATCATACTTATGATTATTAATATGATTATACAAAGGTTATACACATGATTATGCGTTTTCTTTACTAAATTGATTCATTTCATTCTTTGCATAAAAAGTATAAGATTGTCAAAAATAAATAGTTTACAGAAATGTTTGCCTTTATGTCAAAATGTACCAGAACAAATTATAAAATATGTTATCAATTACTGATTTTTCGACAACTCTACTTTAATACTTTATTTAGATTAACGAGAGGCATATTATAAAAATCCTTATAATTAAAAATACTGATTGTCCCTAATATTGTCCTTTTTATCATTATTTCCTCTTCTAAATCCTTGTGCAACTTTTGTCTAAAACATTTTTGCAATCAAAATAAAAAGTTTTAGAGAAATTAAATTAAAATGGGACACTTTACATATGGACAATTTCTTCTCATTTTCTTCACTATTAAAAACAATACAAAACTTATTCTTTTAATTGTTTTAAATTCTTATTATTTTCCTGTACACAAAAGATTATGCAAGTTATTATGGTAAAACATATATATATATTGGACATATTTTTATATATTTATGTTTTGAAACATTTTTATTAAATTAAATTAAAAATTTAGATTGCAAAGAAAGATACATTTATTTAATATTTAATTAAAATTTTTAATATAGAAGAACGGAATAAAAATTAGAAGATATTTAGAAGATATAAATTGTTTTATCAAAACTTTGCAGAAGAAAAACTCAAAGAAATATCAATTTAAAATCACAAAATAGCTTCTTATATTACTAGAATTAAAGGAATATAATCTCATCAAGGTACTCTTGAAAAACAAGGTTGATGATAAATCTATATACTGCAACAACTAAATATAAATGAAAATATAAAAACACGCGACTCATGCTCACTTCAAAAATTAAACTTTTGAGTAATTATTTTAGTATATCTTGTTATTATATCAATATATATTTTTATATACGTCACATTCAAAATTGTGTTGTTGATTAAATTTAGTATTAAATTGCCAACTCAAAAAGAATCAAACCATACTTAATAATACAATTTATTTCAAAAATTTAATAAGAGAAAATTTATGATTTATTATATTTCTTATGTCATAGTTTTTAATTTCATATATATCTCACCTAATTCAAACAAATAAAATATATTATTATTCTAAATAAAACAGCTACAAGTTTTAATTTCAGGAACACATAATGGTGAATTTTCACTTTTTATTTGTATGGTAGTATGAAGGATGGTCTTTTAACTAAAATCATATGAAGAGTTTTCGCGCCCGTAATATGACTCAAAAATATGCATATAAAAAGATTGAAAGTAAAATCATCAAAGAAATCAATAATAGTTACAAGATACTTTGTTATACTTTATTCTAGTATTTTAAGGCAACCAATATAAGGTAATAAATGAAATATTGTCATTAAATTGCGATGCTTTTAAAAGCACATAACTCTTGTGACTTTAATTTTTGGTATTTATTATTTAGAATGGTTAAGATATTTAAAATAATAAAATTAAGATATTTAAAATAATAAAAGTAAACTAGATATGATATATATTTTTGTGTGTGTGTATATTGTATACATATGTATAAACACATAAACTGATATATATACATAAATGTGTATTAAATTTTGAGAATTTGTAGCATCTTTTATAACTCTCTTTTCCTTTTTCCCCTTTCTACTCCCAGATCCTGCTCTCTTTCTACCTTCTTCTCCTTTTTCTTCTTACACTCTTTGTTAATTATTTATCAAATTTTTATTAAGGTACTAAAATTAATGTTTGGAGAGATTACAAGTCAGCCTAATATCCTGGAAAGAGCTAGATATAAAATCAATTCTTAATCGATGAAAAAGAGAACAGATAGCAAAGAAATGTATGTATGATTGGACGTAAATTCAAGGTTGATTGATAGAAGGTATAGATAGAGAAAAGCTACATTTCCTTATCAGAAGAATTATAAAGAATTATATAAATATACATATTTAACATGATTTTAATGTATTCTATATAGATTCAAAAGAAATTGTAGTAACTGTCTTCGATTTGGCTAATACATTTCAACTTGAAATATCAAAACATGTGCCGCACCTATATCTAATTTATTGTCCGAAAATATAGCGCTAAAAAATCAATTGTCAATGATTATGGACAGTACAGCTTTTAAAACACAGAACTACAACCTTCGTAATTTAATTTAAAAATTTATACACACACACAAATTCTTTTTATTTAATATATTTCATAGATAATAACAGGAGACATTTATTTCGCAAGAAATGCAGTAAAAGAATATAAAAGGAAAATCAATAATATGCACAACACGATCCATAGTAATTTCTAAACTAGGAAAAGTCTATAATAATAACAATGTTGCATGAAATTCACAAAAAAGCGAATGATAATTATCCAACTGATTGGGGCTTAATTATCTCTCACCAGAACAAGGCTTAATGGAACAGAGATAATGCTAAAATTCTAACGCGCAAACGTGAGATCACACAAAACATGTAGAACTTTTACTTTACTGTGAAAAAGAAAACTCAATATTGCAGAGTATCAGAAACGTTGGATATCTGAACGATTGCAAGAAACACTTAGAGACGTTGTACGATGTTACATATGTGCTAAAAAATCTTAAAATAAAAACAATCATGAATAGTAAAAATTAGATTTAATAAAATTAAAATATGGAAAAATAAATTAAAACAAATTTAAAAGATAAAATAAAAAATATTAAGAAAATATTGAAAATGTATATACAGTATAACTTACAATGGTGTTGCATGTGTGTGTGCAATAAAATTGGAATGTCATTTTCATTTGAGTGAAAATTTCAATTTCATTCCAAATTTCTAAAAAAATTGATATTGTATGATATTGTAAGTTGTGATTGTATATTGTAAAACTTTGATAAATGTTGAAGAAACTATTTGATACTTATGATATATATAGTCATGTTTTATACATTTCTCCAAATTTTTATATTTTTCTATGTTAAACAATTATATACAGAAAAATTTAATTTTCAACTGTAATCATACTTAGTATTGGATAAAGAACATATTAGATTAAATTTTTTGTTTATTGTAAGATTATTTTAAGACTTTTTTATGTCATCCAAGTTTATCTTATGATCTGGCTTCACAAATTTTTTCATCTTTGCTTTGTCCCGTTTCCTAAAACACAAAAATATTATTATAAATATACTAAAAAATGTTTTAAGCTAAGCTACTAAACAATTTATTAATAACTTATTAATATCAAAATAATTAATCAATAATTTTCATATTTAAATTATTTGTCTTTTTGCTTAATTTCTCTATCCTAAAGTCTTTTCCGTCAAACTGTGCTGAATTGTTTTATTCTAGATCCTAATGAATGCATTTTATGATTGCATTTCTACTTTTCTTGTACTTACAATTTTATAATAGTCGGTGCAACAATATTTCTTTGTTGAAATGATTTATATCGTTCTTTCAGTAAATTTTTAGAAGGTTTACAATTTCTCAAATTGCCAGTCAATTCTTCCACAAGTTGGAAATCAGGATCAATCGGTTCAAACTTTGTTTTACTTAGAGTCTTTGGCATAAAAGATTCTGTCTCACGTTTCTTCATTCGTTTTTGTCGCAAGAATTCTTGCTTTCTTTCCTTGGCCTCTATTTGTTTTTGCAAAATTTTCAATTTATAGATGTCAGAAACTTTCTTTTTTTCAAGTTTACCCAATGCATGTTCATTAGCTGCTTGTTTTTGTTCTCGTTGTTTTCTTTTTTGTATAAGCGTCTTTTTCATGTTTTTTACAGGCTTACTATTTGCTACCACGATAGATGAATTTTCATCATCATCATCATCTTCCTTAATAAACTTAAAATTTGATGTTTGATTCTTTGGCAAACCTTCTGACATTTCTTTCATCATATATTCATCTCTTTTCTTTAATGATATCTAAACATGTAAACAATTTAATAAATAAAATATAAATTTTCAAATTTGAATAAATTATTACTTAATAAATTCATATTTAAAAAATATAAAATAACAATTGAAAACATATCTAAATTCGAAATTAACACAAGGTTGACTAACTTTAATAATATAAAACTATTATTTATTATGAATTAAACATGAAATTATCAATACTAGAAAAAAAGATTTTATATTAGAATATAGAATAGAATTCACATACAAAGAAATATTATAATTATTTAATAATTTACTTTTTTAAACATCTGAGTTGTAACTCTATCCAAATGTTCCTCTTGCTTAATAAGCTCCAATTCTTTCTTGGTAACTTCGTGCAACAGTTCCTGGTGATCGCTATATGATGGATTATAAGATATACCAGGATGTGGTATTTCTATTGCAGGTAAGATAGATGGCTTTTTGTGCAATGCTGAAGGTATTTTTCTTTTCTTCCTTCCTAAATGGCTACTTGTATGCCTAATGCTGTTTGAAGACATCCATTCAGTGACTGTTTCTGGCAGTAAGGTATTTGTGTCATTCCATATATCATCTTTAATTTCTCCTCTTTTAGGACGATTTGCTGAAGCAATCTTTGCAAGCATTCTGTTTTTCAACGCTTCTTTCTCTTTTAATTTAAGAATATTCTTCATTTTCCTTTCAATTTCACGTTGTTGTAATATAGAATTCATGCGTTCTTCCTTGGTCCTTACTCTATTCCTTTTAGAAATTGGATCAGGAACACACGTATGTGGTTTCAAAGAAGCAAAACATCTTGGTTCTTTACTTTTCAATACTAATCTGGCAGAACGTTTGGAAGTTATATTTTCAGTCACATTATTTTTATCAAGGATAAACAATTGAGTATCTGCGCGCTCAGAGAAAGGAATACCCAATCTTTCTTCTAATCTACTGTTATCAAGAAATGTATCTATATCTTTGACATCGATGTTTCTCCATGCTTTCTTTGTCTTTTTCGAGACTTTATGCTTTTTGGCATTAACCATCTCTGAAAAGAAATTCTGTTTTTTAAATATAAAATATAAAAATTTTTTGGTAATACTTAAGAATACGGGCCTCCTCACCGTTTTCGTTGAAACTTTACAATATTGCGTATTTTGGTCCGTAAAACACGAATATGAAAGTTAAAATCGTCGCTCTATTCGTCTCTCGCAGTTATAACGTGTTGAAAATTGACAGTTTCGGGGTTATGAAACCTGTCGTACCGACGATTTACAGACTGTCTGAGCATGCGCAGTGATGTACTGCAGATCAGCTGACCACGCCAGCGTCAAAAGTGCGCGAAATTGAAAATGTTAAAAAGGATACAAGTTAGGTCAACCACACTTATAACTAAATTACACTTGTTTTAAAAGAAATTTGACGTCGCGTACGATTTATCACGGATATCTCTTGTCTCGGGATTACTTTTTATCGTTGAAATCGATACGTCGTCCGTTTGTAAGGTACCGAATAGATCGGCGAGATTTCTATACGAGATAGGGCGTTTCTTCTCGCGACGTTTCACCACGCGTCCCCACACCTTGCGTCAGGGGTCTGTGCTAATCTTTTCGGTTTCAATCATTTTTAGTATAACGTAGACTCATCGATTTAGTAAGGCGAAGATTTATTTCACAAGTCATTCAAATTTTGTAATCATAAAATGTTACACTTATAACTAAATTACACTTGTTTTAAAAGAAATTTAAAATGTGGTGAAACGTCGCGAGAAGAAACGCCCTATCTCGTATAGAAATCTCGCCGATCTATTCGGTACCTTACAAACGGACGACGTATCGATTTCAACGATAAAAAGTAATCCCGAGACAAGAGATATCCGTGATAAATCGTACGCGACGTCAAATTTCTTTTAAAACAAGTGTAATTTAGTTATAAGTGTGGTTGACCTAACTTGTATCCTTTTTAACATTTTCAATTTCGCGCACTTTTGACGCTGGCGTGGTCAGCTGATCTGCAGTACATCACTGCGCATGCTCAGACAGTCTGTAAATCGTCGGTACGACAGGTTTCATAACCCCGAAACTGTCAATTTTCAACACGTTATAACTGCGAGAGACGAATAGAGCGACGATTTTAACTTTCATATTCGTGTTTTACGGACCAAAATACGCAATATTGTAAAGTTTCAACGAAAACGGTGAGGAGGCCCGTATTCTTAAGTATTACCTTGTATATAAATGTACAGTACTCCAAAGCTATACTTATTTAAACTTATAATATACCTAATACCATATAAATTACTTGATAAATTTTGTTAAAATTCACGTTAATACTCTCTGTTGATGCTACACACGTGCGTAAGAAACTTTACATTGGTCTAACCCATAGACATAGGAATATAGAGACCGAACATATCGTTGCGGGGGGAAGTCACTGCAGGACGGTGCGACGAGGTAAAGTGTGCCTAAATTTGATTGGCTATTAGTTTGCGCAAGCGCGATGTAAGTATCGTGCGATTTCAAATTAGAAAAGAGAAACCAGAGCGAGAATACAGATATAAAAATAATAGGAATACAATAAAAGTATCGCAGTATTTATTAATTTAAAATGGTGAAGTGTTACGTGCCACATTGTAAAAATCGTTCTGACCGCCAAAATTGGAAAAGACAACTTAATATTCCAAAAGTTACATTTCATAGGTTAAGTATATAAATTTCGTATTTATTTAAAGTATAAAGAAGATTTAATATTAATTGATTTTTATGATAGTTATTTAAAATATTGTATTGTGTTTTTTAGTTTTCCAAAGAATGGCACTATTCGCAATTTGTGGATAGATATTTTGCATCTTGATCAATCTATTCCATCCAGTGCACGTATTTGTTCCGCTCATTTTAAAGAGGAATCTTTAGATAAGACAAATCCGACATTAATTCGACTGAAACCAAATGCATTGCCATTTAGTAGCGAAGAAAAACAGGAAGAAGAATCTTTTGTTACATGTTGTAAGTTATGAAAAATCATTCATATTTATGTACAACTATTGCTATCATTATTACACTTTCAGCACAACCTTCAACTTCAACAACAGTAGACAAAGCAACAATAGTGAAACCATGTACAGAAGAGAAAAGCACAATGATATCATTAAAGCGAATATATGATTCACCAGAAAAATGCAGATTAAGACAACAAATCAAGTATTTAAAAAAGAGTCATGCAAAAAAAATAAGATTTGCAGCAAAATTTACGTCGACGCATGGATCAAATTATTACATTAAAAGACATTTTGCATACGTTGCAACAAAAACTACTAATAACTGAAAACCAAGCTGACATGTTACATAATCTAGGTGGGTCTAATAAACTTTTTAAACGTTTACTTAAAAAACAAAATAATGAACGTGTGCCTAAACAGTATGAACCACAATTACGTATATTTGCACTAACACTCCATTACTATTCTCCACGTGCTTACGATTACGTTCGCAGTCAAGTTAATTTATGTTTGCCACATTCAAAAACAATTTCATCGTGGTATAGAACTATAAATAGTAATACTGGCATTAGTTCAGAAGCTTCCCTGCTGGAAAAGATTTATTAAAATCGATTGAAATCGATAAAATTTTAATCACTTTTTATAGTTTACTATATTTCCAATCGACAACCAGAAATTAGTCGATTAAAATTTAATCGGATTGAATCAATTTTTATATCTATTTTTATGTTATCTATTTCTATGCTGAAAACGTATAAATTTCAATCGTGTTGAATTTAATCCAATCGATAAAATGTTTTAATTCAGTTTTATACATTAAAATAGGAAATAAAAGTTATCATTTTGAATTGATTTTAATATATTACATATTTAATAGATTTTAATTGCAATAAATTATGTATGTTTTAATAAACTTCAATGCGACTATAAAATTTTAATCACTTTTAATAGTTTACTATATTTCCAATCGACAACCAGAAATTAGTCGATTAAAATTTAATCGGATTGAATCAATTTTTATATCTATATTTTTATGCTATCTATTTCTATACTAAAAACGTATAAATTTCAATCGTGTTGAATTTAATCCAATCAATAAAATGTTTTAATTCAGTTTTATACATTAAAATAGGAAATAAAAGGTATCATTTTGAATTGATTTCAATATATTACATATTTAATAGATTTTAATTGCAATAAATTACGTATGTTTTAATAAACTCCAATGCGACTAGGCTGAGGTACATATTTTAATTCATTTAAATAATGAAACTAATTATCTATTTTAATGTACTTCTATTCATTTTAATTTCTATTAATTTTAATAAAATTTAATAGGATATTTTACTATGTTGGTTAATCGATATTAATTGTCATTCTATCAACTAATTATTAAATTTATATCAATTATTAAATACTATGTACGTTTAAATCAACTCTAATGAGACTACGTTCTGGTATTTATTTCGATTGAATTGAATAATCAAACAAAATGTTTATTTTAGTTTAATTCTATTCGTTTTAATTTCTATTCACTTTAATATAATATTATAATATATTGTACTATATTATATTAATCAATTTTAATTGTCTTTCTATCAACATAAATTACATTTATTTCAATTATAAAATATTAAATACGTTTTAATCAACTCCAATGCAATTAGTCTCTGGTACATAACTCAATTCAATTTAATTATCAAACCGAATGTTTATTTTAGTTTAATTCCATTTGTCTTATTTTCTATTCACTTTAATAGAATTAAATAAGATACTATCCTATATCATTTAATCGATTTTAATTGTCATTTTTCCAAATAATAATTAAAAATCCATATCAATTGTAAATAACTAAATAATCAACTTCAATGCGACAACACCCTGGTACGTATTTCAATTTGTTTTAATAATTAAACAAATTGCATATTTTAGTTTACTTTTACTCTTTTTAATTCCCATTTACTTTAATAGAATTTAAAAAAAAACATTTTTCTATGCCATTTAATTGATTTTAATTGACATTCTATTTACTGAAAATTAAATTCGATTCAATTGTAAAATACTAAATACGTTTTAATCAACTCCAATGCGACTACGCTCTGTTACATATTCAATTCATTTTAATAATCAAGTAAATTGTATTAGACATTTTATTGTAGAAACCAACGAATTTTAATTTTGATTTTCTACCTATGACAAATTAAATTGGTATCAATTACATAATAGTGTAAAGATTTGAAATGGCATGCAAATGAAAAAACGACTTCTAAGAATGAATAATAATTTTTTTATTGCAATTCAACAGTGTTGCACAATAAACCTATGTACCGTCCAATTTTTGAATTAATGAGAACAACTTTTTCTAACACATCATTAATACTGCGTATATTTTTTTCATCACTTTCACATTCAATCAAGTACAAATGATTAATATCTTTAAATGGTAAATTATCGAAAGTTTTAATACATGATACATTCAAGTAACCCTGCTGGAAAAAATGGATTGAAATCGATTAAAAAATTTTCAATCAATTACAATGCGAAATCTTAATTCCACTTTGTAGAATTAAAGCGCATTAACATACAAAATATATAGAAGATGATTAAAAACGATAAAAAAAATCGATTAAAATAGATTGAATATCAATAAAAATGCTAAAATTTTTATGAATGTTTAATCGATTTTAATCGATTTTTTAAAATCGTTTTTAATCATTTTCTATATATTTTGTATGTTAATGCGCTTTAATTCTACAAAGTGGAATTAAGATTTCGCATTGTAATTGATTGAAAATTTTTTAATCGATTTCAATCCATTTTTTCCAGCAGGGTTTAGAAGCAATTAAAACACGTGTAAAAAATACAGAATATATCTTATACGGCAGTATTACATTCGATGAAATGGCAATTCGTGAACACTTAGAGTATGATGGTGTACGTTTCAGTGGCTATATTGACTTAGGTTGTGATATTGCTTGTGATGATAGCACTTTAGCTACAGAGGCTTTGGTTTTTATGGTCACATGTATAAATAGTGCATGGAAAATTCCTCTTGCTTACTATTTTGTGAAGGGAACATCTTCAAAAGAGAAAAGTAACTTGCTTATGGAATGCCTTAAAGCTGTGCATGAGACTGGCTTAAAAATAATTTCTGTAACTTGTGATGGAACAGCAACAAATTTAAGTGTGTTTAAAACTCTTGTAATTTTCAAAATACTTCCTCATTACAGACATCATTTCCTCATCCAATTACAAATGATAAGGTTGTAGCGTTTCTTGATCCGTGCCACATGCTGAAATTAGTCCGTAATACTTTTGGAGACATCGGTACTTTAGTCGACGTTAATAATAACATGATACAATGGTTACATATAATAAAATTACACGAAATACAAGAAAACGAAAAAATGCATATGGGTAATAAATTAAGAAATGCACATGTAAATTATTTTAAGCAAAAAATGAAAGTGCGGTTAGCAGTTCAAGTATTTTCTAAATCTGTTACGGATTCACTTTTACATTGTAAAAACAATTTAAAGCTAAACGATTTTCTCTTTTGCGAGGGAACAGTGAAATTTCTATCAATATTCAATGACTTATTTGATATTTTAAATTCAAAAAACATACATCAACCTGGGTTTAAACAAGCTTTAAATTCAAAAAATATTGAATTAGTAAAAGAAAAGTTTCATGAATGTAAATCTTATATTTTATCATTAAAATTGAAGAGTGGCGAATTTGTAATTAATTCTCGTCGAAAAACTGGATTTCTAGGTTTTCTGATTTGCATTGAAAGTGCATTAATATTGTATGAAGAAGTGTGTAAAAAAAATATGTTTTTTAAGTATATACCATTTTATAAGTTAAGCCAAGATCATATAGAGTTATTATTTGGATGTTTAAGATATCATGGAGGAGGAAATAACAATCCTACTATTAGGCAATTTAAAGCAGCCATGAAAAAAATCTTAGTTCATGCAGACATACGTAGTTCTAATACTGGAAATTGTATTCCTTTAGAGGAAATTTCTATTTTACATGTAACGTCAGCTAACAAAATTCAACAGTCGCAAGACATTATAAATTCCACTTCCAGATTAGCACGATTTTCTGATGAATTTGATAAAAATAATAGCGCTAATGATAATGAGGAATGTACTCTCTCACCATTAATTAACGATCACAATTATATTACCGATATTAGAGAAATAACAGAGTTTTCTAGTCATATTATAGAATATATCGCTGGCTACATTGTAAGAAAATTGAAAAAAACTTTATTATGCGAAACTTGTTTGACCGTACTAGTAGCACAAACAAAAAAAAATAATTTAATAGATACAAAAAGTTATGGACGGCTAACACAACCTTCTGATGAAGTAATAAGAATTGCTCGTAAATGTGAAGCAGAAATTCGTTGTGCTATTCACGAAAGCAAAACATTTATGAAACAAAAATTTAATGGGCATTATTTAACAAATCAAATTTTACAACAATTTATATACACTAATTTATTTCCTGATTTGAATGAACACATACATGATCAGTTTGGCATGGAAAATCATGCTGTTCATTTAACTCGAACAATTGTCCAAAAATATGTCAAAATTCGACTACATTATATAGCTTTAAATAATATAGATAAACAAAAATCAAACAGTCAAAGGCACTTTTTAAACAAACTCACATTATTTAGAGGACAATAAATATATAATAGTTTTATAAATAGTATAATATAATAAATATATAACATATAAGTTTTCTTTATATTTTTGTATTAATTATAATTCTATATCTCTAACATAACTATTTTGTAATAACATAATAAAAATAATAAATAATTACATATATACATATAATGGTTGTAACTTTTTTTAAGTTAACAGCTTTATTTATGTGTTGACCTTAATATGTATTTTACATGTATTTTATATTAATAAAAATATATATAATATATGAGAAATATAATTACGTATATAAATAGAAACATTAAAATAATATATATTAAATAATAATATAATATTAAAGAAATATATTAAATATATTAATATACTCTTATTTGCCAAATTGATGTAAATCCAATTTCTTAATTGCTAAGAAATAAATGTTTCGCGTTCGGGCTTATAGAAAAATCAAAATAAATAAGAATAACTTTCTTTCTTTATATTTAACTCTTTGCAATGCCAAGTTATTTTTGATATACTTGATTAATTCCGAAATAGTGCTTCAAACGTCTTGAAACTATTTGAAGTAAAGGTACTGAGTATGTGCATAGCCGTAGCCAATGAAAATTAGGCACAGTTACCCCCCGCACTTCGGCTTCACTCCCCTCGCCTATCTTACAGGTTTGTAATCGGTCTCTATATTCCTATGTCTATGGATTGAAGACTTCGGTGGAAACTAGGCCAGTGAGATTATCGAGTTTTAGAAGTTCATGACTCGCGGCAGCACGATCTGGCGATTAGCTTGACGAAACTTTTCCATACCCTTAGAACATTTATTAATTTTCATCAATTTTCATCCGGAACGAATTTCCGAATCGTTTTATCGTCTCTCGTTTGTATCTCGCGATCCAGTTTGGAAATTTAGTACAACTAGTACAGCAAGTAAGTCAAGAACTTACAGTATTTTGTACCGTCTCTGAATATGTCGCATCTATCATTTTAAAGCATTCCCTACTTATTGGATGATCTGTAGATAAATTTTGCTATTATTATAATTAATATTATAGTTTATTATATAATAATTCTCGTTTAAACTAGTTTGTGATTTGATTGTTTCTCGTTTTGATAGAGGTTATATCGATTTAACCCTCTCACGTTATTCATTCATCTATGAATGATTGTAATATGTCTAACAGGCCTAGTTTACATCACTCGTTCGGAAATTTACGTGACAAGTAATGCATTTGAGTTAATCAGCTAATGACTAAACCAATTTATTATACTGTTTAATGTATATATCAAATTTAATATATATATCAAACAATTGGTGTAAAACAGGTTATAAATGTATCAGTTTTTTCCTTTGCTTCTTGAAGTAAATAATTTTTATTTCTTGGCACTTGGCTAATAAATCAGGTATTAAAGTATGTAAAATATATAAAGAAATTGACAAATACTAGGAAGGATTTAAAAAAATTTTTTTTAATTGAAGGTTTGTAATGGCTTAAAATAAAATAATAATGTAATCTGAATGTACATCTATTGGATATTGCGACTGACTGAGGATTAACATGCAACATTTGTCATTAAAGCTATATATTTTGTACTATTCTTAAATGAGAATGAGACAATTGATTTTTGTGTATTTAGAATGTCTGGTCGGGAAGGAGGCAAGAAGAAGCCTTTGAAAGCACCAAAGAAGGAATCTAAGGTTTTGGATGATGAAGACGTAGCGTTTAAGCAAAAGCAAAAGGAAGCACAGAAAGCGCTGGCTGAAGCAGCAAAGAAAGCTAGTCAGAAGGGTCCTCTGGTCACTGGTGGTATAAAAAAATCTGGAAAAAAATGATTGTAAAGAATGAGATATGTGACCTGAAGATATATCCAGAAATGTTTCTTTTATATAACTTATTTTGATCTTGATCTATTATACCAGACTGTAATCTTGTTCTAATAATTCTTTATTTTGAGAGATGCTAAAAACTTAAAACTTGTAAATATAACAATATTATGTATATGTTCTCTATTAAATTTTTATAGAATTGACCATGAGTTTTATACAGTGTTTATCAAATGACATTTTATATGTTTTGTATCAAGAATATTGATTCACAAAGAGATAACAAAACAATAAAGAAGTCTTTGAATCTATCAATTCTACATTTGGAAGGCTCCTGTCATTGATGGTTGGTTCATGCTTCAGTCTAAAGGCCATCGCATACAACTTCCATAACTGTAAGCATAAAACGTAACGTAAGAATTAGCCAATGAATGAGCGTATAGGTCAAGGTTCCATTGGTCTATACGCTCATTCATTGGCTAATTCTTACGTTACGTCTTATGCTTACAGTTATGGAAGTTGTGTGCGATGGCCTTTAAGCGGGAAACACAGACTTTTGCATAATGCATAATACATATGCATAAGAAATTCGATTGGTCGAATTCCTTATGCACATGCTAACGGACCAATCAAATTTCTTATGCATATGCGTAATGCGTTATGCAATGGTCTGTGCTCCCCGCCTTAGGGTTATCACACACAAAATGCATAGCATTGCATAAACATAACATAAGACCGCTGGACCAATAAACACCTAGTAAAAAGTCGCCATATTGATTTACGTAAGATGCGGATTGGTCCAGCGGTCTTATGTTATGCGTATGCTCTGTTATGCATTTCGTGTGCGATGGGCTTTAATCTTAATCTTAAGAGTTGATAACGTAGAATGCCATAGGGTTTACTTCCCTAGTCTTAGAAGTATAAACGCCCCTATGGCAGTCTACGTTATCAACTCTTAAGCGGGAAACACAGACTTTTGCATAATGCATAATACATATGCATAAGAAATTCGATTGGTCGAATTTCCTTATGCACATGCTAACGGACCAATCAAATTTCTTATGCATATGCGTTATGCAATGGTCTGTGCTCCCCGCCTTAAGCCCATGGCACACGAAATGCATAACAGAGCATACGCATAACATAAGACCGCTGGACCCATATATGTAATACTACTATATTGCTAGTCACGTATCTTCCCAATAAGCGGCATGAGCGTTGAGGGAGCAAGATAGAAAATACGGTACGCATGCGCATGTGTGTCAAAGTACATGAACTGTACATGCGCAAACGTTCAATGTTGAACGCATGCGTCTACTAACTATGCGTACAGGCATATGTAAAGGCAGAAAGTAATATAAAAAAGTTGCGTTTATTATATAATACGACTTATTGAATTAATATTATGATAAGAAAAAATGTATAAATAAAAAAAAACGAGATACATCATCTGTTTCTTACAATCCGCAAACTTTAATCAATTTTTTTCGTATTTCTGCTTTCTTTGGAAATCTAAAAATAATAATTTAATTATTGTGTGTGAACAATCGTGTATACTTAATCTCATTATTGTCATTAAATTTACTTGTGCAAAGAAATATTTTTAGCTTGCCCTGTTTGCCTTTTACTTTTACACTTGTAGCACGATCGCACCATTATTATTATTTTTTTATCACTTTTTATAACTTTTTATAACAAATAAAAGTAATAAAATCACAGTATTCTATACTTTGACAGAAGTATCAAGAATTACACGATTTTATTAGGGTTAAGCTGGCTCAACGCGAGCATGCGCATTTGCGTCAAAGTTCACGAATTGTGGGAGTGAGAGGTTGATATATGTCTGTCCCGTGATGATTTCGTCAGCTTTTCAGCAGTGTTGGCAATATAGTAGTATTACATATATGGCTGGACCAATGCGCATCTTATGTAAATCAATATGGCGACTTTTTTCTAGGTGTTTATTGGTCCAGCGGTCTTATGTTATGTTTGCAACACTATGCATTTTGTGTGCGATAGCCCTTAAGATTAAGGGCCGTGGCACATAAAAAAACTTAAGCAGTAAACTTAAGACTTAAGCGAATCAACCAATCACGGTCAAGCAGTAAGGCAGCCATTTTGAAACGTAAGCAACATCGAAAATTCCGTATGGATGAAATTCTTACGTCTTAAGTCTTACTGCTTAAGTTCTTTTATGTGCCACGGCCCTAAGACCACGGACGGAGCACAAGCTGTACCGGTCATGGATCTAAAGAAGATATGGATGGAGTCTAAAGTGTGTATACGGGCAAGGGGGCTGTGAAATTTGCGGCAAGGGGAATACATAGTGCTGTCTCTTTCTGTAGGTAACCTTCGTATGTTTCCGTCGCATATCCGATGATTCCCGAAAGATTATATATCCCATACAAGACGCAATGCGCAGTTCGGATATCTTCGGTTACATTCGTTACAAAGCCGAAGGTTACCTACAGAAAGAGACAGCACTATGCATTCCCCTTACCGCAAATTTCACAGCCCCCTTGCTATAGACTCCATCCATATCTTTTTAGATCCATGGTACCGGTGGGGCACGTTTGCGGCGGGGGGGCCGCCATATTCGTTTAGTAATCACCACACATAGAACTCACTATTTGCGTACGTGTGAGAAATGAAAGTCAGATCCTGCGCACAATAAACAAAATAGAAATAGGAATAATTATTAAATATTATAAATAAGAAATTGGAATTATTTATTTTAAAAATAAAAAGAATAGAATAAATTAATGCGTGAATTAAGAAATAAGAATTGGAACTAATTAATATATTTTATTCTCTTGTTAGATGTAAAATAATTTCTCTTTTCAACAATAAACAACAATAACAACAATAACAACAATAATAAAACATAAAATCACCGCCTAACCTCTTTACGCTTGTCACTCATTATGTCTCGTGGCACCACTACACGAGTGTAACCATGTCACAGACACAGGATCTCTGTGTGAGAATCGCTACATCAATATGGCGGAAAGCAGTCCCCCCCGCACGCTTGAGTTACCATCCCCTCTCGCCTAAACTAGGACTTTAGACTCGGTCCCTCTATTCCTTAGTCCGTGATTAAGGGCCGTGGCACATAAAAGAACTTAAGCAGTAAGACTTAAGACGTAAGAATTTCATCCATACGGAATTTTCGATGTTGCTTACGTTTCAAAATGGCTGCCTTACTGCTTGACCGTGATTGGTTGATTCGCTTAAGTCTTAAGTTTACTGCTTAAGTTTTTTTATGTGCCACGGCCCTAAGACCGAAGCATAAACCAGCCATGAGCTGAAAACTTCACATTGATAGTAACACCCGCCACTTTTCTGTTTGCGGCGCTCGAGATGTTGATTACTAAAGTCACTAGTGACTTTATTGATTACAGCCTATGAGACCAACTAGCAGTGTTACGTCCCGCGGTTCGATATAAAATGAGATAAGACAAAATAAGATGAATTTTATGTTAAAAGTAATCGCGAGTAATGAGTCTCAAATTAAAGCCAATTGAATTGATCCGCGGTTCGTAATATTTTCCTTCACAGGTATTACCTCAGTGTACCTGCGGAGGTGCTCTCCTTTATTGATTTTCGATCAACCTGCTTACACAGGCTTTATCGGGGATTGGCGAGAGCTGTCGTCACAGAGAGGTCAAGTGAGAAGGAATAAAGTTAGTTGAAACAAATTAATTAATTACTCTAACCTGCGAAATATGTTTATCGTCGCTTGGCTCCGGTTCAACCATCTATTTGAAATAAAGCGAAAGGAAATAACTTGAAAATAACTGATTTATGGCAATTCGAAAACTCAAGAGTACATAGTTAAATAAGGATATAGCAGTTTCAACAAAATTACATGGAATATTCAAATTAAAGACATCAGTGTAAAATGTTCAATAGACATATGAAACATTCAATCGATAACAAATAAACACATGAAATATTTGATTCAATAAAAGGGTTTACAATAATGAGTGACACAGGGTAGTTATTAAATATTTTATTTCTTCAGGCAGAGACAAGTTGCTAGTGCAAAAGTAAAAGAGAAAACGAGAGATACTAATAGAAATAAAATAATCGAATAAAACAAATGAACAGTTATAGTAATAAGGGAAAACTTTTGTTGGAAGTAGTAATACATGAATTTAAATGTTGATTTAATTATTTAGAAAGTTCAATTATAATGACAAAAAAATTCATTCTAGATAATTCCAATATTTACCATTACAAGGGAAAACGGAGCCACGGCCCTCAACCTAGCTCTGCTAGAGTTTTGGAATCCGTGGCCAAAGGAAAATCAGGAAGGAAAAACAACGGCCCTCAACCTAGCTCTGCTAGAGTTTTTGGTACACGCCGATTTCCGGAAGGGTGTTAGATCCGTGGTCCTCAACCTAGCTCTGCTAGAGCTTTAGACTCACGTCAAAAAGGGGTTAGTAGACCTTAAAGATTCAAACGGAAATAAAAATTGTTACTAGTAATATTGTAAAACTCAATGAAGGTATAAAAAAAAATTTAATGTATAAATTCTTTTGAAAGAAAAAAAAGGAATTTAAATCTAGCAACTTGTTTTATTCTCCTGCCTCTTTTCAGCTGTAAGAACAATTATTATTAAAGGAATTTGGGTAGGGGTAAAGATAATAATTGTAAAATAATTTCTTGACGTGAATTAATTACTGAATGCAAATGTAAATATAAAATCTCGATTGTCTGAATTCTCAATTAAATGACACATGAATTAATTATTGTTATAAGGTTTTTGTCTTGTTTCACGAGGTAAATAGTATTTAACTTGAAATCAACGTAGAATGTTAATAACAGTAATTTAATATAAATGGGAAATCGAAATGTTAAAAATATAATTTGGTAGAACAATCTCTATTTCAATTAAAGTTACATAAAATATATAAGTGTACAAATTTAGAATTATTATTCAAAATTTCCATATGAATATAATTATGATTCACGTCATAGATATATAAATTTTGATACACAATAAAATATTGAAACGCACAATTAGATTAGATTAGATTTTAATAAGTTACTGAACATATATGAACATTCGAAATTTTATCTTGATTTTACGACAGAGTCAAATGTCTTTATATAAATTGAAGGTTAACCATAGAACAGCAAGAAAAATAATTGAAATGTATTTTAAAGCATATATATATATATATTTTAATGAAGTTGCAGAAGCAGAGCTATCAATAGTTCAATAAATAGTTCATAGATGTTCCGTATTAGAATTCTTAATGTTAAGTTACAATTGTAGAAATTACAAAATTTCAAGCGTTCAAGTATATTTCTGATAAATTGTCACAATTGATTGAATTGACAATAAAGGAGCGAACGGCGATTCCTTGGATATGATTCCGCGGTTGCAATTTAATAAAAATGGTGGCATAAATATGTAAAACTTTATTAATATAGTTTATATAGTTGAACACTTGAGTTACACAATATAAAAATCGAACAGACCGTTTCAGTAAGATTATAACAATTTTAAGATTCAGCGAGGATGCTAAGGGTTCAGCAATATAAGAGTAAAGCGACAAGGTAAACTTTATTATAATGACTGAAAAAATTTAAGCATCTTTGATTAAATAAAAAGATAACAATTTAAGGTATAGTTAACGTTAATGAAAGAAAAATTTATTAAAAATTCATAATTATTATTGTGAATTAAATTGTGGACATAGAGAATTACTTAAATGTGTGATACGAAATGACGGATTACCAATGATTGTTCGGCCGTAATAATCAATGAAGTATAAGCAAAATGAAGTAATGGAAGACTTACGGTGATTTATTTCACAATTGGGTTAACTACTTCCTTCTTTACTTGGAGCCTTGGATTTCTCAAAGCTCCGATCCCTCTGCCTTATAGAACTTGGTTGACAGCAACTGGCGAAAATATTCTAAGTTCCTTTTTTCAAAATTTCGGAGCGCGTCTTTTCACTTCAAAACCTCCGATCTTTCTGTCTTATAAAAACTTCAATTGACAATGATGTATACGTATAACTACAAATAACTCACGAAAATATTCTAAGTTCAAATTTTCAAAATTTCGGAGCGCGTCCTTTCACTTCAAAACCTCTGATCTTTCTGTCTGTCTTATAAAAACTTCAATTGACAATGATGTATGCGTATAACTACAAATAACTCACGAAAATATTTTAAGTTCAAATTTCAAAATTTCGGAGCGCGTCCTTTCACTTCAAAACCTCTGATCTTTCTGTCGACTTTTTTCGCTCCTCTTGATGAGCTACGGCAGATTTTCCGAGCCCTCAAGATTTTAACGGAGGGGGTGTACACTGCCCGTCATTAATTCGTTCCTAGGCCCCTCAGCGGGGTAAGGGGAACGTAGAAATGTAGCCATGGCGCCATCAGTCGGCAGCGGCTGATTGACACTTTTTTATCGACATCGATTGCCGCAGATAAGATTGCACGCGCGCAATTTTTGAAAAATCAGATATATAAAGTAATAAATATATAAAATATATAAGATATAAATATAAAATATATTAAAATAAAATAAGAAATAAATAAATAACATTAAAATAATAGAAAATTTAATTGATTTAAAATACTACTACGCTAAATGTCTTCTTTATGGAAAAAATTAAAATCTTTAAAAGATGTTTTTTAGTAAACAACTTTTTTAATAACAATTTTATATTAGCAATTTTATAAAATTAATCGTTTGACCGACTGTTCCAGCGTCAAATAATGTGTAGCTCTGAAAAGAGCCGTTTTAATGACTGGTTCTAAAAAGAACCTTTTAATATCCTGTCCAGTGCCCGTTTTGTGCAATAACTAAGTTTAGCCTTTTCTCGATAGACCCGCGTAGGTTTTGGAAAAGATCTGGTTTTAAGCGAAGATTTTCCCACATGGTTTTCGCATGTGCAATTAATTGTGCTCTAGTTCTCTCATGACCATACTCCCACGAATTCGCAATTGCTGCCCAAATATTTTCTATTAAATTGAGATCCGGAGATTTAGCTGGCCAATCAAGAACTTCTATTTCGGGATGTTCGTTGAACCATTCTTTTACTATGTGAGCGGTATGAACAGCACTATTATCCTGAACTAATCGAAATGTCGGCATATCGTCTTCACTATAAATACTGCGAACGCTTGGCAGCAAAACGTTCTCCAGAATATCTATATATTCGAAGGCATTCATATGCGGCGACACTTCAATTAGTTCTCCCGGACAATGAGCACTAATCCATCCCCACATAGCACAAGTAATGCGTCCACTTTGCCCGCTAGGAACCACATATTTTGGATCAAATCGATGGCCTTCAGGTCTCCAGACATGATTACGTCTATCATCTGCTGAACAAAATACTTTTTCGTCAGTCCAGATAGTTTGATCCCAATCTTCCGGTGATGCGGTGTTGAGTTGATGCAACGCAAAAGCAACACGATTATCTCTATGTCGATTCGTTAATTGAATCTTATGTGCTGGTCGATAACAGTGCACATTCGATTCGTGTAAACGCCTTTGCGCTGTCCTCTCAGAAATCTGTAAATCTAAAAGATTTACAGAGTGCAAAACCGGAAGAAAAGGGTCTTCATCTACCTGTCTAACTAAAGATAGATTTTCTTCAGCAGTTGTAGATCGCGGTCTATGATTAAATTTACGCTTGTCTGTAAGTCCTTCTTCTCCCTCTTCTTCCCATCGATTGATCCACTTTTTTACTGTTCTGACATTGCACTCGATGCGCTGTGCAATATCTTCTTCACTAATACCAGCTTCCCACATACCTATAATGCGGCCACGAGTAAAAATACTTAACTTGTTTGCCATTGCACGAAACGAGTAGACTTGACAAAACGGAATAACAATCGCCATTAAACAAAAGACAATCGCCAAGACAGATTGTCTTTTTCTATTATGCTTATATTATTTGAATACTATTAATATAATATTATTTAATATTATTTTAAAACCAGAACTTTTTCAACCTACGCGGATCCATTGAGAAACGATTAAATCAAATCAATGCACGAAATGATTATTAAACTGATTATTAAACTCTTTTCAGAGCCACAAATTATTTAACGCTGGAACAATCGGTCAAACGATTTATTTTATTAAATTGCTAATACAAAATTATTATTAACAAAGTTATTTATTAAAAAACATCTTTTAAAGATTTTATTTTTTTCCATAAAGAAGACATTTGGCGTAGTAGTATTTTAAATAAATTAAATTTTCTATCATTTTAATGTTATTTATTTATTTCTTATTTTATTTTAATATATTTTATATTTTATACATTTATTATTTTATATATCTGATTTTTCGAAAATTGCGCGCGTGCAATCTTATCTGCAGCAATCGATGTCGATAAAATAGTGTCAATCAGCCGCTGCCGGCTGATGGCGCCACGGCTACATTTCTACGTTCCCCTTACCCCGCCTAGGAACGAATTAATGACGGGCAGTGTACACATACAATCTTATGTACTCATAACACATAAAATCTTATGTACTCTTCCTTTTCTCTCACAATGTAAAGAAACAACTTGAGCTTTGAGAAATTCTTACGTCTCAAGATTTGAGAAACGACTATAAATTCGGACCTATAACATTAGAAGTTGTTATAAAACATGTCACGGATGCTATGGCTACGTTTACATCGTGGACTTGATACGCGTATCAAATAGTAAATAACTAGTACATTGATTCAGCTATTGGCTGATTAGCTCAAATATACTACTTGATACGCGTATCAAGTGCTCGATGTAAACTAGGTCTATAGTACTTCTAGTATTATAGTGCATCCGGGTGAGGAATCTGAACGAACTCGCGCAACTCTACGTAAATCAATATGGTGACTTTTTTCTGCGTGCTTATTGGTCCAGCGGTCTTATATTATATTTATGCATAGAACTTATATACAATGTATATATTGTATATACATTGTTGTATATGTATTGTATATACATTGTATATATATTGTATATATTGTTATATACATTGTATATACAATATATACAATGTATATAAGTTCTATGTATTTATGCTACACTATGGGTCTGTTCTTTTCAGCTGCACTGCTGAACTAGTGCAATAAGTTAGAATGAGGGCTATCACACACAAAATACATAGCGTAGCATAAACATAACATAAGACCGCTGGACCAATAAACACCTAGAAAAAAGTCGCCATATTGATTTACATAAGATGCGCATTGGTCCAGCGGTCTTATGTTATGCGTATGCTCTGTTATGTATTTCATGTGCAATGGGCTTGAGACATATGTATATATATTTTTTCACTTTAAGGGCTATCGCACACAAAATGCATAGCGTTGCATAAACATAACATAAGACCGCTGGACCAATGCGCATCTTATGTAAATCAATATGGCGGCTTTTTTCTAGGTGTTTATTGGTCCAGCGGTCTTATGTTATGTTTATGCTACGCTATGTATTTTGTGTGTGATAGCCCTTACTTATTGCACTAGTTCAGCAGTGCAGCTGAAAAGAACAGACCCTATGCATTTTGTGTGCGATAGTTCTAATATTAAGCGGGAAACACAGACTTTTGCATAATGCATAATACATATGCATAAGAAATTCGATTGGTCGAATTCCTTATGCACATGCTAACGGACCAATCAAATTTCTTATGCATATGCGTTATGCGTTAAGGTGCAATTTCACGCAGCGAGTAAAAGCTGGCGTTTTACCCCCTTTCCACCGCCACGCAAGGCAGCGATAAAAAGCACGGACTAAGGAATAGAGGGACCGAGTCTAAAGTCCTAGTTTAGGCGAGAGGGGTTGGTAACTCAAGCGTGCGGGGGGGACTGCTTTCCGCCATATTGATGTAGCGATTCTCACACAGAGATCCTGTGTCTGTGACTTAGAACATATATAATATGGAAGAGGAATTGAACGTTGAGCCTGAAGCAAACATCTGTGCGAGAGAGAAAGCTATAGACTCCCAAATGTTTGTAATGCGCATGCGTTGATCTCAGTTGTCAATCTCACATGTGTTTCACGTTGATTATATGTTATTATACGTTATTATACGTTATTATACGTTATTATCGTTATTATACGTTATTATTACGTTATTGATACGTTATTATTATTAGAAACGTTAAATACATAGCAAAAATGCCAAACGCATATTGTGTGTTGTGTGGTAATCGCGATAAATTGGTTTCATATTATACGTAAGTAACTGTATAAAATATTATATGCATGCATTGAATTATGTGATAACAAATAGGTTATGTTTTTATATATTATTTAATGATATTCAATGTTTTATATTTATTTGTTTATATATAAAATAGATTTCCGAAAAATAAGGAATTTCGTGAAAAATGGCTGTCTTTTTGTGGCATCAACGAAAAAGTTTTGAACACAACAACTAAATTATGTTCAAATCATTTTCAAAAAGAAGATATCATCAACAAAGCGAAAGGTTCAATCATTAAGCCCAATGCTGTGCCGTGCATTATTATTAAAAAGAAAAGGTTACACATAGAAAATGTACCATTGAGCGGTAATATAAACATTACTCTTTTTATATCTTTACTTGAAATGACTCGTAAATTGATTAATGGAGTGACAATAAATTAATTAATAATCATCTTCACAGAAAATTATGCAACAATAAATCTTCCACCGTCAAGTTATGAAAGAACTGCCAAAATTGAAACAGTTGCAGAAGAATCTAGAATAAATGAAATTGCCACTGATGAAATCATTATCGAGACTGAAAAAGTTACAGAAGAGATTAGAACAAATCAAATTGCTACCGATGAAATTGAAAATATGTATTTTAACAATGCAACAATGCGTTGCTTGTTTTCAAAATCTAAAGAGTACAGAGTACGGCGTCATGAGTGCTTTTACACATGAATATATTCACATATCGGAACACATATGCAATTTTCTATATATGTATATATATGCAAAATATATAAATGTGCCGTCTGTACATTAATTAAGTTTGCACACGCTCAGTTTAGCAACGCCAAGTTTTTTAAATTAAATTTTTATTTTTTTATTCCATATTAATTTTTAATAACACACTAACAGAATAACTTGGCAGTATTAAAATATAATAATACTATTTTATAAATATGTAATAACATTAAATATTATTTTAAATTACAAATTTTTGTAAATTGAATTGTTATTATGTACTTGGCTTATTGAATATGATTTCATAATTAGTTTTGATTAATATATATATTAAAGATAAATTTTTTTAGTACTTTTTTGTTATGTACAAATTGTACGCCACAAAAGCAGTATTTTTTATGTACTTGGCGTTCTTTTTTTTACCTTTGTAAGGTTTTTTGTGGTGATTTTATATTTTATACATTTATTATTTTATATATCTGATTTTTCGAAAATTGCGCGCGTGCAATCTTATCTGCAGCAATCGATGTCGATAAAATAGTGTCAATCAGCCGCTGCCGGCTGATGGCGCCACGGCTACATTTCTACGTTCCCCTTACCCCGCCTAGGAACGAATTAATGACGGGCAGTGTACATAGAGTAGGGAGTATGTTCTTAAATGCAAAACGTATAGGGTAGGAAATCGTGACGTATGGCTCTACGTCACGTTAACTTGCATCAGCCTGGTGACGAATAGTTTAGTAAATTATAAATGCAACCCGAGTATTTTTCTCGTCTTATCTGTCAGACGTTTTGGCGTCTTGCAACTTTGAATTCAACAATTTTTGCGCGGTGGTATGAGGCGGCAAGAATTGTTGAGACTTATTAACTTTGATAAAGGGTGAAAGGGATATTTTTCCGTCAAGGCTGTGGCAAGTGAACAATAATGTTAACTTATTCGTAAGAGTACAATGTGAATAAATTAATGATTCGCATTGAGCATTAACAATAGTATGAGGTATATAACGTTGCATAAGATGACAACGGAAAATTAATGATAAAGTACAACATATATATTTTAATAATAATAATGGAATAATTTAATCAAAAGAAAATGCTGCGAATAATTTATAAAGCGTGGTATATAGCAAGATTATAACAAAGGAACTGCATTTTAACAAAGACATAAGAATCGCATGTATAGGAGAGAGATAGTTTAATTGAATATGGTATATGAGTAATAATGCATTAGACAAGGTAAGTTTAATAGAGTTATGTATAGTAGCGGTGCGCTAGCAATGGAATATGATTTTATACGAGTGCGAGTAGGTAAGCGTAATAAGGAGAAGCGTAAGAATTTATACGTGTGAGCAAGGATAGATAAAAAAAAACAAAGCACTTGGAGAATTGACAGAGCAGGAATAAAGCGTAATTAATTGGTTAATGCAATTAATTTTAGTTATCTTATATAATAATTGCGTGAATTAGAGGTAACTTAAATGTTTAAGTATATATAACTAAAATACTTATCTAACGCGGGTATATTGTGACTCCCTTTTTTAACCCTTTTGTATTTTATAATTTTTATGTGAATTTCTTATCTTTTCTTTGCACATTCTTTTATAAAGTATATTTATCTGTATATTAACGAAATTAAAACATAAAATACTATGCAAAAGTATGAACATATGCTAAAGGGTAAAAATTAAAATTTAAGAACAAAAGAATAATACATGGAGTAGCAAAATTAGCGTTAAACATTATAGAGGACATATGTTTATATCAAAACAATAATTTAAAGAAATAATTTGTAATAGCGTGAAATTGTAAATAGACATTAATATAATTCGATAATGAATATACTAGATTTGTTTTTGTATATTTGATTTTAATTTTATAATTTTTATCTGGTTTTCTACCTTTTCGACGTCGCTTATTAAAAATGATTATATATACGTATTGTGTATTATTATAAATATAGCATATAGTATTAATTAAAGTTATAGTAATTGGCATACTGTGCCAGTGATAAAAATATATATATATTGAGACTCCCTATGCATGGAAGTCGCGGCACATACTGGGTGAGACATTAGTAACAATTTTAATTGATATAATTAAAGTTTATGTGGGTTTTTTGGATTTTACGTTTTCTTCCTTTTTATTTTGTTTTCTAATATTTTCCGTTGTTCCAATAGCAACGCCTTGTTGCTTATTAGATATCTATATATATAGCAAAAATACAATAAAATAGCAATCGTAGAAAAATATATAAATAATAAAATAACGTACTAAAATGGTAAATATTATAGAAAATAGTGATTTCAATATTGAAATATATATATATGTCTATGTATAACAGTGGAAAAAGGGAACAGATAATTTGCAATAATGTAAAATTATGAGTAAGTATCTAGTAACACAAAAATTATAAAATAAGAGGATTTTCTAATTTTAAAAATTGGCGGGACGTCACAAGCAGTCCAAGTTTATATAAGGTTTGTTCGCGTCGCTTGCCCCAACATGCTCCTACTCGCTCCAATACGCTCCAAACTATAGTATTACGTTACGTATACTATAGATTGGAGCGTATTGGAGTGAGTAGGAGCATATTGGGGTATTGCGACGCGAACAAACCCATAATCAAAAGTTTAAAGCCTCGTCTACAATAGTCGCACAGGCTGTGTCGTAGGTCGCATAGGCTGTGTCGCAAGGCTGTCGCAGTCGCAAGAGCCCTTGTCGCACGGAGTTGAGTCAACTTCAACTTTCTGCGACTGCGACAAGCGTGTCGCATGAGATCAGCCAATCATAGCACAGAACGTTGCCGCGCGAAGTGCTTTGACGATTTGAGTGTGTTACTAGCTATCCGTAGTCGCACCCACCATCTTCTGTTGTGCGATTCAGTAAGTAAACGGTAATATAAACATATTAAATTTAAAAATTGGGAGCAAAGTTGAAGAAAAATTAATAATTGCTGCCGATCATTCATTGCGGCTGCAGTCGACTTAATGCACGCGAACAATCCTTGCGACTAGATTGTAGTCTAGTGACACATGCGACAACTTTCCTGCGACACTACTACTTACGACTTGCGACACAGCTTGTGCGACTATTGTAGACGAGGCTTAACATCTCTATGCTTTATATATACACAACTCTTTTGATTCAAATTTAAAGCTCAAGCGTTCTTATTGAAAACCTTGTATTTTTCACTTCAATGGAGTACTCTTCACAATTTTGCATGAAATTCCTCGCTTCTCATCAAAGGACAATTGTGGCGAGGACTCAGGAGTTTTAATTATTAAATAATGTCAATATAAATGTACTTAAAATAGGTGTTTCAAAATATTTTTGAATTTTTATCCGAGATATTTAAGGAAAATTAGCTGCAATATTTTTACACCACTCATATTATGAATCATCTTATGATCAAAATTTGAATAATCCCTATATAATATAATATACATTTTATAGAAAAAATATAAATAACAAATATATTTTTTACACTCATATTGCATATCTAGAATCTTATATATATGTACATACATATATAATATATACAATATGTTCTACATATGTTTTATTAATTACTATAAATAGTAGAGTTAAAATATAAATTTTGACTCTCTTGTACTTAAAAGTTTATCTACGCATGCTGCTCTTTTTTTAAATAATTCATGTTCCTGTATGTTCCTATGTTCCTGTAAATTTTCAGAATCACAAATACTTTTTACCAGAAAATGATTTATAAATAATCTAAGACTTTCCCTAAAAATTTGTAATTTTGGAGATAAAGATATTCTTCCGAATACTTCCAAACAAGCTTCTTCGTTCTTGTGTAGTAATATTCCCAGTATGATTTGTCGTACAAGTCTCATGGTTAACTTGTCTAATTCCGTAAACTGAATCACCTGTAGTTATGTAATAATAGAAATTAAATATCACATAGTAATAAACATTATGTAGAATTTTGAAAATAGTCTTTTCTTTCGCCAGTAATTAAGATAACACATGATAAGGTATTATTTGACAGGCAAACTGGCCACGTGAAGGCTTTTCAGCCAATCAATAAATGATCTGCGCGCCGAACATGGATTGTCAGCCTAACGCAGTCAAACAACGAATTAAAATCATCTTTCGATTTTAATCGTTTTGAATGTTTGGTAAATTGAATAAAGAATTTATTGCGAAAAATATTACCTCAGCCAGGATTCGAACCTGGAACTCCCCCATTCCGTGCGGGCGTCATACCAATTCGACCACCAAGCATGCCTTGGTGGTCGAATTGGTATGACGCCCGCACGGAATGGGGGAGTTCCAGGTTCGAATCCTGGCTGAGGTAATATTTTTCGCAATAAATTCTTTATTCAATTTACCAAACATTCAAAACGATTAAAATCGAAAGATGATTTTAATTCGTTGTTTGACTGCGTTAGGCTGACAATCCATGTTCGGCGCGCAGATCATTTATTGATTGGCTGAAAAGCCTTCACGTGGCCAGTTTGCCTGTCAAATAATACCTTATCATGTATTATGTAGAATGAAGAAAATAACAGTAGAAAAAGTAATTTAGACATTTATATACCTTTAAAATGGAAAGAGGAAGAGCTTTGCCTAAGAATAGAAAAGTCAAAAATTTTGCCAGATTTGTCAACTGTTTTGTATTCAAATTATCCAATGTCTTCAACTTATCCCACAATGCGTATTGTATAGTTAACTATAACAATTAATCATTACTAATTATTATAAACCATAGAATACAATAATAAATCATAGAATAATAATAAAATGATAAAATCATAGAACAATGATAAAAAATAATATATTATTACGCTCGGAAATTTATATACAAATTATTCATTCGTAAATTTGCTCTCATATAATTTCCAATAATAGAAAATAATATAATTAGGGAAATCAATTTACGTAAGAGAATATCAATTTACTCAATATAAAGTGATATAGAAAAGTAATAGTGAATTTTGACAAGCATATAAAGGGATGCTTTGTCACACATTTCTCTATGTTTAAAGTGTCAGAATCTTGATTGAAAAATTATCTCATTCAGTTGATTCAAAATATATTGGCCATTTAAAAAATAGTTTTTTGCAAACACAAAGACCCAATAATACAATAATTTATATAGAGTTACACAGGGTGTACTATTTATCTCCAACTTTTTTATTTTTATCATATTGTAAAAAATGCTTCAGACATTAGTTGCATAATTTGGAGACAAATAATGGTAAAATCAATTTTCTAAAGCACCAATTTTTCAAGATTTATGAAGGCCATTTTTTAAAATGATTTTTACAAATTGGATTTCTCAGAATTTCATATATAAAAGTATTAAGGTAGATGTCAAAGAAATCAATAGTTTAAGGCAAGATATTTTATATTTATTCTTGCATATTTTGACATAAAATAGAAAATATTTCGAAAAACTAGTTTCTTTTACAAGTATATTTAATATTTTTATGGTTGGATAAATGAATTGATTTTGTAAAATTATAGTTGTTATTCAAAAATTATACAACATATCTTTTTATTCTCATCATTTCTCTCTCTCAAAAATAAAATAGTTTTTCAAACAATCAAAAATAAAATAGTGTGTCTGTGAAAAGGGAGTAAATTAAAATAAGACCCTGCAAACACCCTATATACTTTTGTATTGATGACATATACCATATTTTCTGTCAGAATCACATAGTTTTGCGCCAATACAGTATAATAAGGATTTTCTTTTCTGAATGCAGCAATGAGGATAACATAGATTACTTCATATGATTAAACCCCAAGGTGATGAATTTTTCAAATGCATCTAAATAATCTTCAGCTGTCAAGTAAAAATATTTCCTGGACATCATTTTCAGTTTTGTGCTAACTCCAATGTATCCTCAATTGTACTTTTGCTTTCTTTTGTCTCCTGAATTCTTTCTAATTCCACCAGTATCTCTGAGACCGGACCAAGCTGATCCTACTATCCACCATTTTCCTCTTCATCGACTGAAAGAAGATAAAAATATGTATAATGTACGTTATTTACAATATTTTTATTTGCATTATATATATTATACTTTTCATACCTTCTTCTAGTAAGCCTCTAATATAATAAATTGTGTAACACTATTGCCTTTATGAATAAAACTCTTAGAATTTTTCAAGTGTTCTATTCGAGCTTGGATCATACTGTGGTATTTGTTCATGTTATTATTTTTATTGCTAGTAATACATTTAACATAAATTTGACTCGAACTACAAAATAACAGTAATTAAAACAATGAACATAAAAATATGCAGATAAATACCGATTCATGTAATAATTAGGAAAAGCAAAGAATAAAATGTATATGTATATTATAGCATACGTAATATTTAAAAATATCTAAGATCTTCTGCAGGTCATTATTTGCTCCTTTGTTTGCAAATTTTAATTACAAGTTCCTTCAAAGCAATTGATTGTCTTTTCTTAACTGAAAGCCCACTGTTCTTAAAAATCAATAAAATCAGTTCAATTTCCTTCTCAACCTACTGCTAGTTTTTCTAATATTTGGCGGCACAAGAGGCGATGGGTCATATATCTAGAAAAACAGAATTATATAAATGTATGGTAAGGATGCTTTGCAAAAAGCATTATTTTACCTGAAATTATAAAGATGTGGTGGCGGATTATATTTATCCAATTCTTATTTTCAACATTACAATGAGATTTCTTCACATATAATGAAAGCTTTTTACAATAGTCAGCAAAAATGCAATCCAACTTCCATACCAACATTTGCATGTAGTATAGCGATCATGTGTCTGCCAGATAAGTCGGTCTGGAGTTAATATTGCGCAACTATAATTTTCCATCATTATTTTGATAACATTGCTTCCATATCACATGTGACTGTTTGACATATATATTTCTTCCACCCATTTAAAAATTCAGATACTTTTGGTTAATCACAAGTAATAATCATTCTAATAAAGAGACTTAATTTAGAATATATTAATAAATTGCAATTTATTATAATTTCTATCTTTATTATTATTTATTGTGTATCCACAATACAATTTCTGTGTTAATTATAAGTTACATATATTAATAACTATTTACCTGGTTTGCAATAGTATGCATATTTTGTTCTGCCAATCATTAAAATAATCTTCATTTGTCTTCCAATCTACGAATTATTTCACCATCAGAAGAAATATTATTACTTGTAATAGGCACAGGTGGCACATGTTTCTTTGATAACATTACCTCTTTTGTCTCTTTGTCACCATAAATGTTCTCCCATAAATCTTCTTCATCTGACTGTTCTTGATTTGTTATTGTAATACAACTCTTCATTTAGTATCTTCTTCATCTGCTGGATGTTTTTAGATTCTTTTTATCATATTTGTCTCTTCTAAAGCAAAAGAAATTTCTTTTTCTTTTTCAATTACATTTTCATCAGATGTACTGCCTTTCTGAATCTACTGAATTACTATTATCTTATGCTATTTTTCTCATCATATCCATCCTCAGTATTATTGACACCAATAACCATGTTTAAATCCTCTTCTGAATTCTTTACTCAATCCAGTTTCTAACAATTGCTTCAGTTTCTAAATCATGTGATTTATTCTCTCTACAAAAACTAAGAGATCTAATACATATTAAGAAACTATAATTCTAATAAAAATTCTAAATACAAATCTAAAAATATAAATTTAAAGTATAAAGACAATTTATAAACAATTTATAAATTCATTGACTAACAATTATAAAACCAATTTTCACATGAAAAACAGTTAAAAATAACACTAATATAAATAAATACAAAGCCGACTAATTATAAGTTTCTTTTTGAAAGATACATATATATATATATATGTATATATATATAAATACGGCTTATATACATATATATATTAATAATTAACATATTACATGCATATTTTTAAAATTCTGTTTTCAGTAAATTCATTAATTATTCTTACACATTTTATACACAAGTACAAAAAGAAGAAATATGTCATGTAGAATATGAATTATAATTGACTCTCATCCAATTTTCTAGTTATCAATGACTTATACAACATAATGCTGTGTATTCATACATATTATATGGTATATATATATATATATTCTTTTACATTTATATTTATTTACACTAAAAATATGTTTGGCTTATAAATTTAAACTTCCATTTTTAAACTCCATACTTGAATAAAAGATTTTATTTATAAAATTTAAAAATAAATTATCAAGGATACAATCTAATCCATCTGATATGAAAGACTTTGGAATGATTTGTTCTTTCGTCTAGTTTTAATTATTTGGCATTAATCATCTTGTTCTCTCCTCTAGATTGGCTTGCTTCAATTCGTAACCATTTTTGTTTTTATTTTCTTTTGATCCTTTCTTCCTTTCATGGTAGTATGTGCTGTTTTTGTATCAATGATATTTATTCAACCGTTCTTTTCTTTATTTTCGACTTATCATTGCCGGGTTGATTCTCAAAGTTTTTCTCTGATTCCCATTTTTCGATTTTTCCTCTCTGATAATACTCTGTCGCAATTCCTATCTTTTTATGTCTTTTTCTGCAATTGTTTGCGTGTGTTTTCTTGTATTGATTTAGTAGCTTTACATTTTGTTTTTGTCTAATGTCTTTACGCTGAATACGTGCCCCATCACGTGAAATGTTTTCTAATTGTTTTATATCATCACGACATTCATTATTATAGAGTATACAATTATACCTACTATAATATACTATAATATCAATAAATATTATTAAATAACGAAGGCTTAATTTATTCTAACCCAAATTTATTATACACGTGTGTCAACGTTATGTGCCTTTAAGCACAGT
>CABEGB010000444.1:0-22280 GCA_901521435.1 Crematogaster levior | reverse complement strand
TGGCGTATACCTATCTCGAATCCTTCGTAGCAATCATTACTGTTAAAAAATAAATCAGTGTCCAACGCATATCTGCGTATTACTCGATAAATTATTTGAGAAAACGCATTTTTATTTGGTAACTTATTTTTACGACCATTTAACGACCGACGGAATTCTATTTCGGTTGCACAAACAATTTTATATACATGAATCGATGCATACATTAAACCGCCCTTAATTTTTACATCAATTAATATTGTGTAACACCTGTTATATTGCCTATCGCCGACTTTTCTTGTAATGTTGGCAATGCAACCTTTACATGTTAATTTAACAATAAGTTTTTTTACTATAAAACCCGCTACATAATACAAAATGTTTTCTTGAAGGAAAATACTATCATTTATATTGACGCTACGATATAGTTCTTCGTTCTCAGCATGGATCTAAAAAGATATGGATGGAGTCTATAGCAAGGGGGCTGTGAAATTTGCGGTAAGGGGAATGCATAGTGCTGTCTCTTTCTGTAGGTAACCTTCGGCTTTGTAACGAATGTAACCGAAGATATCCGAACTGCGCATTGCGTCTTGTATAGTTTATATATCATAACTCCTTGTAAACGCTTTATATAAAGTAAAATTGACGTATTCAAGAGTTAGCTAATATGGGATATATAATCTTTCGGGAATCATCGGATATGCGACGGAAACATACGAAGGTTACCTACAGAAAGAGACAGCACTATGTATTCCCCTTGCCGCAAATTTCACAGCCCCCCTTGCCCGTATACACACTTTAGACTCCATCCATATCTTCTTTAGATCCATGGTTCTCAGAGTCCTCAAATAAATTGTTATTATTATCAGAATCTGTGATGACTGACTTGACCATGACTTTTCTCGGTTTTCGCATGTTCATTTTGATGGTATCAGTAGCACTTGTACTCGGCGATGGAATTGAAAATGTTGAATTTTCTTCTCTTGGTTTCAATATACTTATTTTCCATGCAGTTGCTGGCATCACAGCAGATGCAGAAGCAGGAGTAGTATCAAACTCAATTGAAGAAGTCTCAATTGTTGTAACATCCTCAGGAATAGAATTAACGGTAGGAGCTGGAGTTTTATAAAATATAGAAGGTACAGCAAAATTTTTTAAACGTACGCTACTTGCATTAGGTCTTTCCATAAAATCTGTATCTATGAAATGAGCACTACAGATTAAATGATATTTTGTGGGTTCAAAACCGTTTCTTCCAATGGCATTCATCCACATTTTTAAAATGTCTGGACGATTCAATGGAAATCTGAAATATTTAAATTTTTAACTGAAACATAATCTTCAAATATTACAAACCTCGAATTATAAATAAATACATTTCACTTACCTAAATAAATAAAAACCGTCTTTTGTGGTATTTTGCATTTTGGAATGCAACAACTGCTCGGCATCTTTCAAGAATTTTTACAATTATCAATTTGTATCACCACGCCGGGTATCACATGTGCATACGCCATAGAACTTATATATATATGGAACAGGAACTGCCTATCTCCGCAATGAGTGGCGTGTGAAAGCAACATCTAAAGGACAGAGATATATTTCTGTCCTTTGCGCGTCCTATTCGACACGATGCGCATGTCCGTTAATTAGCCGCCAGTATAGAGTACAAGATTCATAAAGTGCATGTCGCAAGTTCAAAACCCGTTTACATCTTTTTTTTCTTATTTTTTTTTATTTTATATAATAATTTTGTTGTCCGCTCTAATTTATAAGTTGTAAATATATGACGCAAAAAATAAAATAAACGTAAAATAAGTTTTTTCTGTCTTTTATTCGTGATAAAAATGTATTAGTTTTGTGTATTTGTGACGTACATACTTTTTTTCTTCATTATAACTAGACATTTTTGCCTCGTGATATAATCGAATCTTAATATATATGTGTATAATACATTTAATTAATTGTATTTTATGGTTATGAAAGATTTCTTGGTTTCGAATGTGTTCAACCATTTCATCTTGAACAAAGCAACGAGAAAGAATATTATTCATCACTTTTTCTGTGATGCTTCATTGCTATTGAAACATCTGAAACATACATTATACATAATTCACACATAAATTCATAACTACAACTTAACCTCAATATTTTTATTAATCAAAATATGTACTAATATTTATAGAAAAGTTAAAACAAAACCGTTTAAAATGATACGTTGTTAAGACATACCTTTTCTTTCTTTTAATAGTGAAAACTGTCGGTATGCTTCCAGTTTTCAACAGTTTATTTCTCGATGTGGAAAGGTAATCATCAGCAGAGAAATGGTTTGAACATAAATAAAAAGAAGCCTTCACCTCAGTTTTGTTTAATCGACAAAACTCAATCCACTTTGTTCTTGTTTTCACATCCGTAGGAAATCTGTATAACAACACATATTAGTTGTTTTAAATTTTGTTGGACATATTCACTGATTTTTAATAATTGATAATTTTTTACATAATATAGTTACTCACCGGTGATAAGAGACTGACTTTTCATGATTATCACATAAAATGCAATAACGACCCATTGCAAATATATCAGTATTAATAATATTATACTAGTATTAAGAATTATGAGAACAATATAACAATAACAATATAACAATACACCATATTACGATATAATAATCCGCCTTGGCGTTAGGTTAGGTGGCAAAGAAAAGAACGAAGAATCTAAACGCTCATTGGCGAAGCGCGATCATGCGCACAACATCAGGTAGTACGCGCAAAGGACAGAAATATATCTCCGTCTTTTAGATGTTGCCTTCACTTTTGCGCTCGTATTCCTGTTCCATATATATATAAGTTCTATGGCATACGCACATACAGATATACACATAACACACGCATTGTCGCCATTTTGTTGTAGGGTGTCATGGCCGAAACCGGAAATCCTGCCGGCCTCAGCTCTTTTGACGAAGTTAGAGATCTAGTACTAGTATAGACATCTGTGAGAAAATAAGACGGAAAGAACACGAAAAGACTAACGCTGTTAGCGCATGCGCACAAAGCAGCTGAAGCGTACTTGAGAGAGAGACTATTATACGTCTGTACCGTAATGTTTGACCCTGAGGTCGGCACTCTTCTAGCAATATATAGTGTGTTCGAAAACAGGTTTGATTACTGCGAGTAAAAGTAGTGCAGTTGGCAGCAATGAAAATTACTGGTGCTGCGTTTCGTCTCCCAGTAAAGCTCTTAAGCCTCGTCTACAATAGTCGCACAAGCTGTGTCGCAAGTCGTAAGTAGTAGTGTCGCAGGAAAGTTGTCGCATGTGTCGCTAGACTACAATCTACAATATGTCGCAAGGATTGTTCGCGTGCATTAAGTCGACTGCAGCCGCAATGAATGATCGGCAGCAATTACTAATTTTTCTTCAACTTTGCTCCCAATTTTTAAATTTAATATGTTTATATTACCGTTTACTTACTGAATCGCACAACAGAAGATGGTGGGTGCGACCACGGATAGCTAGCAACACACGCAAATCGTCAAAGCACTTCGCGCGGCAACGTTCTGTGCTATGATTGGCTGATTTCATGCGACACGCTTGTCGCAATCGCAGAAAGTTGAAGTTGACTCAACTCCGTGCGACAAGGGCTCTTGCGACTGCGACAGCCTTGCGACACAGCCTGCGACATGCGACACAGCCTATGCGACCTGCGACACAGCCTGTGCGACTATTGTAGACGAGGCTTTAAATTTAAAAATTGGGGGCAAAGTTGAAGAAAAATTAGTAATTGCTGCCGATCATTCATTGCGGCTGCAGTCGACTCAATGCACGCAAACAATCCTTGCGACATATTGTAGATTGTAGTCTAGCGACACATGCGACAACTTTCTTGCGACACTACTACTTACGACCTGCGACACAGCCTGTGCGACTATTGTAGACGAGGCTTTAAAGCCAATAAAGCTGAAATTATTTCAGCCCATCTAAAAAATAATTTATAAGTTAAAAAATTGTATTGTGTGATTGTTTTATTGTTAGTAAAAGTTTAAAGAAATGGAGAGATCTATATCTGAAAATATTTTTCATGATGAACGGAATAATAAGCAACATTTGCTTAATTTAAAATTAATCGATGAAGCGACAAATAAAGAGTATAATTTAAAAGTAGAAAAAAAAATATTTAATCGAGCTCATAATGGTATATATAACTTTATTATAGTGCAATCTACATATTTAATAAGAATAATTATTAACGTATAACGTATTTATTGGTTATAAAAAGTGAGGTTATAGTGATAATTTCCCGGATAGCAAATGCATGTCATTTAATTACATCAACTAAATATTATTTTATGTTAAAATAACATTATTTAACGTCAAAATGATGTATACTTGCTTGAAGATGTTCAACAGTATTAGGAATTACAGTACTTGCTGTGTTTGAACAACTAGCTTTACTGTTATTATTTGCCATGTTTATTGATAAAACAGGCTTATGTATATCTTTAGAATTAAGTAACGTTTTTGCTTTTTCTAATAATGTAGTAGCAAATATCATGTCTGTAAAAAATAATGGAATAATAATGGAATAATATAAATACATATAACTCAGATAGTAACTTTTTTCGAATTAAATGTGACGTTTTTTTTATAGATTCATATTTTACGCTCTCCTTTAGTATTACTGATATTTATACATATAAAAACATGTTAAACAATTGATATACCTTTCTGATTGTAATGGAAAACGAAAAAAGCTTAAATGGCGACTTGCTCCTGAGTTTTCATTGCATCCACTCATTGCACACATAAATCCGCCAACAATTACGCGTTTCATTTTTAAAATAATCTAAAATAATATATAATCTCACACTGTAGCCTATTGTGCCTATACCGTGGCTACACTGGCTACGTTTACATCGTGGACTTGATACACGTATTTAAATAGTAAATAACTAGTACATTTATTCAGCTATTGGCTGATCACTCAAATACACTACTTGATACGCGTATCAAGTGCATGATGTAAACTAGGCTACTGTGTTTGTTACTTAACTGACGCCATATTGTCGATAGTAATGCAACGCATGCGCTGTAGTATTTTTTCGACACTATTTCTATTCAGTGCCGCTACTGGTTATACATATACTGTAGTTTGGTGGGGATGAGAGACGATCAAAAGAAAAGGACAGATCTACTCCGGGAAGCTGTCTGCACCGTACATGTGGCATGCTCTTTCTTACAGTAGGGGCCGGTCTATGTATATAGGTCTATGTCTGGTACGAACGTAGAACGATGGAGCCGGATCAAGAGGATGATCAGGGTGGATTACGCGCCGACGGCAGACGAGCGTTGGAATTGAGACAAATCCGTATGCGAATGGGAGTATTTGGACAAGCCGACGGCAGTGCGTACATAGAGCATGGCAACACGAAGGTTTTAGCCACTGTGTACGGTCCTCATCAGGTGCAGATTTTTAAAATATCTTCTGCTTATAGTAATAGTTATGGCTGCTTTCCTTTTAGAAGACACAAATCGACACAGTTTAACACACTCCGACTCTCCTCCCAAGCAGAGTCGAAAAGAGCCAATTGAGTTTGAAGAAAATTGTAAATGGAAAGCGACGTGTGTCGATTTGTGTCAAAAGTGTCGACTGTGTTCCCTAAAAGGAAAGCAGCCTATATATAGTTTTATACATATACATATATATATAGTTTTGAAAAGCAAATTAATAATTATATGTACATGACATCTTAGTTGAAAGAATTTATGAATGTAAAGAGCTTTCAGAATTTAGAAAATGCACTAATATGACAAACTTTTCTTCTACTTTTCATCTTGGTAACAGCTTTTTGTCTACTATTTTTTTTCCATCTTCCTGTAATTATTTTATTTTTCTGTTCCAAAACACAAGTATTCTTTATAGAATATTTTTGTTTTAACATTTATCTTGAGAACTATGTCATATACTTTTATTACATTTAGCCAAGAAGCAGTACATCGAGGAGCAGCACAAAGGCTATCATAAATTGTCAGTACAGCATGGCTGTGTTTAGCTTTACCTCTGGTGAACGGAAGCGAAGACCCAGGGGAGATTGGAAGTCGCAAGAGAGATCAGTGCAATTACGTCATGCAATGGAAGCCATAATACACTTGGAACTCTACCCACGTTCTCAAATTGATGTCTTTGTAGAGGTTCTACAGGTCGATGGCAGTGACTATTGCGCATCTGTAAATGCTGCTACACTTGCATTGATCGATGCTGGAATTCCAATCAAGGTTGATGATAGTTAAAGAAACAATTCAAGCCTATTAATACAGAATACAAATATTGTGTATACACATATTTTTATATATGTGTACACACACACACACACACACACACACACACACACACACACACACACACACACACACACACACACACACACACACACACACACACACACATAATAAATTTCTGAATTTATAGAACTATGCCATCGGCTGTACTATAACTCTCATCAATAAGCCATCAACAGAAGATGAGGATAAAACATTAGCCGCAGGGATACTAGACGCGAACTTTGTAGAAGAATGTTCATCTGGAGTTACCTTGTCCATTGTCGCATTACTAGGAACGAATAATGAGATTGAAATGGATGGGAATAGTCTGATAGTAATAGCACATGGAGCAGGACAAAGATTACATTTATCACATTTGGAAGCGCTCAAGCAACGCGCATTAAAAGGTTGCCAGGACATAAAGAACATATTGGATCATGGTGTGAGGCATCATCTAACTGCGAATCTATTGCCTTTTCTGCATAATTCACTCGATTAACAAGAAGAGGACAATTTCAGGACTTTGCAAAACATTTTATATAATTTTATATTTAATAGTCGTTGTACATAAATAATTTAATAGAAAAGTTTCTTTAAAAAATTCCAAATGTCTCTTTAATAGAAAAATATTTCACTATTTCTGCTAGATAACAATCCATTTTTATTTGAAAATATCAAACGTATTCCTTAAAAAAAAAACGGAATTAGATTGTAGCACCAGGATATCTTTCCATGATCATCCCAACTCCCTATTAAAAAAATCAGAATCCAATTAAAATTACAAATCGAAAAAGAAAATTATAGTATACAATTTATAATATTTCGAGAAAAAATTATTAGACATAAAAACTATTTGCATTATATATAATGATCAATCTTTAGTTTACTTGTCCGCCAGCAGCACAGGCCGCGATAAGTCCAAATTGTTGGTCTTCTTTAATAAGTCGATTAGCAGTGTGCGTCGCCAATCGTACTCCAGTGGCGGCAAATGGATGCCCGATCGACAAAGATCCTCCCCAAGCGTTCCACTTGTTCATATCCGGTATTCCGACTTTTGAACTTCTCTTCAAATATTTCTGTGCGAATAAATCGGAATCCATTGCTTTCAAATTAGCGCAGATCTGTCCGGCAAACGCTTCATGTATCTCCCATACTCCTATATCTTTCAAAGTTAATTTTGCTTTATCAAGAACCTGCAAGGGATATTTATATAAATCTAATTTTATTCATTTTAGTTTCCTAAATAACATGTAAAGGAATTATATACCTTCGGTATTGCATATGACGGTCCTAGAAGCAGTTGATCAACTGGATCTTGGGACACATACGTGAAATTACGCAGATACGCTTTGGGTTTTAAACCAAGTTGGAGAGCTCTCTCCTCACTCATTATTAACGCTGCCGATGCACCATCGGTCAGGAAAGAAGCGTTAGCCGCAGTGACAGTTCCATAAGGCTTAACAAACGCAGGTTTTAATTTTGCCAATTGTTCTTCTGTAGATACGCGAATACCGTTGTCTTTATCGACAACTTTATCAACGTTTGGAACTTGCAAAAAAATATAACGAAACATAAATACAATATTAAATATTGAACAAATTAAGGTAATATATAAACGTTAATATACCTTTATAAGGTGCTACGTCCGATAGTAGTCCCTGTTGTTGCGCTCGCGCAGCTAAAGTATGAGAGCGCAGTGCATAGTCGTCTTGTTCCTTGCGTGTCACGCCAAATGCTGCCGCTAAACGATCCCCACTGTGTCCCATAGTTTCACCACTCGAAAACTCTGCTACAGCTGGTAGCTATGCAAACGTAATTTTTGTAAAAACATTTAATATATACACAAGTGTGTACTGTGCGTGCGTGTTAAATATAAAAAGTACGTTGATAATAATCATAACTATATAAAAATATCAAAATATCAAAATATTGAAATAATGAACAACAAACTGTCAACTCATGAAATATCATAAATTTCATTCATATTTTCCTCGATTCATATGTTATGTTTTTAGTATATGTTATGTTTTTAGTATATGTTATGTTTTTTTTCGATGAATATGTAATATAGAAAAAATATGTAATTATTAGTTACAAATTGCATATTTTTTCTTAAAAACTAGTTGTTTTCAACAGTGTTTTCTTTACACCAATTGATTTCTCTCGTTATTTTGTGCATAAAAGTATTGAGGTAAAGTGAATCGAAACATCAAGGTGAATATTTTACGAGATATTTTATAGTTAATGTAAAATTAAAAAATTATTTCAAGTCTTAAAACTCGGAAAATACTTAATGAAAAAATACTTTATTATAGTGTTTTGGAAAGCTCTCGAGATAAGCTACAAGAATATGCAATGAAAAATAGGGGGTTCCATTTAAGAAATTGATGGTGACCTTCATAAAACCTACACTCTTCCTCCTTTAAAAAATTATTAATATCAGACTATGTCCTCCTTCGAACTAAGCAACTTTTATCTGAAGCATTTTTTTCTGTCATCAAAAACAAGCGAGTTATTCAGGTGATCTGTTTTAAATGCCTCACCCTGAAAATGTATATATATATGTATATGTATACATGTACATATATATTATATTTATATAATACTACATATCAATACGAAATTATAGTTATTTAGTATTTTTCATTTCATGAGTTCATTATTTCAATATTTTTATATGATTATGATTACTGTCATATCAGATGTACAATGTACCTATTTAAACATAACTCATTCAATGATTTCAACATAATCGAATTGCTTCAATTTTATAAGAGATCAACTAAAGCGCAAAAGCATCTTTATCATTATGCAATGTTCCTTAGCACGCGAAATCTCAACCCTGTCATACGAGGAGATATAGTATAATCGCTTTCCATTTAAAAACTCTTGTAGTCTCGATATTTTTGTATTAAGATTTTTGTCTTGAAATGTCCTAAAGAACCTATCATTAAGAGAATATACGATGGTTTTGAGATATCCTGTATATGTTTCTTTATGGGTGTGCATGTTCATGCATATGAGTGGGAGGGTGTGCGCGCTCGCGCACAGGATGTCCAGGATATCTTAACCCATTAACGCCTAAGCGGACACTTGCGGACGTTTGAACATCTTGTGCACATAGATCAAGATTAAAATGTAGAAATATGCTTCCTAGGGGTAAAAATGTATGCTCTTTTCATTTCTGCTTTTATTTTTTACCTACAACCCCTAAAAAATACTTATGAGAGGTGAAAAAAAGATAAATTTGAAAACATTCTTTTAGCTCAGTGAGTCAATGAAAGTCAAAAAATTATTTCAGAATTATAAAAATTTACTTTAGACATTTTTGTATGTATTTAGTACTATTTTTTATTACAATCCCTTGCAAGAGTTCTGAATAAAGAGATTGGGGGTAATTTTTCAGAATTCTTGAAAATCAAGTTTTAGAACATTAGAATGTATTTTCAGCAGATTTTTCAGAATGTTTTCCTCATATTTCGTGGTAGTTTTGTATTGTTACTGTTTCACATTAGAGCTGTACCATCATACGTCTCTAATTTTGTCTCAAAATTCGTCTCTCATAGAGAAAAATTCACCCCCCCCCCTCCTTTAGATCCTCCTGCCAGGAGTTGCAGAGCAATTAAATTGAATTATGTGATTTTTTTTAGATAATGATTGCTCTTGTTAATCTTCATAAAAAAGTATTAAGGTTGAATTGTCAAAAAATCAATAGTTCAATTCTTATGTCAAAAAATTTGCAACAATGTATTTTTTTAACAACTATGTATATTCTTTATACAAATTGATCATCTCATTATTCTGTGCATAAAATATTAAAGTACATTTGCTGAAAAATGAATAGTTTCAAAATATTTATTTTATACCTTATATCAAAATATAGCCAAAATATAGTATAAAATACTTCATAAACTATTGACAACTCTACGTTAACACTTTTATATGCAGATTAATGAAAGAAATGATATGTAAAAAAAATGTATAAGTCTATCTCTTTATAAATGTATAAATCTATCTCTTTATAAATGTATAAATCTATCTCTTTAAAAATGACCCTTATAAGTGATCCTTATATGATCTTGAAAAATAAAATCACAATAAATTTTCTATGGCATCTGTGGTTGAATATCTGTTTGAAAAGATATGTTTGCTACTACCTGAACAATGATTCAGTTGCTTTCTTTTTAATTTTCAAAAATTAAATTATAACAAAATTTTATATTTAAATGATTATAAATTAACAAATTTATTATTATTTATTAATTATTATTTTAAAATAAAATAGTTTGTTTCAATCTTTCAATAATAATAATGTTTATTGTACAAATATCTGTAAGTAGTTATGAAACTACTTGCATATATAAAGATATATCATTTGACAATTGCATTTTACGTATCACAGGGACAAACAAAAGGAAATTTTTAAGAGTACACATTATCTTTTCTAGTGTTGACTACCATAAATGAAGAGGAAAGAATTGCAAGAATTCTTCTAGAATTATTTTGTATTATTTTATATATCATGGATGAATGTTTATATAAATATATCTAAAGATAGAAATCTTTTATATATAAATATCATATTTTATATGCTATAAAATTTAAATTATTTTTCTTTCTTAATAGCTAATATGAGTAGTATTAGTATTATGATTTATATCAGTTCTTTTAATTTTTTGTTTTTAATTAGTCAAAATAAACTCATCACAAATAAAATTTGCATGTGTTCTGGTGTCAGAAGGTGATGAACATCATGATTGATTAAATTACAGCATTGACATTAGCAATAAATTACAGTATTAAATAACAGCCATAGGGAGAGGGGGGTCATTTTTTTGTTTGTTTCTCTAAAACATATGAAATGTCTGCATGATTCGACTTTTTCTTTGCACTTTCATTTCTTCGTACGTGCAGTATGTATTCTGTATTTTTAAAAATTTCTTGAGAGTACGCGGCTCATACTGTATCTATCCTTTTTGCCTCTGTGATTACTCTGTAAAATGTTTTTTCTTTCATATTTTTAATAAAATTTTATCTGCATAGACAGTACGAAAATATTATTAGAAGCTAATTTTCATTCTTTTTACATATGTAATCGATATTGAGAAGAAAGTCGATGGTTTCATCTTTAACTATACATTGTACCACATATGCAACTTTAGGCTACCTCAGTCATTAACTCTGTTAATAGGTAGGGGTTGTTTCTGATTTAAAAACTATTATAGCTTGAGTATTTTGACTAAGATTTTTATCTTAAAGTAATCTCAAGAATTTACCCTTAAGTTTGTTCCCCTGTCTTTACACACTCTATATACAGAGTGTTCCATTTTAACTTTCGCATCAAAATATCTCGAAAATAAAGCAATTTACAAAAAAATATCTAGATATAAAATTCTTAAGCGAAACAATAATCCGATCCATTAATAGATTTTATTTAAGCCCATTTTGGGTTCAATCAGACTTAAGTCGAATTTTTTAAATAGAAGAAACCTTTTTATTGCAGATTTCGGTTTTATGACAAAAAAAGATATTTGTTTTTTGCGTTTTTTCGCTAAGCCTTCAGACCCAAAATGTCGTTCAAAGTTAGGGATGAAAGGATTGAATCAATTTTGTTTAAATAGAAAGTTTTGTTATTGTAGAGCAGATTTAATTTATGTTTGGAAACGTTGGACACTTTGAATATTTGATGTAGAGTCCACTGACGTTAACTTCATCGGTTGGGTCAAAATTGGATCTTTAGCCCAGTCAAATTATACAAAAATCGACGTTAAAAAAGAAAGTGAAGGGAACAGCGGGATTTTTTTTGGGGCTTGAAAAGGGGGTCAAGGAGAGCTTAACCCCAAGTTTGCACCCCTGTAGACCTTGAGCTTTTTTAAGGGGGTTAAATTTGAAGTAAAAATTTTACTTTTTTGCTTATAACTAATTACGGTCGCGAGATATGGAAAAATTGTTCAAGAGAAAGTTGTAGACAATAAAAAAACGAACATTTTACCTTTTTTAATCGTTTTATTTAGTGCAAAATTGCGCCTTGTAGAGCGCGGCAAAGATGCAAGTCAACGTTACCGCGCCATAATAAGAGGAAACATTTGTTTCGCGCAACAGGGAAAAGTATTTTCTATATCATGTACTACAAATAACGCAAATGAATGTAAACGAACATAACGAAAAGTACATTTACAAAAAAATAATTAATAACAACAACAATAATAATAATAATTATAACAATAATAAAAAAAGTTAAAAATAGTAATAATAATAATAATAACGTTCCAATAAAATAGTATATTCTTACAAATTTTAATGAAAATTAATTATCATATGATATATTCAGAAAAAATATTTGGTGATATTTTAAAATAATGTTTTGTGCGTCGACCGTTATATTTCGATTCCATTAACGTAATAAACAATGCTTATTTTTTTTTAAATGTTCGATTTTCGTTTTTAATTTTTTTTTTAATTTGTTTTTTAATTTAATTAGTTTTTTAATTTGTTCGATTTTAAAATTAGGTTTAATGACATTTTTCATGTGGTATTTATAAAATTTATAAATAATTTTATATTTTTTATAAATAATTTGTGGAAGTATTATGTATTATGGCGCGGTAACGTTGACTTGCATCTTTGCCGCGCTCTACAAAGCGCAATTTTGCACTAAATAAAACGATTAAAAAAGGTAAAATGTTCGTTTTTTTATTGTCTACAACTTTCTCTTGAACAATTTTTCCATATCTCGCGACCGTAATTAGTTATAAGCAAAAAAGTAAAATTTTTACTTCAAATTTAACCCCCTTAAAAAAGCTCAAGGTCTACAGGGGTGCAAACTTGGGGTTAAGCTCTCCTTGACCCCCTTTTCAAGCCCAAAAAAAATCCCGCTGTTCCCTTCACTTTCTTTTTTAAATGTACTATTTGACTGGGCTACTTGTCTTTTGAATGGACCGTAGATAGATTTTATCTTGGTTGGATAATAATTAGATCTTTTGCTTTGACTGGATAATAATTAGATCTTACTTTATTGGTTAGATCACTCATATAAATTCTGCCTTCAATGGCTTAAAAAATAATTTTTTGAAAAATAATTTTTTGAAAATTAATTTTTTGAGAAATAACTCCATGAAAAACTTCGAATGACGTTTTAGATGGAAAGCAGAGTTTAGCAAAAAAATGCAAAGAACAAAAGTATTTTTCGACATAAAAATCTTCAATAAAAAAAGGTTCCCATTTAAAAAATACGACCTAAATCTAATTGGTTCTAAAAATCTTGAATCAAAAAATTTATTAATGCATCTAATTGTTCACTTTAAAACCCTAAAAATTTTATTTCTATATATTTTTTTTGTAAATCCTGTATTTTTGACATATTTTGATGCAAAAGTTAAAATGGGTCTCTCTTTCTTTCTCCCTCCCCCATCTCTCGCTCTCTCTTTCTTCACCCACACACAGCATTCACGCACTCACTCTCCTTTCCTCCATATACATGTGTTGTGTAATATTCTGATATAAAACATATTTTCTTAAAAAAAAAAGACAATATAGAAAGATTGTGTCAACTTACATCTGGTATGAAATGACTTGGTCTGATACTGGCCAAGAGAGCTAATTTATTTGGCAGGGTTTTTGCCTTGTTGGCTTGCAGCATCAGAGACCTCATGGATCGACTATGTCGAATTGGAATATCTGACATAAATTCTACTCCTCCTGCCACAATAGCATCATAAACACCACAAGCGATTAAACCCATACCAGTAGTAATGGCTTGATTACTGCTAATGCACGCCATTGTTACTGTATGTGCAGGAGTGTGATCACTATATCCTGCAGCTAAAGCAGCCTCTCTCCCGACGTTGGAAGTTCGCACTTCTTGCATGACTGAACCATAAACAATATAATCGACTATTTCTTTAGGGAACTCAATTTTCTTTTGCAAACTCCTATAAATAAAAAATTTACTTTTAACAACAATTTACTTTTATAATTAATATTTGCAATGACAAAATAGTATATATAGAATAATTTTAGTCATTTTGTAAGTAATATCTAGAGTTAATTTTATTATTCACATTGATATGTCAAAGTGAGATTGACTTACACCAGCGAATGTCTTGCAAGATCATAAGCCAAAAGATTCTTATAGTGAGTTCCAGATTGTAAAAATGGAGTTCGTACTCCATCAATGAATACAATATTTTTGATATTGTCACTTTTTGTGGAATAAGTCTTTTTTATACAAATTTCAGAATAACGAGTGAAAATTTCTGTAAAAATAATAATAAAGAAGATATTTTTACAGATAATATATTACACTTCTTGTTAGTCGCACTATTTTTCACCTATAAATAGTTGCAATGTATCTCATAGATATATTTTTCCTACTATTTTCCTTTGCTTCTTGAAACAATTTCTTTTTTATTAATACTTGGCTAATAGATCAAGCACTAAAGTATATTAAAAAACATAAAGAATAAATCTTTAAATATTAGAATAGATAAGAAAACTTAAACTAAAAAATAATGTCTTTTAATAATGGCTTAAAATAAATGTTGTAGTTTGTGGATTGGATATTGCTACTAACAGAAGATTAATGAGATGTGGAGCAAATTCCACAGAATACAAGTATTGGGTCCTTGAATTAATTCTCTTTGATTTTTGCAACAAAAACTAATGTTTATGTTAAAAGACTGGTACATTATATTTTATTCAAAGTATTATCCTTCAAAAGTTACAAGCTTTTTTCACTTTTCGAGTAACACATGAATTCCACAGTAGAAAAATTCAGGTTCTTTCGAAACATGATTTGTCAATCATGTCAAAATTATTATTGTCTTTAAATCATCTAAACCAATCTCTGCAAGTTGTTTCAGATAGAGCATACTCTCCATAAGCCTCTATTAACAAACGATGACTTTCAGTAGATTTTCTAAGATAAAAGCAGAAAAATAATGCTTTCACAAATGTTCTTTTTTTGATATGAAATCAGATATTTTCAATGCAATAAAAAATTGTGTTCTTTGCACTTCGATCTAATATCAAACACTGATTATTATGTCTATTAACAGTATTTTCATGTATACCACACAATGGTCACTTTCAATTATATTAAAATAGCACTACTGACCTATATTAGTCAACAGGGAGAATTAATTCAAGCACCTATATATATCATTAAAAATTTGCCAGATTTATATTATAAATATTATATTAATTGTGAAAGTGCACAATATATAAGTGACACAATACATAAGTGACATAAATGATACATAATTATATATAATTAAGTAACAAGGAGAAAATTGAGAATAAATATACCAGTAGATGAATAATATACTTAATAAATAAAATGAATACATTGCTTTGGATACTCTCATGGACTTTATACCAATAAATCTACGCTTTACAATTTAGATATCATTTACAATTTAGATCACATTTAACTATAAAAGAAAATTATTTTCTATACCATAATTGATAATTCCCTTTCTCGCCGCAAAACAATTTTTCAAAAAAGGAAACATTGTGTGAGGTACAATACTGATAGTATTGAGATGACTTTCCTTTTTCCGTTATTATGTTTGATATGTCACTGAGACTCAGAAAAACAGCACTACGAAACGCTGGACTTTGACCTGTGACATATGCAACAACCAGTGTTGCCAGATGGATCTCGCAATCTCCCCCTAGACTTATTTTATTTTCCCCTAAAAATCCCCTAACAGCCTATACCAATCATATTTATATAGTGAATTCGGCCATCCACTCTTTATTCAGGGTGCGTTCCGATATTCACTGGCCTAGTTTCCACCGAAGTCTTCAATCCGATTCTACTTCGGTGCAGAACAAATTATTATGCTGTTTCCACTGGAAGTGAAATAGGAGTGAAGAAGAAACGGGAGTGAAATGAGTTAATCTATCGTGTTTCCATCGACTCAAATTCGGTTCTACGCCGGATTAGGTGCTTCGGTGGAAACTAGGCCACTGGCAGTCATTGGCAGTACTGGCAGCACTGCGAGTGCTGTTCCGATATACACGACAGTAAACTTTCAAAGCAATTATGTGCATATATGACGTCATAGATTTTGTCGTCATTTCCTGCTTTCGTTACTGCGGTTCGCGAGGTGATTCGTAGTGAAAACATGGCGGCGTCCATGAAAGAAATGTGGTTTATAGACACTGAGAATAATGGAGAGTACAAAATATTTGTAAGCAGTGAAGATGCAGAAAAAGCACGAAAGTGCATTTGAAATTCTTTATTTGTGTATAAGGGCACCACGTTTTCAATATAATTTTTGCAGCGTACACGTGGTATTCGATTTGCTTCATTTCTTAATAATAATAATAATATATTTTCCTCGTTGTCTGAAGAATCGCTGTCTGATGATTGCACTAATTGCAAGCATCTTGCAAGCTGAGATGTCATAATTTTATCCATTGCAAATAGGTTAAAAGTATAAAGTTGTCAATCACGACAATCACAGTATGCTGCGGATTCGTTCCGTTATTACGATACGAAGTACAGAAAAAGCAACGTTAGTAATAACGGAATACGTTTACAGCGCTACTGAATGACATCACATCATCAGTACTGCCAGTGAATATCGGAACGCACCCAATCACAGTATGCTGCGGATTCGTTCCGTTATTATGATACGAAGTACAGAAAAAGCAACGTTAGTAATAACGGAACGCGTTTACAGCGCTACTGAATGACGTCACATCATCAGTACTGCCAGTGAATATCGGAACGCACCCTCAGTGTTGTTCCCAGAGCCTCTTTTTTCGCACATGCGCATTAGACGCGATCTCACTAAAGTATCCAATTCATAATAAAAGAGGTGCTTTTAGATCCTCTAATAAATCAACTTCAGTTAACTTAATTTAATTGGCGATTAAATTATATTTTCGTCTCTTTTCAAATAAGCTGAAAACCGGATATAAAAATATAATTTAATTGTCGATTAAAGTTAATCGGAGTTGATTTGCCCTTACAAGGGGAGGTCTTGAGAGGGGGGGATGGGGATCGGGAAACAGACTGGATGGGGATATAGTCTTGGGTGCCAGGTATCTCACCTTAAAGCCATTCATCCTAGTGGGCCCTCGTTTCGGAGAAATCGAAGAGAGAAGTCGTACATTATGAACGTAGACCATAAAAAAATCAACCAAGTTCGAAGCAGTGAGTGGGCCGAGCGCGTAAGGCGGCTGGCTAGAACGCTGCAGGTCATGGGTTCGATCCCGGTTTGCATACTTTTTTTTTTTAATCGAATTAACTAAAAAATAAAGAAAGATTATGAAAATAAAATTCTTATGTCACGTGCATAATACAAATTTATTTTTTATAAGAAGATTTACAAGTTTTTGGATGATAATCATCATATAAACATTTGAAACATAAATTGTTCTCACACCATGAACATTGTATAAAAGAAACCTGTCCACAACTACATTTATTTTTTATTAATGTCAAAGGAAAGCAGACTTCGTTGACGTTTCTGAATATTGGTTTATTATTCATTAATTTTGAGCCAAACCAGGCATATTTTATCATATTGGAAAACACAGGTGCACTCAATATGTAATGCACAACAGAATGTATTTTAATTGCGTCCTCGCGTGAAGAAATTTCACGTTGTTCTTGTAACAGTTGGGACGCGCTTTGAAGCTTTTTAATAAGATTTTTACATATACATATTTTACAATAACATTTTCGGATGCACAATAATTGTATTTTCGCAAAACTGAAGACGCAGAATATAACCGATGTTCACTGCACGAAATTTCTTCACGCGAGGATGCAATTAAAATACATTCCTCATGGTACATCTATGATACTCGATATATGAGATCGATATACTTTAAAATTTAATCTTCTATACACTATATGAATCTCGATATGAAATCGGTGTAAAAATTTAACATTCCATATTTGTCTATGGCGTACAAATCGTTTACTATATGTAAAAATTAATTCCGCACGTACACCTAGCGTTAGCCCTTTCTTAATATTATATTAGTTTATCTAAATGTGGGCTTGTCTAATTCTAATTGTCGTTTTAAAATACATTCTATTGTGTATTACATATTGAGTGCACTTGTGTTTTCCAATATGATAAAATATGCCTGGTTTGGCTCAAAATTAATGAATAATAAACCAATATTCAGAAACGTCAACGAAGTCTGCTTTCCTTTGACATTAATAAAAAATAAATGTAGTTGTGGACAGGTTTCTTTTATACAATGTTCATGGTGTGAGAACAATTTATGTTTCAAATGTTTATATGATGATTATCATCCAAAAACTTGTAAATCTTCTTATAAAAAATAAATTTGTATTATGCACGTGACATAAGAATTTTATTTTCATAATTTTTCTTTATTTTTTAGTTAATTCGATTAAAAAAAAAAAGTATGCAAACCGGGATCGAACCCATGACCTGCAGCGTTCTAGCCAGCCGCCTTACGCGCTCGGCCCACTCACTGCTTCGAACTTGGTTGATTTTTTTATGGTCTATGTTCATAATGTACGACTTCTCTCTTCGATTTCTCCGAAACGAGGGCCCACTAGGATGAATGGCTTTAAGGTGAGATACCTGGCACCCAAGACTATATCCCCATCCAGTCTGTTTCCCGATCCCCATCCCCCCTCTCAAGACCTCCCCTTGTTAGACCCGTTTCTACCAATGTCAGTTAATTTAAATTTTTGGTTAAACTATATCTTTGTTTTTTTTTTTTCAGATAATCGACGTTTTAATCGACGTTTGTAGAAACAAATTATAGACCGGTATTCATAGTCGAGTCTTATAATTAAAATCGTCTTAAGTTCATCTTCAGATACTCCATAGCCAATGAACCACGGACTAAGGAATAGAGGGACGGAGCACAAGCTGTACCGGTGAGGCACGTTTGCGGCGGGGGGGGCCGCCATATTCGTTTAGTAATCACCACACATAGAACTCACTATTTGCGTACGTGTGAGAAATGAAAGTCAGATCCTGCGCACAATAAACAAAATAGAAATAGGAATAATTATTAAATATTATAAATAAGAAATTGGAATTATTTATTTTAAAAATAAAAAGAATAGAATAAATTAATGCGTGAATTAAGAAATAAGAATTGGAACTAATTAATATATTTTATTCTCTTGTTAGATGTAAAATAATTTCTCTTTTCAACAATAAACAACAATAACAACAATAACAACAATAATAAAACATAAAATCACCGCCTAACCTCTTTACGCTTGTCACTCGTTATGTCTCGTGGCACCACTACACGAGTGTAACCATGTCACAGACAGAGGATCTCTGTGTGAGAATCGCTACATCAATATGGCGGAAAGCAGTCCCTCCCGCACGCTTGAGTTACCATCCATGGTAGAAGGATACATGGTATGCGCACAACGACGCGTTCTCTCTCTAAAATCTGCTGTTTCTTTCTAATCGCGTCCCGCAAAAATATATGTCTACCAACATAAGGAAATCCCTAGAATTCTAGGGATGTAAGTGGCGGTACATTGCAGAATTGACTGACTAGACTGTTACAATATACGAATGTGTATTATGTGACATATTATACAATATAATATAATTAAATATTTATATAATTATATTTATATATATATTTATATGTATATTATAGAATATTGCCACCAAATTCTAGCCAATTAATTACAAAAACTAATTCGCACAAAATTAAAAGGAAAGGAATAACAAGAATAAAATTTTTAATAACAAGAGTAAAATTTTTAATAATAAGAATAAAATTTTTAAAATAACATTTTAATTAACATTTTAAAATAACATTTTTAATCTTTTGTATCATTTCTGTAGCTTTTTCCACATTTTCTTTTTTTCGACTAGACGAGTTATTTGAACAAAGAAAGTCTCAAATCAGACTCAAATTGTGTACAAATGTTATTGCACATTGTTTATTGTCGACTAGACGAGTTATTTGCACTTTCTTTTTGCAGAAAAAACATTCATTTTTGTCAGTTTTTTTTCTTCCTTTCTTGTGTATCCTTTTTTATTAATTTCCTTTACTCTGATGTATGTGCGAGTTCTAACGAGGCATTGTACAGGCACTTCCTTAGGTACCCAATTTGAATCATATCCGTAGCTTTTAACGAGGGAGACAACTTTTCGGATGACGTAGTCTTCCTTTGAAAAGCCTTCACCGTGGAAAGCTACAAAACATTCATCCACAACTTTGCTTAGATTCATTACTGAAATATATTGATCTATGAAACTATTATTATTAGTAGGACTAATTATGTACTTGTATATATATATATATATATATGTAGATGTATAATCGATTTAGTAAAGGATAAGAATAGTAAGATGTCCAACAGTGATCCTTTATATATGAAACAGTAATTTAATAAAAGTATGTTCAATTACAAATATAGAGCGAATCTTGTCGCTCTCGTCTCTAACTTAACAATTGCACATTAGTCGTCTCTCGTCAAACAGTTAATTTAAAGAAAACTCTGAACGCGTGAACTCCGATTTTTTACACTCTGTCTCTTTGTCTCCGCGAACTCGGTCTCTTGGATTCTACGAACTGCCTCTTATTATTCTCAGAAATCTGTCTGTCTCGTCCTGCGACTCACAGCTGACTCTCTCGTGCTCTCGTTCTCGAAATCTAAAACATGTAAGGTCGCGTCAGCTCGTTATTAGTATCGACCAATAACAATCGGTCCCTTTGTCTCGGTAAAGCCCGTTAAATATCCGTTACATATCTGTGCTCCTACAACTCGGCCATTCCTGCTGCCACATTCGCCCTCGAATGCGTATTTTCGGTCTGCGTTACTCGAAAACCTCGTCATCGCTTTCAGAAAAATCGTTCTCGTTCTCGTGACTCCATGGCTTCATATAATCGGCTGACGTTGTTGTCCGGTTTGGACCCTCACTCTCGCCAATTTTTTGCACCACGTATCTGTGGTTGCGCAAAACCCTGATAACTTCGTATGGTCCTAGGAATTTACCAGCAAGCTTCATGCCTGGTCCTCGCTGGGTACGCCTAACAGCAACCATCTCTCCCTCGTGATACTCCCTGGCTTTCTTTCTCCTCCTATCGAAGTTCCGCTTGTTCTCCTGCTGCATTTTGATGATGTTCCTCCTCGCCTCGACTCGCAACTCATCTCGGGCCTCCTGAAAAGAATCAAGCCGCTCCTTCTCCAGTACCTCCTTAATTTCCGGACAATCCTTTAACCGCGGACGTGTCCCTAGAAGCACCTGGAATGGGGATGAACCTGTGCTTCGATGAGGTACAGCATTTAGATACTGTTGCGCCGTATCAATGTGGCGATACCACTCGTGCGGCTTTGGAGCAGCCAACTTAGTCAGCAATGGTATGAGCGTTCTGTTGACTCGCTCAACCTGCCCATTCGCTCTCGGTACCCCTGTCGTTATTAAGATGTGCTCGATATTTTGCACCTTACAGTATTCCTCAAACTCGCGGGACGTGAACGCAGTCCCTCGGTCCGTGACAATCCGTCGTGGATTGCAAAAAATTGCCGCCTGCTTCCTCAGGCGCGTCAGAACTTCCTGCGTGCCCGTAGATTTTGCAGCGTAAAGCCACACAAACTTAGAGAAAGCGTCGATGACCACAAGGATGTGATTGTAGGTTTTCTTCGTTGATGGCAACGGCCCTAGATGGTCCATGTGCAGCGTATCCAACGGAACATGCCCTTTCTCAATCGGATGCAAGAAACACTCCTGCCTTCCCTGCTTCCTCTCGGCCAGAATACACGCAACACAGTTACGCACAATCTCCTCGACTCTTCGCCGCAGGTTCGGGATCCAGTAGTCGTTTTTTACTAGACTTTCGGTCTTGCTCACCGAAAAATGTCCCTGCTCATGCGCTCGACGAATAATCTGCGCCTGCATCCTCCTCGGTACCACAAGCTGTAGATCGCCATCGGATTCCCTGAACAGTAGGTCGCCTCGTATCGCGTACTCCTGCGCTTGTCCGCGAGAAACTAACTC
>CABEGB010000443.1:0-35423 GCA_901521435.1 Crematogaster levior | reverse complement strand
TGTCCCAGACTTCGCGCACCATAGGTAAATGGTGAGATTCCTGAGATCATTTCGAGACGAAAATTCTAATACCAAAATATCGAGGGTGCTACAGTTTTTAAATGAGAAGGGTTTATAGTTGACTAATCAAGTCGTCCGAAATTCGCGCGCTCAGGCATGGCACACTGTACAGTAGTGTTTTTAAGCCCCAATTCTATTCTTGAAATTGATAATTTTGCATACGTTGTTGTTATAATTGTTTCTTATTTTATTGTATTTTATTGTATTTATGTTATAATTATGATAATTAATTAATAGTAAAATATGTCAGTATTGACTTTGGAATACGAACTGTCAAAGCTGTAACATGAAGTGTATCGTAAATAAGTGACAATTTCACATGACAAAATGTATAAAATTAATATCAATGAATAATTTTTTATTTACGGCTGCTACGACTATAAAATTCTCATTTGTAAAATGATCTCTTAAAAAATTTATGTAAATATTCCCTATTAGTCTTATAAACATCAAAAGGACCAATCTAAAATTTAATATTAATAGATAATAATTCATTGATATTAATTTTACATTTTTGTCATGTGAAATTGTCACTTATTTGCGATACACTTCATGTGACAGCTTTGACAGTTCGATGCGTATGTACAATAGTGATATTAAATTTCAGATTGGTCCTTTTGAAATGCTTATAAGGCTAACAGGGAATATTTACATAAATTTTTTAAGAGATTATTTTACAAATGAGAACTTTATAGCCGTAGCAGCCGTAAATAAAAAATTATTCATTGATATTAATTTTATACATTTTGTCATGTGAAATTGTCACTTATTTGCGATACACTTCATGTGACAGCTTTGACAGTTCGTGTTCCAAAGTCAATACTGACATATTTTACTATTAATTAATTATCATAATTATAACATGAATTATCATAATTATAACATAAATACAATAAAATACAATAAAATAAGAAACAATTATAACAACAACGTATGCAAAATTATCAATTTCGAGAATAGAATTGGGGCTTGAAAACACCTTCACTACTGTACAGTGTACCATGCCTGAGCGCGCGAATTTCGGACGACTTGATTAGTCAACTATAAACCCTTCTCATTTAAAAACTATAGCACCCTCGATATTTTGGTATTAGAATTTTTGTCTCGAAATGATCTCAGGAATCTCACCATTTACCTATGGGGTGCGAAGTCTGGGACACCCTGTATATAACTACAAATATATATTTACAATATATTTAAAAATACAATATATTTAAAAAATCAGAGTTACTGACTGATAGTGTAGCCTTTTTTTATTGCGCTGATTGTGACCAAGGTCTGTAGATGGAGGAATGGACAGGGTAAGGTCTTAGCATCCGTTTCACCCGATTTGACACGAAAATGGCGGCGACTGTGACTTAGCAGAGGATCGATTGTGTATCATGTTACTTGGGTGAAAATTATAAAAATGAGCAAGTTATACACAATCGACCCCCTGATTAACCAAATAATGTCAATTTAAATACAAATTAATTGTTCTCGTTTCATGTATAGGTTATGTTAGGACGTGTTTTATTCCCTCACCAACTAATAGCTATATACTACGTACACCAACACAAACGTACACAAACTCGCTGTCTCGAAAATGGCGGCCATGTTTAGAGAGACCTTACCCTGTCCGTTCCTCTATCTACAGACCTTAATTGTGACCACCCCTGGCACGACTACTTCCACCTTGACCGCGTCCACGACCACGTTCGAGGCCAATTTCTGACCGTTTTAAAGATTCTGCTAACTTATTTTTGTAGGGAGAAGATGTGAGTACTGTTGCTGATGCTAACTTCCTGCCCCGACAGAGATCTTTCTTCCATTACAAGTCATATTTCCAGTATGACCCCCGGGGCCATGATACAGCAAGAGGGGGCCGCATTGAAAAATATCATGTTTGCAAAAAAAGACGATAACAAAATATAAGCAAAAGTATCGAGATTTTACCTTCAATATACTCAAGAGGGGATGTTGTTTAATTTTAATACCTCACAGTCACCTAGAACTCGATTTTTTAATAGTTTATGACAAAAACTTTCGACATGTTCGAAATTTTAATTGTTGCATGAATCGACAAGTGTCAAGAAATAACAGATGAATTGTCAGACAGTGATATCTAAGGGTTTTTAATTATCACTGTTCTAAGCTTTACATAATACGCTAAATAAATTTTAGATGACGTTATTAGTTTATTTGATAAGTGAGGGAGTCAATATATCAGTACGGGGCCACATTACCATTTTTTCCTCTACTAGGTAATATATGACATCTGGCACTGCAAATGAAAAATATATGTGCATATTTTGCAAATTTTGTGATTGTCAGCAAAAAATTTATAGGCCTGATACCAACTGCAAGAAACAAAACAGTCTTTCGTATATTAATAATATTTAACACATATCAGACTGTTGAGATATGTAAACTATGCTGGCTAGCACAGTAACTCTGGATGGAGGATGGTGGTGAGCGACGGAAAAAGGAGAGTCAGTTTCTTGGATAATATCAGTTTATTTTAGCTTATTAAAATTAAGAATTTCTATAGGATTAACAAAACGAGCAGTCAGTAGTCTGTCCTGGAGATAGAATTAAAGTTATTTACAAAAAGAAACACAAGAAGAAAACGTAAGAGAGAAGGAAATTTCTCGCAGGACGAACTTAATTAATCGTGACCACTGACTGTACTAAAATTTACAACGCAGTTGCGGGTAATGCGACTGAATATTAACTAATAAGATAACAGTAATGCAATGAGAAAAACCAAAAGGGATGAAACAAAAAAATAATTGAAAGAGAGCCTATGCGTGAGTCGATCAGATCGGTTCTTGGACTAGAATAGGTGACCAGAGCCACAAGAACGAGAGATAAATCTTCTTGGGCTAGAATAGGTAACCAGAACCACAGAAGCGAGAGAGAAACCTTCGATCTGACCGTGAGAATGAGCCGTGCAGAAGCCCTTATACTTTTACGACGTATCGGTATTCAAGATGGCGATATTGCGTCTTTCTATCGCTTCGCTCGCTGGACGGGACTTCTTGTCAGTTCTCCCTGACGGACGATCTTCGCGACTGCTTTCGCTCTCCTGATGTCGTTCTGCTCTTTCTTCGCCTCCTTGTTCTCGATGCAGTTTCGGATAAATGCAGGATACCTCGCAGGATTCGAAAGAAGGTCGAGAGAGGTACGTTCGCTTCGGAAAAGACACCTTGAACGAATGGCGCACTTCTTCTTTTCGAAGAAGCACACAGAGATGTGAGGGCGCTGTGGGAGGGGAAGACCCGTGCGTTGCGCCATCTTGGCTGACCGGCTATTGGTGGATGCGACACGCAACCAAGTTCCAAGCGAAAGATTTGAACATTTCCGCCCGCCTTTGTTAACCTGCGTTAACAAATGAATTAGAGAGTGGTTACCGGAATCGGCAGAGGGCAGACCTTCACGATGGGTCGCTTTAGAACAGTGGTTTGCGTCCGGATAGATACTACTCGAGTTCGACCATCCATTCCAGTATATGTCTGTGTGACTCGGCCCAACGGCCACTTTGAGGGAGGGAATCGCTCATCTACCACAAGAACGAGGGTACCTTCTTGAATTGAAGGATTTTCGCGGTTCCATTTATAGATAGCGAGCTGTCGTTGAAGACACTCCTTTGTCCAACGTGACCAAAAACTGTCTAACATTTGACGTGTGAGTTGCCACCGTGAAAGTCGAGAAAGCTTCACTTCCTCGAGTGATGGTTCTGGGACGATAGCTAAAGCACTTCCGATCAGAAAATGCCCAGGAGTGAGCGCATGTAAATCGTCTGGGTCTTCTGACAGCGGACTTAGAGGCCTAGAATTAAGAACAGCCTCGATTTGAGTTAAGAGGGTCGTCATTTTTTCGTACGTGAGTACGGTATCTCCTACGACTCGTTTTAGATGATATTTGACGGACTTTACTCCAGCCTCCCATTTTCCTCCAAAATGAGGCGCAGCAGGCGGGTTGAAAGTCCATTGCGTGCCGTCATTAGCCAAAAGTTTTGCGAGCATTCCTAATTCCTTTGAGGTGGAAGAGAACAACTTTTGAATTTCGGCGTCAGCTCCTTTTAGATTGGTTCCACAATCGCTTCTTAGTGTGGCACAGATTTCTCTCCTTGCAGTGAATCTCTTGTATGCTGCGATAAAGGCATCGGTGGTATAATCCGTCACCAGCTCAATGTGAACGGCAGAAGTAGCTTCGCACACGAACAGGACAATGTAAGCTTTATAAGTACGAGCATTTTTTCCTCTCCAGGTTTTAAGATGGAAGGGTCCTGCGTAATCAATGCCTGAATGTAGGAAAGGACGAGATGGTGTTGTTCTTTCGAGTGGTAATTGCCCCATGAGTTGTTGAGCTCTTTGTTGTCGGTAGCGAGCGCATCTTACGCATTTTTGAATGAATGATCGTACTGGGGTTCGTCCTCCGATGATCCAGTAATCATTTCGAATCAAAGCCAGGGTGACTTGAGTGCCTCCGTGCATTGTGCGTAGATGTGCATCAGCAATTATAAGAGAGGATAACGTGGAGTGTTTTGGCAGAATTATAGGATGTTTTGCAGTTTCTGGCAAGAGAGAGGATTAAAGACGTCCTCCAATTCGAAGCAGTCCTTTAGTATCCATAAATGGCGTCAGTCGTAAGAGAGCACTGGATCTTGGTAGAGCTTGCCCCTTAGCAATCATGTTAAATTCTTCCTGAAATGTTAACTTTTGAATAACTTTAACCCAATAAAATTTCGCTTCCTCGATTTCTTGAGTGGTGAGTAGATGGTTCTGTAATAGATTGGAAGACCCTTTAAAGCAAGCTACAGTACGGAAGCACCACGCGGTTATGCGGAATAATCGAGTTAGACTTGAGTATTTATTGAGCAAATCCCAGGGTGCTACTGGTTTGCCACCGGTTACGACAGAGATTTGAATTGGTCGTTCTTCGAGATGGTCTCCTTTAGCTGATAATTGAGATTCTCGTGGCCATGTTGAAGAGCTCTGTCGCAGCCACTGAGGTCCAGTCCACCAAATAGGATGATTTGACAGCTGCATTGCTGTCAATCCTCGAGTGGCACAATCTGCTGGATTCTGTTTGCCGGATACAAATCGCCAAGTAGCTTGAGGTAAGGTTTCTTGTATGAAGCACACTCGATTGTGAACGAAATCTTTCCACCGAGAGGGATGATTGTTGATCCATGTTAGCGTTACCTCGGAATCGGTCCACATATATATCGAAAAGCCTTCTAATTCCAAAATTGGAAGAACATGGGCAACCAATTTTACGAGCATAACAGCTCCTGACAGTTCCAAACGTGGGATCGTCATCCTTTTCAGCGGGGCTACCTTTGTCTTCGAACATAGCATACGTGTGGTTACTTCTCCGTTCTTATTGGTCGATCGTATACAGGGTGATTCAGAACGACTTAGTTGTCCGAGCACAGACGTATTCCTGAGTGAATTCTGAGACGATTTTTCCTTTGCCAAAATTTTATTTGAAGCTTAGATTTTGAGTTATTAATGAAAATAGTTAGCGAATCGTGAGCGTACGAGAGGCAGGCAGGCAGGGACGGCGCAAGCCGCGATTCACCGTTACACGCGGGCGCTTACGCGAGGCGCCCGCTGCGATCAGCTGACGTAGCAGGCCCAAATACACATACACACACATCTCTCTCTCTCTCTCTCTCTCTCTCTCTCTCTCTCTCCTCTCTCTCTCCCTCTCTCTGTCCCTCTCTCTCTCTCTTTGTCCCTCTTTCTCTCATACACACACGCACACACACGCACACACACACACACACATTCACTTACCTTATCAAATTCGATGTCTTTGTATACCGCTCGAATGGATAAATAATTCCATTCGAAATTAACAATAACACACACGTCTTATTTTACACATATTTTACACGTAATGCAAATCCACGATAATACACACGATTGAGGATACGATATTTTTTTTCTTTCACGTATGTCAACACTTTTTTCGTATCGAATTTATTCACGCTTTTAAGTGATTTATAAATCGAGTCATTACTATTAATCACTACCGAGTAATCTCACTTCGCGGCTTATTTTTATAATTAAGAAACAATACACACATTGCACACAATCACAGTATAATCCACACAGCATGCATGTCCAAAAGATGTACAGAGGACATTCCAATAAGAATATCTTTCAGAGATACGATCTCTTTGGGATGTCCTACAAACGTTTCCTGGATATGCAAGCTGTGTAGGAATTAATCCGCGAAACTTTTTGTCTTGTACGAAGTCTGTCACGTATCAGTACTTTCACACACTCACACTCGACTCGAATAAATCTGTTCGTTGCTGTTAATCACTACCGATTAATTTTATTCAGCGACCGACAACGATCCGAAGAAAGAAACGCGTTTACACGACACACGTAACGCCCGGTACGCGATGCGACTGTAGCAGGTTATGTTTTTTGAAACAGCTGAGACGATGCTACACTCGGAATGCGCTCACGCGACCAAGTGAGGAGGGGGGGAGAGAGAGGAATTTGGTGCGCATACGTACAGAAATGATAAGAGCCATACTACATGTGACACATGTACGTGCTTTTCATTTCTGTGCATGAGAATGCTCTTGTTGACTTTTTTATAATTTCTTTCATAACACAGCTACACAAAAAAAAAAATTTCGACGCAGATGGTGAGATTATGATTACTATATGTTTTTCGGGTCGCTGAATCCGAATCCGAGGTCAGTTTTACTCCTGCACGTCAGGGTTTTGACATAACCTCAAAAAACATAGTAAATTTGAATTTTCTAAACATAAATAAAAAGCAAATAACAGATTTGTAGTATTTTAATCATTTTCTTTTTTCGAACTATATCGAGTTCTTTTCTCCTCAAAAGATCGATGCAATGTTTTACGTTTTCTACCTTCCTTCGGTAAGTCTCTTTTCATATTCCAGCAGAAATCTGCCATCATATGTTCGTCCCATTTTCCCTGATAGCGAGTTTCCATAACTTTTATGTCTTGATGAAAACGTTCCCCTTGTTCTTCGCTAAAATCTCCTAGGTTGTTGGGGAATTCGTCAAGATGTGAGTGCAAAAAATGTAATTTCAAATTCATCAAACAACCTAGTTTTTCGAAGTTTTTTACCATATTATTAACAATTTTTTCATACTGTGGACTTTTTGTATTTCCCAAAAAATTGTGTGCCACGTCTTTGAAACTAAGTCAAGCTTTTTTCTCAAGTCCGTTCATTATACTAGTAAAATTTTCATCTTTGAACAGCTTGCGAATTTGTGGTCCATCAAATACTCCTTCCTTCACTTTTGCCTCAGAAAGTTTTGGAAACTTCGATTGGAGATATAGAAAACATTTACCTGTTCTATCTAAAGCTTTAACGAACTGCTTCATCAGACCAAGCTTTATGTGAAGGGGAGGGATGAGAATTTTTGATGGATCTACTAACGACTTGTGAATGATGTTATATGAACCAGTGGTCAACGATGCTCTTACAGGCCAATTTCTTTGTTCGTAATGCTTTGCTCTATCTCTACTATCCCACAAACATAAATAGCAAGGATATTTAGTAAATCCTGATTGTTGTCCGAGTAACATTGATATGATTTTCAAATCTCCGCAAATCTGCCATAAGTGCTTATTATAGTCTATTTTTTTCAATAGAATTTGCATGTTATCGTACTTCTCTTGCATGATAGTTGAGTGTGCGATCGGAACTGGAGCATAAACATTTGTATTGTGGAGTAAAACTGCTTTGATACTTTGTTTAGACGAATCTATGAAAAGTCGCCAATCAGTGGCTTTATAACAATTCGCCTTCAATGCATTGATAAGACCTTCAACATCAGTGCAAAATACGAGTGATAACTTTTCATCTTTACTGAAGAATTTTAGAAACTCTTTTTCACGGTTACGGTACACAGAAATCTTAGTTTTTGGTTCTAAAACATTTTTCGCTTTGAGAAATGAAGCTAAGTGCTCGGAACCATCTTTTGGTAAACCTAGTTCTCGAATAAGATCATTCAATTCCAACTGTGAAATCAATGACGGGACTGGTGGTTTTTTGTCATGAGCTGCATACTCCGTATCACTGTCATTGTTGTCATCGCTCTCAGATTCATTTGTTTCAGAGAACTGTTCATCAATGTCCATCGGCTGAGTGTCTTTACATACGCGGTTACATTTAGTTTTCAACGTATTGTTTTCAATTAAAACTGGAGCAATCACACATGTAGTGCTTTTATATACAATTTTCTGCTTGTTTTTCTTACTGAAACCTTTTATTTGATTTAAACAAAAGTAACATTCTTCCTTATTAGTAGGACTTTGCCAAATGGCTGGACTAGAGTACTTAATACAATCTTTGTTTTGATCTTTTTTCCATCGAGTGAGCATTCTTTTACAACAATCACAAATAATATGTGGAACCCAGTTGCTAAGCTGATCCATCTTTAACTTGAAGATTTTTTCATACGCTGAGCGTATATCGACATCAACAGGTTTTCTTAAATAACTTACTTCGAATTTAGCACATATGTAGCAGAAAGCATCATGATCCATAAGACAATCATGGGTTTGCGAAACCTTTTTAGTGATTGTTTTTCTTGTGAAGAAAATGATTAAAATACTACAAATCTGTTATTTGCTTTTTATTTATGTTTAGAAAATTCAAATTTACTATGTTTTTTGAGGTTATGTCAAAACCCTGACGTGCAGGAGTAAAACTGACCTCGGATTCGGATTCAGCGACCCGAAAAACATATAGTAATCATAATCTCACCATCTGCGTCGAAATTTTTTTTTTTTTGTGTGGCTGTGTAATTAATCATATGCATGTGTATACTGCGAACTCAAAGAGAATTTTTATCGAGAATAAAATATTTGATTGCCCTGAAAAGTGCAAGAGATTATTAGTTTAAAATAACTTTTTCTTTATAATATTTCTTTATAATTATTAATCATATGTGTATTGCGAACTCGAAGAGAATTTTCATCGAGAATGAAATAATTGGTTGCCCTGAAAAGGGCAAGTGATTTATTATTTTTGAAGATGACTTTTTCTTTCTTCTTCTTTTTATAATAAATGTTCAAAGTGTCCGCCGTTCATCGTGATACAAGCTCTCATACGTTTCAATAAATTTTCTCCAATTTTCTCCATGACTTCGTCCTCGATTGAAAAAATGGCATGATGAAGTTTGTCGTTTAATTCTTCGACGTTCTCAGGAGGTTGCCTATAAATTATTTCCTTGCAGTAACCCCACAAGAAAAAATCCAACGGATTGAGGTCTGGAGATCTTGCAGGCCAACGTATCGGTCCATATCGGCCCATCCAACGTCCGGGAAATTGCTCATTTAAAAAATTTGTGACGATTCTAGCGTTATGTGGGCCAGTACCGTCTTGTTGAAATGTAATTTTATTTCTATTAAATAATGGAATTTCTTCCAAAAAATCTGGCAGATTTTCAGCAAGAAATTCCGTATACGATGCGCCAGTTAGTCTTTCTGGAAGAATAACTGGGCCTAATATCGTTGTATCCATAATTCCAGCCCAGACGTTCAATTTCCAACGAACTTGATAATTTCGGAGTCGTGTCACCCGTGGATTTTCTTCGTCCCACATATGCATGTTGTGGGAGTTGAATATTCCTTCTCGTGTGAACAGCGATTCATCGCTGAATATTACATGAGAGAGAAATTCTGGATCTTGATTTACTCTTCTCAAGAAATCCTCGCAAAATCTCTTCCTCCGAGGATAGTCTTCTTCTCGCAAATGTTGCACGCGAGTGTAATGGTAGGCGTGCAATTTTTCTTCTAAAAATAGACTATAATAAGCACTTATGGCAGATTTGCGGAGATTTGAAAATCATATCAATGTTACTCGGACAACAATCAGGATTTACTAAATATCCTTGCTATTTATGTTTGTGGGATAGTAGAGATAGAGCAAAGCATTACGAACAAAGAAATTGGCCTGTAAGAGCATCGTTGACCACTGGTTCATATAACATCATTCACAAGTCGTTAGTAGATCCATCAAAAATTCTCATCCCTCCCCTTCACATAAAGCTTGGTCTGATGAAGCAGTTCGTTAAAGCTTTAGATAGAACAGGTAAATGTTTTCTATATCTCCAATCGAAGTTTCCAAAACTTTCTGAGGCAAAAGTGAAGGAAGGAGTATTTGATGGACCACAAATTCGCAAGCTGTTCAAAGATGAAAATTTTACTAGTATAATGAACGGACTTGAGAAAAAAGCTTGGCTTAGTTTCAAAGACGTGGCACACAATTTTTTGGGAAATACAAAAAGTCCACAGTATGAAAAAATTGTTAATAATATGGTAAAAAACTTCGAAAAACTAGGTTGTTTGATGAATTTGAAATTACATTTTTTGCACTCACATCTTGACGAATTCCCCAACAACCTAGGAGATTTTAGCGAAGAACAAGGGGAACGTTTTCATCAAGACATAAAAGTTATGGAAACTCGCTATCAGGGAAAATGGGACGAACATATGATGGCAGATTTCTGCTGGAATATGAAAAGAGACTTACCGAAGGAAGGTAGAAAACGTAAAACATTGCATCGATCTTTTGAGGAGAAAAGAACTCGATATAGTTCGAAAAAAGAAAATGATTAAAATACTACAAATCTGTTATTTGCTTTTTATTTATGTTTAGAAAATTCAAATTTACTATGTTTTTTGAGGTTATGTCAAAACCCTGACGTGCAGGAGTAAAACTGACCTCGGATTCGGATTCAGCGACCCGAAAAACATATAGTAATCATAATCTCACCATCTGCGTCGAAATTTTTTTTTTTGTGTAGCTGTGTTATGAAAGAAATTATAAAAAAGTCAACAAGAGCATTCTCATGCACAGAAATGAAAAGCACGTACATGTGTCACATGTAGTATGGCTCTTATCATTTCTGTACGTATGCGCGCCAAATTCCTCTCTCCCCCCCCTCCCCACTTGGTCGCGTGAGCGCATTCCGAGTGTAGCATCGTCTCAGCTGTTTCAAAAAACATAACCTGCTACAGTCGCATCGCGTACCGGGCGTTACGTGTGTCGTGTAAACGCGTTTCTTTCTTCGGATCGTTGTCGGTCGCTGAATAAAATTAATCGGTAGTGATTAACAGCAACGAACAGATTTATTCGAGTCGAGTGTGAGTGTGTGAAAGTACTGATACGTGACAGACTTCGTACAAGACAAAAAGTTTCGCGGATTAATTCCTACACAGCTTGCATATCCAGGAAACGTTTGTAGGACATCCCAAAGAGATCGTATCTCTGAAAGATATTCTTATTGGAATGTCCTCTGTACATCTTTTGGACATGCATGCTGTGTGGATTATACTGTGATTGTGTGCAATGTGTGTATTGTTTCTTAATTATAAAAATAAGCCGCGAAGTGAGATTACTCGGTAGTGATTAATAGTAATGACTCGATTTATAAATCACTTAAAAGCGTGAATAAATTCGATACGAAAAAAGTGTTGACATACGTGAAAGAAAAAAAATATCGTATCCTCAATCGTGTGTATTATCGTGGATTTGCATTACGTGTAAAATATGTGTAAAATAAGACGTGTGTGTTATTGTTAATTTCGAATGGAATTATTTATCCATTCGAGCGGTATACAAAGACATCGAATTTGATAAGGTAAGTGAATGTGTGTGTGTGTGTGTGTGTGTGCGTGTGTGTGTGAGAGAAAAGAGGGACAAAGAGAGAGACAGAGAGAGAGAGAGAGAGAGAGAGAGATGTGTGTGTATGTGTATTTGGGCCTGCTACGTCAGCTGATCGCAGCGGGCGCCTCGCGTAAGCGCCCGCGTGTAACGGTGAATCGCGGCTTGCGCCGTCCCTGCCTGCCTGCCTCTCGCGGCTCACGATTCGCTAACTATTTTCATTAATAACTCAAAATCTAAGCTTCAAATAAAATTTTGGCAAAGGAAAAATCGTCTCAGAATTCACTCAGGAATACGTCTGTGCTCGGACAACTAAGTCGTTCTGAATCACCCTGTATAGACGATGGCTGCTATGGCTTGTTGAGATGCGTCGCAGTATCCATGAATCTCTACGCGAGAATCTGCAGTAATTCTTAACCATCGAGGAACAGTTATGTGGTACAGATCGGAAAGTTCTTCAATGAATTTTATCCATTTTGTAGAGATGTGATCAGGCAGAGAGTCATCCCATTCGAGCTTTAAAGACCACAATTCTTGCATAAGGATTTTGGCTTTGATTATAATTGGAGAGATCAACCCCAGAGGATCAAATAGCTTCGCTATTGTGGAGAGAACAGATCGTTAGTAATTACTGTAGTTAATGGTGAATTAATGGTAAAATGAAACGTGTCGGTTGTCGTTTTCCAACATAACCCTAAAGCATGAATCATGGGATTCTCTTCTATTTGGACAGATGAAGATGTTACCTGTTTCTCTCATGGTATGGGTTTGAGAATTGCAAGATTGTTGCTTATCCACTTATGCAAGGGAAAACCGCCCGCCAAGCAGAGCTGTTTTAATTGTTGAACTATTTCCTGAGCCTCTTCAATGATATCCGCTCCGCCGAAAATGTCATCAACGTGTAACAGTGGATTTCTGTGAGCTGCGGATAGCCGCGGTTATCCAAAGTTCGGGCGGTGGAGTCGAAGGCTGAGTGAATTAGGCGTGCGTTTAATATCGTATAACTATGTTTATTAAATTACTACGGCTTATACACTAACTTACATGCTAACTTATTCCTACTATATACAAGTCCGGTATTGCCGGCTTAATGTTTCGCTATTGGCGCGGGTGCGCGTGAACGCCGCTTAACGGGTTCGGCTCGGTTCGCCGGAGATCGTCGGCGCGCTCTCGGAGTTCGGTCTCGCGGCGGAGATCGGGCGCGTTCGGCGGGCTTCGCGGTGTTTCGGCGGCGCGGGCCTGCTTACGGAGATCGGACGGGTTCGGCAGGCTTCGCGGTATCTCGGCGGCCCGGTTACGGATTATTCCTCACGGCCAGTGCCGGATTAAGGTAGCTTAGGGCCTAAGGCTAAGATTAGAAAGAGCCGAATTACAATTCAATAAAAATCATACTTTATTTGAAACAAATTGAAACAATATTTATTTACACAAATCAGTCATTTATTCATATAAAATAATAAAATACATTTAAGTTATAAAATTGCAGAATACTTGAATATTAAAAATTCTGCTTTCTTGCTTTTGTTGAAGCAAAGTCATTGATAATTATATCAATATCTAGCGACTTAACAATAGTACTTTCTATGCTGAGTAAAGCTAATGCACACAAATTCTCCTCTGACATTGTAGATCGCAAACAATTTTTTACTCTTTTTAATAGCGAGAAAGAGCGTTCTCCACTGCAGTTTGTGATCATCAAAGATAAATAAATTTTTAATGATGTTTCAACATTTGGAAAGCTTTCGACTACTTTTGCCTCTACGATTACTCTAAATAGCCACAAACATAAACTCTCTTCATCTTTTTGCTTTATTTTAGAGTTTTTCACAAACCTAAGAAACTGCATGAATTCCATCGTGAAATCATCAGGAAAGTCAATACTATATTTCTCACACAATCGTGTTACACCTTCTCTTACATCAGTCTCCGACATCTCACAAGAAAAGTTACTGAAGATACTGAAAACTTGAAAAATACCATCATAATTTTTAATTCGATTCTTTAAAGACACCTTCAATTTATCTATAACGACATTGAATGTATTGATCCTAAATATGTCTTTTGGAGAATAAGTTTCAGCTATAGAATCACTTTCTTTCCTTTTTCTTTTATGGCTTTGCTCCAGTCTATATTCATTCATTTCAACCATGTTAAATGCTTTTTCTTCATACTCATCATACTTCTTACGCATTTCTTCAAGGACGATTTCAAGACTTTGTAATAAATTAACAGCTGTCGACAAATCTATTTTAGAACTCTGCAGTTGTTTGTTTACTCTATCAAAAGATTGAAGAATTTCATTCCAAACGTGCAACAATATTCTGGTTTCCAGTAATTTTAGGGAATTAGCCAGGTTTTTTGCAGCTGCTTTGGTTTCTGGTTTTTGAGTAGATTCAGACTCCAGTTTAGCTAAACTTGCAAGGACATGATTGTATCCTATCAAAACAGCTTTAACAGCTTCAGCGTTAGCGCTCCATCGAGTATCTGACTGCCTTTTAGGCATTAAAATTCCCTTGGGCATTTCCTTACTAAGAATTGACCAGCGATAAGTGGATGCCGAGAAAAATTTGTAGACATTTTGGATATTTCCGAAAAAAGAAAAAGCTTCGACGCAACAATCAACTGCCGACTGTCCCACTAAATTTAATGAATGTGCCGCACATGGTATGTATTCAATCAAAGGATTATGCTTTTTCAATATTGCTTGCATTCCTTTATATTGTCCGCTCATATTGCCAGCGTTATCGTAACTTTGTCCACGGCAAAAGTCAATGTCAATTTTGTTTTTTGCAATGAAATCAAGCAAAGATTTTGCAAGATTTTCACCTGTGTGACTATATATGTCTATAAAAGTGACGAATCGTTCAATAGGTCCACTTGGTAAGACATATCGAAATATGACAGTTAATTGATCCACGTAGGATACATCAGGCGTAGAATCAACAGATACAGAATAGTAACCAGCATCTTTAAGCTCATTCACAATGATTTCTAATATTTTATCAGCTATTATCGTAATTAACTCGTTACATATTGTCTTCGATAAATACGAGGTATGACCTCTACCTCGGTTTGCATGTTCATTGATATGCTGAGCTAGAAACGGATCAAATTTTGCTAGTAATTCTAGAATTCCTAAAAAGTTGCCATTACTTTTTGATCCAACATTATCATCTGAGCCACGAAAAGCCAATCCACGTTCAGCGATAAAAATTATAGTCTCGATTACTCGTTTGAGAATATTCCTCCAGTATTCTCGCTCTTCCAAATACTGACTTTCTAATTGATAATCGATTCTCGAATCAATATTTCGATACGCTTGATAGTTTGCTATGGCTAATATATGTTGAGGTCCTTTTGCATGACTTGCAATAACATTGGAATTTTTCCAGTCATTAAAGCCGTCACAGAATACTCCTATTTTTTCGGAATTGCAAAATAGCTTGCAATAAAAACAATACACTTTATGAGTAGACGGTGAATATAGCAGCCATTCTCTATTGCCTACTTCTTTGTTGGGTTTTATGTACTGAAACATGGATTTAGTCAAAGATCGGTTCTGAGTAGCATACATTCGTTTTGTCAACGAAAAATCAGCATCTAAATTCTGGCAGGAGCTTGGTCCTTTTTCTGCCCAAAAAGCAATGAGATTTTTTTTAGACGTATCCCATTTGCCAGGATCATTTGAAAACACTATTTGGGATGTATCAGAAGTACCAGATAAGTCAGGGTTAATTAAATCTATAATAATGAAAATGTTATAAATGCATCTATATAAAATATAATGTGAATATTTATCATAATAATTAATTATATATACATTGTAATCTTCCACTGCTACTCGAAGAGTTATCAGGTGAATCAAAACTTTCTGTTTTGTCAAGTTTTTCTTTAGAATCAGAATTATCAGACTCTGCTGCTAGAAATAAAAAAATATATAAATTATTTTATGAACACAATCTACATATTTGAATATGATGTAAACTCCATAATCTATAACAAAATTGTAATACATGCAACTATAAAATTGTATTATATAAAGATTTATAATAATAATTATATTTACGTTTAGATCTTTTACTGCAACTTGTAGAACCAAGGGCTTTGGTTGTACTGCAGCATTCTGAAGATTCTAAATCTTCATGCCCTTCAGAATTTTTTTCACTATTAGATGCTACTGTCGATAGAAAATAGTTTTTGAGTGAAGGAGTTTTCTGTAATACTTTTTCTTCTTTTTCTTTTTTCTTCTTCGAATCTTTTAGTTTTTTCCAACCTCCTGTATTTTTACTCATTTTATATGTATTGTATATACATATATGTTTAAATCAACGAACTCTTTCTATACCAATAAAATTCTTATTATTTCATATTATATTTCTTTTCAACTTTTCGTGATTTGATTCAGAAAAAGCCCCGAAGCCCGTTAGTTTCTCTGTTTACTGTACACTAGAAAAGGCGAGTTTACATAGCGCGATCATATGTTGCAGTATACTCAAATCCCTATATCAACATACTTTGAGGATGGCAGCACTGCTGTTGCAAAACAGTAGCCACCATTAGGAAAATAAATTATGAAACGCGCGAATATTCAAATAAGAACTGAACTGAAATACAGTCATACTTCTCGTAGTTTCCATTTTAGCTTTATATGAAACTAACTTTTAATACACAAAGATAAAAAGCTAGTAACTGGATCGACTTTTTCGTAAATTTATCTTATTAAAAAAATCCCTGCCACAAAAGTGGTTGTGGCATTTACACCTATTTTACTGGGATAAGTCGTTTATAATTTTTTCTTTCATTTCTTCCGGGAATCAAAGGGCCGAAAAAAATTTAGGGCCTAAGGCTCTAGCCTACTCAGCCTTACTGTTAATCCGGCACTGCTCACGGCGGATTAATTCGTACGGCGGATTAATTCGTGCGGCGGATTAATGGATGGCTCGGAAAAGGCGGAGGCCTCTCATCGCGAGGCGGGTTACCGCTCAGCACGCGGTTTGCCACTCAACACGTGGGCTTGGATATCGCTACTCAGCTCGTAGCCGGTTTTGAATGCGGATCGGTACGGTCGCTCAACTCGCGATTCTAGGAAACGCTCAACGCGCGTCTTGGAGGAATTGCTCGTTCAACGCACAAGCGATTGGGATCCGGTGACTAAGTCCCGGTGGATAGACCTGCTCAACTCGCTGGTCGGAAGGAAGATGCTTATCACCGAAAATCCTGCGGTATATATACCCGCAGGTCGGTGATAAGCGGGTTGGTGCGGCGCGGTAATAATTGTTTATGTCGGGGGTGACAGTACGCGTTTGTTATTCGGAACGCTTCGTTACAAACGTATCTTCCCTTTTGTAGAATTGGAACAGTGTATAAAACTTAAACTTAAACTCGACGTTTGCGCTAGCAAAAGCGTAACCCGCAATAAGGTTCTTTTAAATCTGGTAACCCGAGGCAGTACGGACAAGAGACCTTTAGCAAAGCATCTGGTGGAATAGGGATGATACTCGACCAGGAATGATAAAGGCACGCTCAAGGAGGTTGGATCAGGCGATAAACAGATGTTTAATCAATACCACGTGATACAGCGTCACGCAGTCAACAGAATCAATAATAATATCGCTAAGAATCAGTCACACAACAATACCATAATGAGTACAACAATAACTTATATATTAACGTATTCGAATAATCATGAGCGTCTTACTTGACGTGAGGTGTGAAATAACACACAAAGGATGCACGACATTACAACAAACTTATGTGAGCTCCTTCTAGCTACGGTATTCAACAAATAGATAACGCAAATTAACCACTATTAAGTAACGGTGAAATGTATAGGTGACGCAAACTAACAACTATTAAGTAACGGTGAAATGTATAGGTGACGCAAATTAATCATGAGAAATCAAATGAGAGAGATATACTTAATGCAAACTAATCCTTGTTGAATAACTGTGGCACTCTGTTTCCACAGGACAAACGTAGTTATAGTCACGGAATTAATCGTCCGAACAGTTTCCAGAATACTGAATATAACAAGTGTCTATGCACGTGAACGAGGCACAGCTCGGTTCACATAAGAGAATGGGCTGACAGCCTTTAATATCCTTGTGGGATAGCGGGCTGAACGCCCCTTAACGTGTCCGTGTGAGAATGGGCTAACTGCCCCTTACCGCCTTTGCGGGAGGATGGGCGTAGCGCCCCTTAACGCATTGCGTGAGCGTGCTGAACGCTCCTTAACGTGCACGTGTGAGAATGGGCTAACTGCCCCTTACCGCCTTTGCGGGAGGATGGGCGTAGCGCCCCTTAACGCATTGCGTGAGCGTGCTGAACGCTCCTTAACGTGCACGTGTGAGAATGGGCTGACCGCCCCTTACCGTCGTCACGGAAGAATGGGCTGACCGCCCCTTACCGTCGTCACGGGCGAATGGGCGAAGCGCCCCCTAACTTATTGCGTGAGAGCGGGCTGAGCGCCCCTTAACGTGCACGTGGGATAGGGCTTACGGCCCTTCACCGTCTTTACGGTACGATGGGCGAAATGCCCCTTACGATTAATAGGCGTAAGAACTTAGCTTGCAAAACCGCATCAGTCGTCAGCCATTTTGAGGGGCCTCGTGTTGTCCTGGCGTCGTTGCTGTGCCGATCCACAAGTAACCGCCCTCGGGCTCGTAGTATAACGTCTTAACGCCAACACGGGAATGTACACACGAATACACTGCGCAAACTTAAAGTACCGCACTGAGTTACCCGGTGAACCACTCACGCCTTAGTGTAAAGGGTACAGTCGCATTGCGGATACAAGCACAAGCCTCGTAGCCGACGTAATACTGGCGTGTGGTGTGCACGTACCGACGCACTCGCAGATCGCGGACGCGGCTCCCTGACCATACACAATGTCGATACCGCACGCTTACTAACGAAGGAGGAAGAGTACGTACTCTTCTCACAAGAGAATCTAGAGTTACCGTCGAACACAACCCATTATCGCACTTGACACACAACTCGCACGCAACGTACACCCGATCTGACGCAATCACAGTAATATAAAGGTGACCGTTAAACACGTCCGGTTCGCTATGCTATTACCACAACTCTGACTCGCAATATGGCCACGGCAGCGCGTCGCTGCGCGCAGTGATACACGTGCATTGCGTCACGTGGGAAGATCCTCCAATCAAGGAAGCGCCCATTGTGCCCAATCTCGGGCAACCAATCGCCATGCGTCCACCGATCTCCGCAGAGTTGGCGGCGCGTACAAATCAGTCACTCTCGTCACATTTTATACATATTCCGCCCGCCTTCGTTAACACATGTTAACGAATTACACTGGATTATCGAAGATAGGGAGCGGACACAGCTTAACAATCGGCCGTTTCAATTCAGAGGTTTGAGTGCGAATGGTCACAACCCTAATGAGACCATCCTTACCTGGGTGAGTTCTAATAACCCGACCCAGGGGCCACTTGGAAGGAGGATAACGTTCATCGATCACCAAAACCATAGAACCTACGTCCAGAGAGGTTGTCGCATGATTCCACTTGTAAATGGACAAATACCGTTGCAAACATTCGGTGGACCAACGGGTCCAGAAACCTTCTGACATCTGTCTTATTAATTGCCAGCGAGATAGCCGACTGGTTTTAATCTCTTGCAACGAAGGTTCAGGAATCAAGCTTGGAGCACACCCCATGATGAAATGACCAGGTGTCAATACGTTCAGGTCGTCGGGATCGTCAGTGAGTGGGCAGAGAGGCCTCGAGTTCAGAATAGCTTCGACTTGTGTCAGCAACGTAGACATCTCTTCATAAGTTAACAACGCTTCTCCTATCACTCTCTTCAGGTGGTACTTTACCGACTTGACACCCGCCTCCCATTTTCCTCCAAAATGAGGTGCAGACGGAGGGATGAATTTCCATTGGGTGCCGTTGTTAGCTAACAATGCAGCCAGATGTCCGGACTCCTTGGATGATTCAGAAAACAGTTTCCTCAATTCAGCATCAGCTCCCTTCAGGGTGGTGCCACAGTCGCTCATAAGAGTCGCACAAATCCCACGTCGCGCCGTAAATCGTTTAAAAGCAGCTATGAAAGTTTCAGCCGTATAGTCTGTAACCAACTCAAGGTGGACGGCAGATGTGGAATGACAGACAAACAATACAATATATGCCTTATACGTGCGAGCATTCTTGCCCCTCCAGGTCTTGAGGGACATTGGCCCGGCATAATCAATTCCAGTATTCAGGAAAGGTCTTGAGGGAGTCAATTTCTCTGGCGGCAACTGTCCCATCAGTTGTTGAGCGCGTTTCTGTCGATAGCGAGTGCATCGGACACATTTAAAAATGTGACTTCTTACAGTTGCTCGTCCTCCAAGAATCCAGAACTTACCCCTAACATATGATAATGTAATTTGGGTTCCACCGTGTAACATTCTTTGATGCGCATCTGATATGATCAAGGTAGAAAAAGGCGTATCCTTAGGGAGGATAGCTGGATGTTTAGCTGTTGTAGTTAAAGGCGCGGCTTCCAGCCGACCACCAACACGTAAGATTCCGGTTGAATCCAGGAATGGCGTAAGCCTTATGAGTGGGTTAGATCTAGGTAGAAATTGACCCCTGGAAATCATGTCGATCTCTCGATAAAAGAAGCTACGTTGAATGACCTTCGTCCAAAAGGTTTCCGCTGCCGTCAACTCGTCGATAGTTAATGGTGTAGTCATTGTCGAGTTCGGTATACGCCGCATGCGTGCCACTACCCTTCGACAGATGGCAGTAATCCGAAGCAACTTAGTTAAGCTAGAGTATCTGTTCACCAGATCCCAAGGACGAGTCGCCTTCAAATTGCTAGCCACTACGACAGGACGTTCTTCACGGTTTATGTGACTGGGAACCGCCTGTATCTCACAAGGCCAAGCATCGCATGGGTGCGATAGCCATTGCGGACCGGTCCACCAGCTGGATAACTCAGAAAGTTGTCGTGGGGTCAGACCTCGGGTGGCATAGTCAGCCGGATTTTCGGATCCCGGAACAAATCTCCACGTTGCTTGGGGCAAGGTATCCTGAATGAAACACACCCTGTTGTGGACAAAGTCCTTCCACCGCGACGGGTGGTTGTTTAGCCAGGTGTAGGTAATACTCGAATCTGTCCACAGATAGATGGGGAATTGATCAACCCCCATAGTTCTTGAAACATGGGAAACAAGCTTGGTCAAAAGAACAGCCCCGGATAGTTCCAAGCGGGGAATCGTTAGTCGTTTAAGTGGTGCCACCTTGGTTTTAGCGCAAACCAGGCGCGTAACAACATCTCCGTCTTCAGATGTTGACCGGATATAAACTACTGCTGCGATAGCCTGCTGCGAGGCATCGCAGAATCCATGCAGCTCAATGGGTTGAGTAGAACCGAATCCCAACCATCTTGGAAACGTAAGCAGGTGTACATCTTGAAAGCTGTCCGTAAAATCGGTCCAGATTGCCAATGTTGTGGATGGCAAGGGATCATCCCAATCTAGGTTCAGAGTCCATAACTCCTGAACGAAAATCTTAGTCCGTATAACAATGGGAGAAAGCAATCCAAGCGGATCAAAAAACTTCGCAATAGTGGACAGAACGGTGCGTTTAGTGATGATCCTCATCGGTTGAAGCGTCCAATTAAATTGGAACGAATCCACAGACAAGTCCCATGAAAGCCCAAGGGACTGTACAAGTTCTTCATTTTCTGGACAAAGGGTTGACGACGATCGTCGATCGGTCGCTGGAATTGAAGCTAACACCTCCGGATCGTTGCTGGACCATTTCTTTAGCGGGAAACCGCCCGCCATGCACATCGAAGTTACCTGATGAACTATCTCTTGTGCCTGCTCGACGGTGTCCGCACCCCCGAACAGGTCATCCACGTATCGCCCATGATTGAGAATCGGGACAGCCAACGGGAACTTAGATCCCTCGTCCTCTACCAGTTGAGCCAGAGTGCGCAAGGCTAAAAAGGGGGCACAGCCCAATCCGTACGTAACGGTGGTCAACTCGTACGTAGAAATGCATCCGGACTCTCTCATCCAGAGTATCCGCTGGTATTTCCAATCCTCAGAGTGTACATTGATCTGGCGGAACATCTTCTCGATGTCTGTGGAGAATACGTAACAAAATCGCCTGAACCACACCAGAACGTCAAACAAATTGGCTTGTAATTTCTCTCCCGTAAGGAGCAGATCGTTGAGAGACAATCCCGAGGTTGTTGGGCTAGAACCATTGAATACAACTCTAAGTCTCGTGGTGACATTGTTCTTACTCAGAACCCCATGATGAGGTAGATAATAAACCTGATCGGGTTCCGGCTGATGGTCCGGAACTAGCATCATATGGCGCAGTTGCTCATATTCAGAGATGAAGCTTGAATATAGCTGATGGTAACTCTCATCTGATGAGAATCGCTTCCATAGCCTGGTAATTAAGATTTTGGCTTTCTCTTTCGAATTGCCCAAAATTCCAGTGGGTTGTTTAAATGGCAGTCGAACCGTATAACGGCCTGAATTATCCCGTGAATGAGTGGTCTTATAAAAGTCTTCGCACATTTGGTCTTCCATAGACAAAGCCGACCCACGGCCATAGGGGACTTCTTCCAACGCCCATAGTTGACGAACAAGATGATAGAGATCATCGTTAGCAGAAATGTGGTAGCTATGTGACTCTTCTACCGAACGTGGGGTGCCCGTGGGCCCAGAAATAATCCACCCCAATTGTGATGATTGTGCCAATGGTGTACCGGGTTCTCCCCTAATTAACTCGTCGCCAATCAGCTGACTGTAGACATCGGCTCCCAACAATAAATCGATGGATCCTGGTATCAGAAAGTTAGGGTCCGCTAATCGTAATCCATGCAGATGAGGCCAGTCAGATGGCGTTGGTCTCCCAGAAGGTATCATGGTCGTCAACTGACTTAATACGTAAGCCGTGACTGAGCATTCAAACGTGGAGTCAAAATGGGGTTTGACTGTGAGTAAAACCAATCCTCGGGTTGTGTTCGACGCTTGAGCTCCAACTCCAATCAGTGGAATTGACATGTGAGAGCGTTCCAACCGCAATCGTTGAGTTAATCGTTCCGAAATCAACGAGATTTCCGATCCTTGATCGATCAGTACTCTTACCTTGGAGGTCGATCCACTTGACGAGATCGCTAGCACCTGGGCGGTGGCTAGTAGTACACAATTTGTTAACGATGTCGACTGGCTGGCTGTATGTAATACGGTAGGCGCAGGGGTTTGCGTTATGAGATCTTTCTTCTTGGCCGTTTCAGTAGAATTCTGGCTTCGTTTAGCCCACTCAGACTGATGGATGGTGGTGTGATGCCGGAATCCACATTTGCCACAACGACCACGGACCTTACAATGCGCAGCACGATGGGTTCCCAGACAGTTGTAACATAGGTGATGCATTCTTACAACATCGAGCCGTTGTGGTACAGTCTTAGACTTATATTGAGGACAAGCCCAGAGTAGATGATTGCCCTTGCAAAGAATGCAAAGGGATGAAGTGCTTGGCCCAGGGTTCGTCGACCCCGGTCGTCCTTGGTAATACGACTTGATTGCGGTGGTTCGTGGATCCGACTTGGGTTTCCTGCTTCTAGACCGTTCAACAGCCTGTAACGAACGCAACCGCATAACTAAGAAGTCAGTGAGTTGACTCCAAGAAGGGGGATCTCTCTGAGCTCCCAGCTTATGCTCCCATGCCTTAACGGTTTCTGGATCTAGTCGCTGAGAAACAATAAAAACAAGGAAATCATCACACGCAGATATAGGGCGCTGCAATGTTTCCAACGAACGATAAATTTGCGTCACATCAGTGTAGAGCTTCTCCAAATCGGTAGCTGACTCACTGGTAAGTCTTTTCAAATCGAGTAATGATTGCAAAGCAGTGTTTACTAGCAACCTCTTGTTCTCGTAGAATGAGATTAAAGACTCCCATGCACTAGTCAGGTTATCTCCGGTTAATGCTGTGTGCTTCAACAGTTGAGCGGCCTTGCCCACGAGGCTGGTCTTCAAATACTGCAACTTTTCTACAGAGGAAAGTGTAGAGTTGGTCAGTACCAATGACTGAAATAAATCCTTGAATGAGAGCCAGTCTGCAGGCGTGCCGTTAAACTTAGGCAGATCTATCCTCGGAAGACGTACTGAGTGTTGACATGTCTGAGTTGGCGTTGGTGTTGGTAACGTAGTAGATGGTATCGAATTGGTTTGCTGGTCGGGGTCGATCAGCTCACTCAGTTTCGCCAATGACTCCAAATAACTCTCATGGGTCTCGGAAAACAGATTCTCCGAAAAATAGGCATGATTGTGCACCGTAGATCTATCCTCTTCAGACAATTCTCTCACCGAGATCCCAAGAGCGTTGTGAACAATTGTGAATCTCTCCCACTCTTCACGTAGCGCAGTCATTCGTACCTGGGCTCGTGCCTGGGTAGGTCCCTCTACCCCTCTACTAGTTAGGTTGTTATATGAGTTCGAAATCAGATCAGCAAGAGCAATCTGCTGCTCCAACCTTACTTGAACGTGTGAGAGTCTCATTTTTATCGATGATCACCAGATCCGGCTCGAAGGACCAAAATATATGTATAAAACTTAAACTTAAACTCGACGTTTGCGCTAGCAAAAGCGTAACCCGCAATAAGGTTCTTTTAAATCTGGTAACCCGAGGCAGTACGGACAAGAGACCTTTAGCAAAGCATCTGGTGGAATAGGGATGATACTCGACCAGGAATGATAAAGGCACGCTCAAGGAGGTTGGATCAGGCGATAAACAGATGTTTAATCAATACCACGTGATACAGCGTCACGCAGTCAACAGAATCAATAATAATATCGCTAAGAATCAGTCACACAACAATACCATAATGAGTACAACAATAACTTATATATTAACGTATTCGAATAATCATGAGCGTCTTACTTGACGTGAGGTGTGAAATAACACACAAAGGATGCACGACATTACAACAAACTTATGTGAGCTCCTTCTAGCTACGGTATTCAACAAATAGATAACGCAAATTAACCACTATTAAGTAACGGTGAAATGTATAGGTGACGCAAACTAACAACTATTAAGTAACGGTGAAATGTATAGGTGACGCAAATTAATCATGAGAAATCAAATGAGAGAGATATACTTAATGCAAACTAATCCTTGTTGAATAACTGTGGCACTCTGTTTCCACAGGACAAACGTAGTTATAGTCACGGAATTAATCGTCCGAACAGTTTCCAGAATACTGAATATAACAAGTGTCTATGCACGTGAACGAGGCACAGCTCGGTTCACATAAGAGAATGGGCTGACAGCCTTTAATATCCTTGTGGGATAGCGGGCTGAACGCCCCTTAACGTGTCCGTGTGAGAATGGGCTAACTGCCCCTTACCGCCTTTGCGGGAGGATGGGCGTAGCGCCCCTTAACGCATTGCGTGAGCGTGCTGAACGCTCCTTAACGTGCACGTGTGAGAATGGGCTAACTGCCCCTTACCGCCTTTGCGGGAGGATGGGCGTAGCGCCCCTTAACGCATTGCGTGAGCGTGCTGAACGCTCCTTAACGTGCACGTGTGAGAATGGGCTGACCGCCCCTTACCGTCGTCACGGAAGAATGGGCTGACCGCCCCTTACCGTCGTCACGGGCGAATGGGCGAAGCGCCCCCTAACTTATTGCGTGAGAGCGGGCTGAGCGCCCCTTAACGTGCACGTGGGATAGGGCTTACGGCCCTTCACCGTCTTTACGGTACGATGGGCGAAATGCCCCTTACGATTAATAGGCGTAAGAACTTAGCTTGCAAAACCGCATCAGTCGTCAGCCATTTTGAGGGGCCTCGTGTTGTCCTGGCGTCGTTGCTGTGCCGATCCACAAGTAACCGCCCTCGGGCTCGTAGTATAACGTCTTAACGCCAACACGGGAATGTACACACGAATACACTGCGCAAACTTAAAGTACCGCACTGAGTTACCCGGTGAACCACTCACGCCTTAGTGTAAAGGGTACAGTCGCATTGCGGATACAAGCACAAGCCTCGTAGCCGACGTAATACTGGCGTGTGGTGTGCACGTACCGACGCACTCGCAGATCGCGGACGCGGCTCCCTGACCATACACAATGTCGATACCGCACGCTTACTAACGAAGGAGGAAGAGTACGTACTCTTCTCACAAGAGAATCTAGAGTTACCGTCGAACACAACCCATTATCGCACTTGACACACAACTCGCACGCAACGTACACCCGATCTGACGCAATCACAGTAATATAAAGGTGACCGTTAAACACGTCCGGTTCGCTATGCTATTACCACAACTCTGACTCGCAATATGGCCACGGCAGCGCGTCGCTGCGCGCAGTGATACACGTGCATTGCGTCACGTGGGAAGATCCTCCAATCAAGGAAGCGCCCATTGTGCCCAATCTCGGGCAACCAATCGCCATGCGTCCACCGATCTCCGCAGAGTTGGCGGCGCGTACAAATCAGTCACTCTCGTCACATTTTATACAAACAGCTAGAGGGAACTTCTTACCTTCGTCGTGGATAAGCTGTTGAAAAGTACGAAGGGCTAGAAATGGAGCACATGCTAGTCCATAAGTGACGGTACTTAGTTGAAAGGTAGTAATTCTTTCAAGATGATCTATCCAAAATATTCTCTGAAAGTTCCAATCATCTGGGTGTACTTTAATCTGACGATACATCTTTTCTACATCATTAGAAAAGACGTAACGGAACCGTCGAAACCAGATGAGTACATTGATTAAATCAACCTGAAGTTTCGCTCCTGTGTGCAGCAGATCGTTGAGAGAATATCCGGAATCGGTACGACTTGAGCCATTAAAAACGACTCTTAATTTAGTAGTAAGACTATTCTCTCGTATGACTCCGTGGTGTGGAAGATAGTAGCCCATTGAAGGTTCTGATTCGGACGGTTGAACCTGTTTCATGTGTTGCAGTCTTGCATATTCATCCATAAATTCAATGTAGGACTGTGAATATGTGGGATCAGTTGCAAATTTTTTGGATAACTTTTGTATCATCCGCATTGCCTTTGCGCGAGATCTCCTAGTTTTGTAGCGGATTGTTTGAATGGTAGTCGAATTATATATTGCCCATTAGCGTCACGAGCATGAGTTGAGAGGAAGTGTTGTTCGCATTCTTGATCTTCTGGAGAAAGGGATGAAGTTGTCGCTGATGAGATTTCCTCTAACTGCCAGAACCGATGCAGAAGATTATAAAGATCTCTTTCAACTACAATGTGATAGCTTTGAGTGTTATTTGAAGGTATTTTAGAACCCGATGGACCGGAAATGATCCATCCAAAGATGGTACGTTGTGCTATCGGAGAGTCGGAATCGCCCTTTATAATTCCATCTTCGATGATTTGAGAATAGGCATCTGCTCCTAGTATGATATCGATTGATCCAGGAGAAGTGAAATCCGGATCTGCTAATTTAATTCCCTGTAAATGCGGCCATGTATCCTTTTTTACTCTAACGGATGGAATAGCGGTAGTGAGTTTTGGAAGGATGTGAGCAGAGATAGAACATTGCGAATCAGCCTGAAAATTTGGTTTTAATTTTAACGACGTTACGCCTTTTGTTTTATTTGATTTTTGTGCTCCTATTCCGACTAATGAGATGGAGGATTGTTTTCTAGGGAGCCGAAGCGATTTTACGAGACGTTCCGATATCAAAGAAATTTCTGAGCCTTGATCAATTAGAGCTCTCATGGTTTCTCCGTTCGGTGTAACAACTGCAACTTGAGCAGTGGCTAGAAAGACAGAGGAAACGGTTGATTTCTGTTCAATGTGAGAATGTAATGTATTAGTCTCAATTGGCTTGGTGGTAGAACTTGCGGCTGTGGATTTATCTAACTGAGATGTGCCAGGATCACTTTTAGTCCCTTTTGCTTGATGAATGGTTGTGTGATGTTTGTGTCCACACTTATGACATCGTTTTGTATTACGACAAGCTGCAACTTGATGTGATCCTAAACAATTATAACACAGTTTGTGTTTAAGAATAAGTGCTCGTCGTTGTTGTACATTCTTCGAGTTGTACTGTGGACAGCTGGATGTATGTATAATGATTTGATGAGCATATTGAGCACCCCATGTTAGATTTATTATCGTGAGTTTTTCCTTGAAAATGTGACTTGGCTTGATTCGGCTGTGAAGTAGCTTTTCCTTTTCCTATCCGAGATTTTTCAAATGCCTGAAGAGAGAGCATTCTAGTTATTAAAAATTCGCTAAATTGTTGCCACGTCGGGGGTTCTTTTGAAGATCCTAGATGGTGCTCCCACGCTTTGACGGACTCAGAATCAAGGCGTTGAACTGCCACGAACACCAGAAAGTCATCCCAGTAGTCGACAGGCCGTTTTAGTATCTCGAGTGTACGATATATTTGCATTATGTTGGTATAGAGCTGCTCCATCTCGCTGCCGGATTCCTTTGACATCCGTTTTAAAGTCAGTAGTGAGTGAAGTGCTGCATTAACCAATAATCTTTTATTTTCATAAAATGAAATGAGTGCATCCCATGCCTTCTGAAAGTTGTCCGCTGTGAGTGTCGTGTTTTTTAACAAATGAGATGCGGACCCGACAAGACTAGTTTTTAGATACTGTAACTTTTCAACTGATGTTAATGTTGGATTGGCTAAAACAAGCGAGCTAAATAAATCTTTAAATGATAGCCAATCTGAAGGAGATCCATTGAATTTTGGAAGGTCTATTCGAGGTAGTCGTGCATGATGAAAGAATGCAGGTATGTTTGAGGATGCTTGGGATCCTGACTGATTTTGAGGGGTGGGTGATCTTTGTATGAGTTCTGATTCAGAGTCAAGGAGTGAGTTCATCTTTTCTATAGCCTCAATATAGGATTCATGAGTCGAGAAAACCCTCTCAGAAAAATATGAGTGATTTTGTAAAAGTTCTTTGTCTGCTGGATTTAGCTTTGTCATAGCTAAGCGAATAGCAGTATGTGCTATTGAGAATGTCTCCCAATTTTCTTTGAGAACAGAAGGTCGAGTAAGTATTCTTTGAGGTGTAACATTAGAATCTCCAACGCTTGTTAGATTGTCAACAGCATTATCAATTAATTCTTTGAGTGCGAGCTGTTGCTCTACTCGGTTCTCTACGTGACTGAGTCTCATCTTTCAATCGCTCACCGTATCCGGCTCGAAGGACCAAATGTTGAGATATGTAAACTATGCTGGCTAGCACAGTAACTCTGGATGGAGGATGGTGGTGAGCGACGGAAAAAGGAGAGTCAGTTTCTTGGATAGTATCAGTTTATTTTAGCTTATTAAAATTAAGAATTTCTATAGGATTAACAAAACGAGCAGTCAGTAGTCTGTCCTGGAGATAGAATTAAAGTTATTTACAAAAAGAAACACAAGAAGAAAACGTAAGAGAGAAGGAAATTTCTCGCAGGACGAACTTAATTAATCGTGACCACTGACTGTACTAAAATTTACAACGCAGTTGCGGGTAATGCGACTGAATATTAACTAATAAGATAACAGTAATGCAATGAGAAAAACAAAAAGGGATGAAACAAAAAAATAATTGAAAGAGAGCCTATGCGTGAGTCGATCAGATCGGTTCTTGGGCTAGAATAGGTGACCAGAGCCACAAGAACGAGAGATAAATCTTCTTGGGCTAGAATAGGTAACCAGAGCCACAGAAGCGAGAGAGAAACCTTCGATCTGACCGTGAGAATGAGCCGTGCAGAGGCCCTTATACTTTTACGACGTATCGGTATTCAAGATGGCGATATTGCGTCTTTCTATCGCTTCGCTCGCTGGACGGGACTTCTTGTCAGTTCTCCCTGACGGACGATCTTCGCGACTGCTTTCGCTCTCCTGATGTCGTTCTGCTCTTTCTTCGCCTCCTTGTTCTCGATGCAGTTTCGGATAAATGCAGGATACCTCGCAGGATTCGAAAGAAGGTCGAGAGAGGTACGTTCGCTTCGGAAAAGACACCTTGAACGAATGGCGCACTTCTTCTTTTCGAAGAAGCACACAGAGATGTGAGGGCGCTGTGGGAGGGGAAGACCCGTGCGTTGCGCCATCTTGGCTGACCGGCTATTGGTGGATGCGACACGCAACCAAGTTCCAAGCGAAAGATTTGAACACAGACACCGACACAGATGTCTATACTAGTACTAGATCGCTAACTTTAGGCTTTGACGTATGGAAAAACTGAGGCTGGCAGGATTTCCGGTTTCGGCCATGACACCCTACAACAAAATGGCCGCTCCCGCTATTGCATGAAATGTACTAAAATATTTTTATTTTGTATTTTTTTTCATTTTCAATAAAATAACATTTTTGGCGATGGAATTGAAAATGTTGAATTTTCTTCTCTTGGTTTCAATATACTTATTTTCCATGCAGTTGCTGGCATCACAGCAGAAGCAGGAGTAGTATCAAACTCAATTGAACAAGTCTCAATTGTTGTAACATCCTCAGGAATAGAATTAACGGTAGGAGCTGGAGTTTCACAAAATATCGAAGCTACAGCAAGATTTTTTAAACGTACGCTACTTGCATTAGGTCTTTCCATAAAATCTGTATCTATGAAATGAGCACTACAGATTAAATGATATTTTGTGGGTTCAAAACCGTCTCTTCCAATGGCATTCATCCACATTTTTAAAATGTCTGGACGATTCAATGGAAATCTGAAATATTTACATTTTTAACTGAAACATAATCTTCAAATATTACAAACCTCGAATTATAAATAAATACATTTCACTTACCTAAATAAATGAAAACCGTCTTTTGTGGTATTTTTGCATTTTGGAATGCAACAACTGCTCGGCATCTTTCAAGAATTTTTACAATTATCAATTTGTATCACCACGCCGGGTATCACATGTGCATACGCACGTACAGATATACACATAACACACGCATTGTCGCCATTTTGTTGTAGGGTGTCATGGCCGAAACCGGAAATCCTGCCGGCCTCAGCTCTTTTGACGAAGTTAGCGATCTAGTACTAGTATAGACATCTGTGGACACCGAATCTTACTTAAAATACATAAGATAAAAAATGTAAAAAAATGAGGTAATTATGCAGTATTACGGAACACCCTCCGATGACTTTGACCTTGACATATGTTGTCAAGGTCATCCTCCTGAGTGACCTTCGGAAGGCTTTTAGCCCTCGGTCACGTTAAAAAGTTATAAACAAGAGAAGTTTCACGATACTGTATGTATATACCTTCATATTACATTCTTCACTAAACATATATTGTCCCTATTATTCCTACTGTTGTTGATATTTCTTATGACTTTGAAACGGTATTCGAAAATAAACCAGTATACGATAGGTTTTCGTACAGATAATTCTGATCATCCGTCTCAAAATGAAATTTTATGAATTTCTTGCTTTAACAACGAGATAGGGTAAATACACCAATAGATGGACACCCCCCAATAAATGGACAAATCTCATTTTCAAAAGCAATTACATTAAATTTGAGAAAAAAAATGTAAAGTCATAATTTTTTTTAATAACTACAAATAGTTCCGAATGCGAAAAATAATTCTTTTGAATGTTTTTATTAAAAATAATAGTTTAAAAAAATTTTTTAAATTTGACATCTCGAATTTTTGCTTCGAGAGCGCCACCACTAGTAAGCATGTGACAGATAGCCGGTGGACGTTAATTGTTATAACTAATGAAAATTATGAAAAAACTAAGGTATGTACATTTGATTATACTTATATTCCACTAAAAAAGCTAAAAATATAGTTAATAAATAATAAAATCGAAAAAAAATAAGAAAATTGAGCGTCTATCTATTGGTGACACATTTCTAACCTCTACCTAATAGATGGACATTGTGTTTACATGGTGAATTTTCTTGATATTGATAAGCAGATTTCTGACGTCTCTAGTCAAATGATTGTCAAAAATTTATGTGATAATATGAATAAGGATGAAAGCAAACAAATATGTACTGAAAATGAAAGTATTAATATGATTAAGCCATTGACTGACAGTAATTCATCTAAAACGAACAAGACGATTAAGGAAGTTTGGGATCAACATCTAAGTTGGCCAGAAGTGGGAGAGATAAAAAAAAATAAAAGAAAAGAAAAGGAGAAGCTGCCCTTTGCAATAACAGCTCCTAAATGGCGAGAATACCATCAAAAGTTGAGAGAAGAGAAAGAAAAAAAGACATTAGAAGCCGAAGAAAAAGCTTTAAAACGAAAAATTAAAAAAGAAGAAGATGAAATGAAGAAACAGGAAAATAAAAGAATAAGAGAAATGAAGAAAATAGAAAGAGAAAAAATAAAAGAAGAGAAATTGAAAGAGAAGGAAAAAAAAGCTGAACGTAAGAGGAAATTGAAAGAAGAAAATTCAAAAGCAAAAGAGAACAGGCCTGTTGAGAAGAAGAGAAAGAAGTCAACATAATATATTTTAAACGTTGTGTTTTATGAATTTATATAGATTATTAATTAATATTCAAATTATATTAATATATATTTTATGTTATCTTGCATAAGAGAGTACGACGTGTTCAAAAGATATTAAAATTACTTTCTGATATATTTTGAAAATTATTATTCAATTTGTCACCTTTCTTTCTAATTCTATGAAGTTTTAGTTCTTAGGGGATAAAGTTAATAAATTTATCATTTCACATACAAGCAATAAGTCGAAAATATCGTTTGTAAGAAGTGTTCATCTATTGGTATCAGCTGTCCATCTACTGGAGATTTTGTCCATCTACTGGGGTTTTGGTATTTTTCTTAAATTTTTCTTTTTGTTAATTACTACGAAATTCTACCAAGTTTTACTTATTTTTTTCTAGTTAATTAGATATTTTTACATAAATATAATTTATTTTATTACTACTTATTTATATTTTACTATATTGTTTTGCTAAAGGAACTTGAAAGTTTGCTTAACCGTCCATCTATTGGTGTATTTACCCTACGATGAATTATTAGTTTAATCATTACATAGCAGAATTTATGTTTAAAAAAGCATTTGACTTTGACGAACGATTAGACGCTTTTTTCGAAATAATGTCTATTATGTATCCCATAAATATAAATATCAATGAATAAAATATACATTAATATTAATAAAATAATTTTTTGTTAATTCACTGCTTTAATTAGGCTCATTACTCGAAGTCTACACAATTCTAAGTTAACGCATAATTTGAAATATGGTGTAAGAGTGAAAACGCGTAAAACATAGATTCGCGTCAAAAATTGCAAACCCATGTGGAACCTCTCTTCGCATTGAAAAGTGTACGTGTGGAGGCAGTGTGTTCCACCCCCCCCCCTACGGTGGGGCTCCACTACCGAGAAACTACACACATAAGTGGGTGGAACTCGTTTCGTGTGAAAAGTTGTAAACTGAGTAAAGCGAGTTCCACTCACACTTATGTGTGTAGTTTCCCGGTAGTGGAGCCCCCCCGTTGGAGGGGCGGAACACACACTGCCTCCACGTATACACTTTTCAATGCGAAGTGAGGTTCCACATGGGTTTGCAATTTTTTATGCAAACCTATGTTTTACGTTGTGTAGACTTCGAGTAATAATTCGTCGTATCTCGTTGTTAAAGCAAGAAATTCATAGAATTTCATTTTGAGACGGATGATCAGAATGTTATCTGTACGAAAACCTATTGTACTGGTTTATTTTCGAATACCGTTTCAAAGTCATAAGAAATATCAATAACAATAGGAATAATAGGGACAATATACGTATGCTTAGTGAAGAATGTAATATGAAGGTATATATACACACACACAGTATCGTGAAACTTCTTTTGTTTATAACTTTTTAACGAGTAATGACCGAGGGCTAAAACCTTCCGAAGGTCACTCAGAAGGATGACCTTGACAACATATGTCAAGGTCAAGGTCATTGGAGAGTGGTCCGTAATACCGCATAATTACCAAAAATGATATGATTAACATAATATTCAAGAATATATCGTAGCACATTTTCGAAATTTTGCATTATTTTTCATTAATAACTCGAGAATAAATTAGTGAATCGATATCAGACTTTTGTAGAAACACCGCTTAATAATAACACCGCTTTAATTGACTCATAAAGTTTCAGGATACTGTCAATGATGCTTCTAACTCCCATCGCCGCGACTATATAAGTGAGAATATGCGACTACTCCATAAGAACTTATGTAAAATTAGAAGTTGAATAACTCATGAACCGATTAGAGAATCTGTTTCAGGTTTTGCATACGAGTTCAGATAATAAATAGAAACAATCTATTAAATTTTCAGGTCAATATTATTAATGTTAGTGCAACGCTAGCTAAAACATATTAGGCTTCTAACTCCTCTCGCTGTGACTATTCTTGTTTGATGATATCAAAAGTGAGAAATTGGATGTGTACAATTTCTGCAAAATACGTCAAAATAAAAAATATAGTCATAAAACGACACTTGTCGATTCAGCAAATTTTTTACAATAAACACATCTGAACACTTTTCTTTTGATGAAAATCAATAAATTGCCGTAAAATTAACGTAACAGAAATCATGAGAAAAGATAGGTTATATATAAAATGCATGTCACTACTTCTGACATCGTCAAGGACTGTGGCCAGGAGCCTTGAATAAACAGCTAAAAAGAAAAAGCAGGAATAGATAGTAAGAGATCAAAGAGATCATGAAAGTGGAATCGCATTAAGGGAGAAATAATAGATATAATAAAACAAATAGAGAGAGAAAGAGTTATACAGTTATTATCTTTATATAATGAAAATTATAAAGAGAGAAGGCCATGAAAAGAGACATAGTTTAGATAAGTTAAGTGGAAGTTAAGTATAAGTTAGAGTTTAAGTAGAATATTAATTTTAAGGAAAGTATAAGAAAAATATGAGTAATATATTGTTGCATCCGCTCTGGTTGCCCTGTGTATGCGCGGAGTCTCGAAGCGCTCCCTGGCAACGAGCCAACGTTGTTTAACAACCAATCGGTAGATTTACGCTTGGAAAGACGTGTCCTCTCGCGTCTTGTATTTCCGAAACTAATAAAGAATTTTTGTTCCTTAATCTTTTAACGGCGGGGAAATGTAAGTTAAAATCGACCTTTTATTAGACGTAAAATTTATAAATAAATTCAATTAATTTCTTATGTGGAGTCCCCAACCTGACTGCTGGTCGATATATCGACCAGCCCCGTCCGCAAAGTAAAGTCCAATGTAAAAAAATTTGGCGCGAAGGTTTGAGAGTATTTTCCTACGTAATTTGATGCGCTGAATACGGGAAAAATCGTGAAAAAAATCCTGGTGGCATCCTTGACCTTGAAAATCGCCATTTCAAGGCAGGTACTAACGATAATTTCAATTTTTGACCTTGAATTCACCTTGAAAATGAGTTTCGCGATACGTGGTACTATTTTTTTCGTATTCAGCGCATCAAAAAAAATAGGTATGCCAACTTTCAGACCGAAATAGCAAAAAAAAATGACCTTGAAATAGCGATTTTCAAGGTCAAGAATGCTCCCAGGAATTTTTACATTATTTTTCCCATATTTAACGCATAAAATTTTCCCTGAAAAAACATCAAATATTATGTGTCTCCTAGTTGGTCGATATATCGACCACTCCCGCCTTTAAAAGGTTAACAACGGAGTACTTATTTTCGCCTTGGCAGAGTGTGCCGCGAGTGTACGAGTGAGTGCGCAAAAGGGAAA
>CABEGB010000442.1:0-35513 GCA_901521435.1 Crematogaster levior | reverse complement strand
AGCTCTCGGAGAAAGCGCAGACAGAGCTGACCGCAAATAGTCTGATCGAACATCTGTACCGAACGACGATTGTACGCTATATCGACGTTGTCGCCGAGATAACGCGTGAGTTCCCTCGGGGGTTGCAAATTCCCAAAACTGTCAAAATAAATGGCGTTGTTCTCCTTCTTCGCGTAAGCGACCCAGTGCGTACCCGAACCCACCTCGTCATCCAGATTCACGATACCGCACTCCGCGCGTCGCGCTCTAACCGGCAAGGAGTCGCGCATGAAGACCCCTCTGAAAAACGGTATGCGCAAACGACGAGCCGCTCGATTCAACTGATCGTTCGTCGTGACGTCGAACGCAGATATCTCGAGCGTCGCTAGTGTCTCCTTCCACGTTTTTTTTTATTTTTCACTCGTCTGGCCTTTACGCCGCCACCGTGTTTTTTATACGGTGCGAAATACAAGCCACGACCCTCCATCGTTTTATTGTGTCGCTGCAGTTCCTCGAACTGACGACGAGCGGCCTTGCTGTCGTTGACGGCTTTCGCAACGCCGGCCGCCCCACCGACGAGGGATCCGAGTACCCCTAGCATCGATAGAAGAAGCAACAGACCTCCGCGTTTAGCCACCGGCAATACTCTTTTTTTCTTCGTTTTCCCTCTCTTTCGAAGACCCATTCCAAGTTTTGTTTTTGCCTTCATCGCAGCCCACACGGCCGTCGCGGCGGCTCTCTCGCCGAGAGTGACGTCGCTCGCTGTTATGTGACCGCGCGCCTTCTCGGCAAGCGCTCGATCGGCGACGTGTCGATCGACGAGTCGACCGCTTAGCGAGTAAGCGATGTCGTGCTCGCGACAAGCCGCGTCCAACGGATTGACGCCTTTATCGCCACGCGCTAGTCGTTTCGCGAGACGAGTACCGGGCCCACCGAATTGATAACTGGGTATATGTAATTCGAAGGAAAGCGCGTTGATCACTGTTCAACAGTCCAGCGCCGATTCGCGCTGTGTTCGACATGCGCCGCAATTTCTGACGAACGGTGGTGGACCGTCTATGTGATCTCGTTGCCCCGGTAAATTGTAGTGTTCTAAACACGCGCGATAACTCCGCACTTCGGGATCCGCTCTCAGATGATCCGGCAGTTTGTCCCACAATCATTCGTGATCGCCGAAGCGGCGGAGCAGAACGACTTTTGGAACGAACTGCAACTGCTCGACGGTCAGATCGAGAATATCGCGGTCGTTCGTCAGTAAGAGAAACAGTGACTGCTCAAATCGGCGTAACGTTCGCGTATAAATAGAACGATCGCGCGCAAGCGCGCGATACATTCGGAGACAGATGCGATTCGTGCGACAAATGCCAACGATAGGAGTGTCTCGATCGCAAAACGCGACTAACGACGCCCGAGGTATCGCGCAGACACGGTTATCTGCTACCGAACGCGATACGCTGCATCATCAGCGGTCCGTCGAACTGTGGTAAGACGAACGTATTGATAAGTCTATTGGAAAGCCCGCACGGTGTACGTTTCGAAAACGTGTACGTGTACTCGAAATCGTTGCAACAGCTAAAGTATCGATATCTCGAAGAACTGCTCGATTCGATAAACGAGATCGAATATTACGCATTCTCCAACAATCGCGACGTGGTGCCGCCCACCGAGGCGCTTCCCGATTCGATATTCGTGTTCGACGATGTAGCCTGCGACAAACAGGATACGATCAGAGAGTATTTTTCCATCGACACGCGAACGTCGATTGTTTCTATCTGTGTCAGACGTACGCCAAGATACCGAAACATCTGATACGCGACAACGCGAATCTGTTGATCCTGTTTCGACAGGACGGCACCAATTTGAGACACGTGTACAATGATCACGTGAATTCCGATATGTCGTACGAGGAGTTTTGCGCGTTGTGTCGTGAATGTTGGCGGCGAAAGTACGGTTTCGTCGTGATAGATAAAGATAGTGCGTTGCGAAACGGTAGATACAGACGAGGATTTAACGACTTTGTCGTACCGTAGAACGATCAGTCTCACTCGAACGATGAGCACCGCCGAACGCGAGAAGACGGCGAGAGAGATCGCTAAGACGCGCGCGTCGATTCGGAAGAAACATCGCGCTCTGAAGATGGATAAACTGGAAGATGAAATCGTCCTGGAGAAACACTTCAAACCCGTCGTCGAGCCTTTGAAACGAATCGCCGAACGCACCGAACGCGGCGAGAACGAACCGTCCGAGAACGACGACGAGGGTCTCGTCAAGAGGAAACGCGAGAAGAACGACGACGACGATGACAAACGCGTCAAACTCTTTAAATTTGAGCGTAAACGACGATTGGACGCGACAGGGGAATCGCCCGCGATCGGCGACTTTACGCCGATAGACTCGAGACTGACGATCGGTTCGACGCCGATAGAGCCGCGAAGGGTAACGCTGTTTCCGAGCGAGGGAAGAGAAGATGAGGAAGAGGTTTTCGAAACGACGAGCGATTCGCCATCGCTCGAGTCGTCCGTCAGACATACTCTGCGAACGCCGCAGGGTCGCGAAGCGTTGCACGGACAATTGGGACCGTTGGGATAAAAATACGTGGGGGATCTTCTCGGTGGAGATCGCAAAACCGAGATCGATAACGTGTACGGCGTGTATCTCGACGAAGAGGGAACAAAACTCGGCGACAAACATTTCGACGTGGACAAGGACGACGCTATGATAATAGGTGGAACAAGATACGCGGGTACGCCCGGTTTGTACGAATTGATCTTTAAGAGATTCCTGATGACGTTATCTACACTGACAATGATTTGCAAAAGTACAAAGCTATACTGTTAGCGACGAACGCTCACAGACGTGGCCGCAGCGCGAGCATGCCGATCATGGGTAACAAGGGATACAAGTACAAACACATCATCGCGTCGCTCGTGAGCGGCCGGAAGAAGAGCGGCGCGGGTAACGTGCCGTCCGTTATGAGGGTGATCGATAACAAGGTGGATTACGTTCACTGGGACGACCCCAATGAATTGGTGGATCGTCTTCGACTGCTCGACGCCTCTCATCGCGCTAGCAACAACGCTCACGACAACGAGATCTTGTCAATACTCGAGGAGCTTCGAGAGGCTGGATTGAATATAAACTGAACCGTCGCGCTGGTCACGTCGGTAGTGCGTCTCGCGCTATAACGACGTCATGTCCGTGAATAAATTTGGAATGCCGTCGTAACGCGGCAGCCGCGACGTCGCGCCGGAGAGATCGCGGCCGCCGGTAGATTTCGTGCGAAATTACGTGCGCGATAACGCGCTGTGTCTGAACGCCGAGGGAAAATTCGACGCGAGGGAACGCAAGATACAGCGCGTAGCCACACCCGATGGCGAAACCGACGCGACGAATAAGAGTTACATCGACGACTCGATTCGAAACGTCAGGCGAGATCTCGGGGAAACGATGGCTAGTTCCGGCGTGGAACTCATAAAAGCATGAATGACTTAGTGAACGAATCGTCAAAGAATATTAAATCGACCGTCGAAAAGTGTGAGATAAACGTTAAAAATTTTAAAAATTTGCTCGACAATAGCACCGATGATTCGATAAAACGTAATAAACGGTTGGAGGAGACTTGCGATCGCAGGATCGACGAATTGAATAAGAAACTCAAGGAGCGAATGGCGATTGTCGACGAAAGAATTGAGTCGCAAAAGAAACTCGAAGAGCGCGTGACGACTATCGACAAAGGGATCGAGAGAAAAGTGAGCGATCTGTCGAGGCGTCTAGAAAGGACGATCGAGGCGTACGAGAGCAAGCTCGAGGGCGTGAAAAAAACGTTCGACGACGCGATGAAAGAGCGGTCGAGAGTCAAAATGCCTAGAATAAAATTGTGAGAGGAAGAAATTAAGAATTCTACGCAAACAGACCATATAAAACATCGAAGACTCGAAAGAACTCGCATAATCCGTGAGGCGAAACGTTCGAAAAATAATTTTTCTCGAGGATGAGCGCCGATGAACGAAGACTCGTGGAGGAGCTGCACGCTCCGGCTCGCAGAAATTTTCCGCGACGACGCGTGGTGGTGCGCGGCTACGATGATCTGTGGCAGGCCGACGTCGTCGAGATGCGGCCCTACGCGCGAAGCAACAAGGGTCACAATTACATCTTGACGGTTATCGACGTGTTGAGCAAGCACGCGTGGGCGCTACCGCTCAAGAGCAAGAGTGGCCAAGAAGTAGCCGCGGCCCTCTCTAGAATCTTTCACGAGAGCGCGCGATGTCCGAAAAATCTGCAGACGGACAACGGCAAGGAGTTTTAAAACGCCAACGTGCGCGATCTCGTGACGAAACGCAACGTGAATCACTACTCGACGTTCTCGGTGATGAAAGCGTCGGTGGTAGAGAGATTCAATCGCTCAAGAACGATATGTGGAAAATGTTCACGCTCAACGGATCGTACGCGTGGATCGACGCGTTGCCGAATCTGCTAGCGACGTACAATCGTCGCAGACATCGAACCATCGGAATGCGCCCGACGGACGTGACGCCAGCCGTTGCCGAAAGACTCTTGTCGACGGTGTACAGTCGCGCGAAGATCGCAGCTCCGGCGAAATTTAAAATCAACGATCCGGTACGCGTGAGCAAATTCAAAACGGTGTTCGAGAAGGGCTATACTCCAAACTGGACAACCTACTGACTTACCTGCTGAACGATTCACGCGGGGATTCGATAGCCGGCGGGTTCTACGAACACGAGTTGCTACGCGTCTCCGATCCTGATGTTTATCTGGTGGAAAAAGTGCTGCGAAAAATAGGCGACGAGGTATACGTGAAGTGGCTAGGAATGGATAATTCGCACAATTCGTGGATAAAGAAAAAAGCTGTTTTATAATAATCATTTTATTCGTCGAATGTAAACAATAAAAATTTATCATGAATTCATTTATGATGAAACTTCTTTTTTATTTACTGCGGTACCTTGTAATGTCCCCAGGGCAAAGTGTCGTAAGACTCGGGTACAACGTATCGTTTGTCGTCCTGCGGGCTGAGAGCGAGTTTTCTCTCGGAAACGGTGTACACCTCGTGCAATTTCGAACGCAAGCACGACTGGCGCCTCGACTGCTCCGCCGTCTCTCTCAGACATCGCACGAAATCCTCGAACGTTATCATTCTCTCGACGACGCTCCTCTTGACGCCTTTTATCCTCTTCATATCGCCCTTTCCCTGTACTTTTATCGCGTACATTTTTGCCCTCAGTCCCACGAATTCCGTCATAACCGCGCCGCAATTCTCGTCCTTCATTAAACCAGGGATTTTCTTATTGATACGCGGCATATCGTACGCGTTTCTCTCGGGATAATCGCTCGTGTCGAATCTCCCTAAGGAACGTTTTATATCCTCGTACGCGTCGTCGCACTCGAGACGATATATCAGACTGTCGGTATCCGTGTACATTATTTTGCAGTTATCTCGATACAACGGCAGCGCGTAATCGTAGTGAAATTCGTAGAGACGCGTTTTGGATATATCGAGGATACACATGCCAACGTAAATGGGTTTTTTGAGTTTCACTTCGAGCTTGTGCAGTTCGACGGCTAGCAAGTTCTCGGCGAAAACGCTTCACTGTCAAAATTCGGTCTGGCGATTATCGTCTCCGCGCCGAATCTTCCCTCCCAGCGCGTCACTAGACGCACGTCGACGTGATCGCGCACGTTCTCCATGGTTTTCCAAAATACCGCATTGTTCATAAGCTTGTACATATTTCTCTCGAACTCGTTGCTCGCACGAGTCCTAAACGTTGTGTTCAATTCGCTGTATCCGCGAAGCCACGGGGATTGCGCGAATTGCAGGACGCGATGAATCCTGGTCAAGCGCAATCCGTGTCGCATACACTGTTGCAAATTGCGATAGTGTATCACGTAACGCGACTTATCGCACAACGTAGCTAGAAGCTTATCGTATCGCTTGCCGGGGGGCGCGTCGCGGGTCGGACAGAATGGAAGATCCGCGTGGGCGTCGTAGAACTCTCGCGGATACGCGAGGTCTACCTCCAAAATGTAACCGACGGCGGAGTCCGACGATACGGACGTCGAAACTCTCAGGATCGGTGACCCTGAAAGTCTGCATACGGTAACGGCTCGCACATCGCCCAATCGTACAGATTATTTACGTCGTAATACATCAGATAAGTCGACGGTTCTGACGGATCGTACGTCAAGAGATATTTATTATTAGCTCGCGTGTATCTGTGCGAACATTGACTCAAACCGCCGCGCACGCCGCGTTCCACGAACATTACCATATCGATATCGCGCAGAAGTTCGAATCGAACGCCCGTGTATTTCAGCATAGCGTCCCACGTGTATCTCGGTAACGTGTAATAGTGAGCGGGATCGAGACCGTAACTTTCTATGCTGTTCTCGCGAAAATTTTCGAACACATCGGCTAACAGCAATACATCCGTTTTCAGAAACAGATCGCTGTACTCACCGAGATCCCTCACGCGAAAACGTCGCCACACGTCCGACGCGTGCTCGTAGTCGTCATCACTGACGCACTCACCGGTCAACGAACTGTGAAATGCCTCGCACGGAGGCAACTCGGTCTCCAGCAGTTTATCAACGCTGTCGACGTATTCGTACGGAAACACGACTTTGCGCGTGAGCAATTCGAAATCCTCGTCGCTGAGTTCCGAGAATTCCGATCGCGAGAAATCGATCCCTATCGAGATACGATGCCAATTTCTGAAGACTCGTACTGAGGAACTTATACGAATCCACGAATCGTAGCTTCACGCAGGTGTCCCATCTGTCGCGTGTCGTCTCTTTCACATGTTTCGTGAACGAGATGTACGTTTCTTTGGTCAACGGTAACAATTCGACTTTACTCTCGAAATTATTGGCGACCTCTCGAATGATGAAATGCGCGTTGTACCCCGATAGATTGTGAAAGAACACGGGAATGACGAACGCATTTTTATAATTCAAATTGCAGCGCGAGTGCGCCGGACCCCTGTATCGTCCGGTGACGTGACAGTGATCGCGCACGCGTAGTTCCTCCAATTCGAACGGTTTTTTGCAGATGTGATAACGAGTCGCGTTCCAAAAATCGTGTATCTCTTCGGGAGTAAGCTCCACCATGGTTGCGATCATGTGCAACGTTTCCTTCGCGCGATGCGCGAAAGCGTTGAGCTCGTCGACGAACCACAATATACAATTCTCGCCGCGACGAAATCTGTACGCCGGGGCGCTATAATCCTCGTCGCGCACGCATCGCACGTAATATCCGATACTGAATGCTCTGTGATGCTGATAAGCGTATCTGTTCAGAGTCGCGCGTTCGACGTCCTCGCTCTCCTTCTCCAACACGCACTCCAGTAAGGGACCACGAAGGGAAGTCGCTCCTCTCTTTGATGATTGCTGAAACTCAACCACTTGTCATCTCGTTCGGAAGAACGATAGCGCACTCGTTCATCCTGCCGCAGTCCGAAACGTGAGCGACGAGCTTCTCTCTCGAGTGGAAATAATGCAGACATCTACAATTATTTAAAATAAATTTTCGATCGTTTCGTATAAAATATAAAAAATTACTCGCTTCCTACCGATCACAGATGAACTTCTTCTGTTTATTCTTGCTCAGTTGACTCTCCACCAATCGCGACAAGTCTTTTATCCACGCGAAGTGACCTTCGCTCGAGCCGTGTTGCGCGTTCGGCACGTAGAACAGATTAACGTGAGTATCTCTCTTGTCATCGGTGAGTCGCAGAGGAACGATCGCGTCCTCGAATCTCACGGGAAAGATCGCGTTACCGCTCCGCTCCTTCTGGGTGAAAACGTTGATCGATATATCGTTGAGACGTTCGAATCTTCCAATTTGTTTCAGATTCATGGGAAAATCGATACCATCTAGTTTCAATACAGCTCGGTAATCGGGGTACTGATTGAGTCTCTCGACGTGTCTGTCGACGGGATACAATGCTGCGATCACCGCCCAGGCGAAACACGCGTTGTCCGTCGTTCGCACGTTGACCACCGCTTTTTTTAATTTTACGAATCGCGGCATATCGATCCAACATCTCGCTCGCATGGGATTACACTTGTTAATGTTCACTACTATATTCAATATGCGTGACAACGCCCATCCGCTGTCGCGCTCCTGAAACTCCTCCAAACTCATCAGAGTCACGTCGACCACGTATCTGTCGTACCATTCTCGCAAATCGGAGGTACGGAAGAGCTGCCGATTCTTCGTGACGATATTCTTCACGGAGGTCTCGTCGTTAGCGACGAATTCTCCGTTGAATACAGTATTGACCTTTAAACACACGTGTCTTTCGAGATTATCGCGCACCTTCTTCAGCACCGTGTCTCTCGCGTCGTCGAGAAATCGTCGAGGCTCGACGTACCGCCGGTTTATCATCGCGCCGGTCGATACTCGTCTTTCGAACGCGGTATCGATCTCCACCCACGAGTGTCCTTCTCCATCGACGTATCCAGCGCCCACGCGCTCGAAACGTCGCCGCAACTCGACTCTCGCACCCTCCAATCGCGCTATTCGAGCCACCAGAGAATTCACCGTTCCAACGTTGTTTCGTCGACGACACTCGCAACGACCTCAAACACTCGTCGCACCGCCGCGCGTTCCCACGCGCGACAAGCGTCCGCGTCGACGATGCTCGTCGCAATCTCGAAAAGATCGTTTGCATCCATTTTTTTTACGATGGCTTAAGTTTCGACAACCACAATGTCCTACCTTCGTTATCCGCTGGAATTCTAAATTTCTGCGCTCGTCCTCGAATCTCCCGATTCTTCGTTGATACTCTCTCCGTATACTCTCTCGCTCTACAGCTACACGCTATCGTCGTTTCTATCCAAATTTTCTCTCGCACCGCGATCCGAACACCAATCCCTCAAATGATAAGTCGACAAATTCCATCGAGCGTCCTCCTTCAACGCGCACGTTTCGAGATACGAATATCGCTCTCGATCGCGAATGAACTCGACGACAATAACTCCTCGTCGCAGAACAAATTATCCGAATCGCTTGTCGCGACCGTCTCCACGTCGCTATCGCCCATTCGATGAAACGAATCGACGAATCGATCCAACGTCGAACGTCGATCGAGAGCGACGACGACGACGAAAAACGCTTTTATACCGTCGTCGTCGGCCCCGGACGCTCCCCATCCCCGTCGTCGAATCCGTCGGTGGAGAACCGCGACTTCCCGGGAAGAAGAAAAAACGTCGGATTTCCCCCGAAAATTAACTCACGGCGGAAAACGCACCGCGACTTCCGGTGGAGATAAGCGCGTCCCCGGACGCCAACGACACTCCTCAGGGGTTTCTGACCCACACCCCACGGGGTTTCTGACCCACAACAACTCCCCGCACCCCAAGTGGGGATTCAAAACCATAGGATCACCAGCGATAAGCAGGGGGCGTGTCCAACCCACAGATAAGCCCCGCTCACTCGCGAAATACCCAATCCGACCATGTGGGTATTCTAACCCATAGCTCCCCGCACCCCATGTGGGGATTCAAAGCCATGGGATACCCCCACCACCGACAAACGGGGGGACGCTGAGGGGCCCTCGCCTTCCGTCTCTCCCCCCTCGCCCATCTCTTATGGCATTCCCCCCGCAAAACCCCCCCGCTCCCCGACCCGTCTCGCGTCACCCCATGGGTTGTGAATACCCTCTATTCGGCTACTGGCAGTGTATTCTATCCCCCCCCCTTACAGGGGAGTTCCACTCCAAGAAACTACACACATAAGTGTGGGTGGAACTCGCTTTACTCAGTTTACAACTTTCCACACGAAGCGAGTTCCACCCACACTTATGTGTGTAGTTTCTCGGTAGTGGAGCCCCCCCGTAGGGGGGCGGAACACACTGCCTCCACGCGTACACTTTTCAATGCGAAGAGAGGTTCCACATGGGTTTGCAATTTTTGACGCGAATCTATGTTTTACGCGTTTTCACTCTTACACCATATTTCAAATTATGCGCTAACTTAGAATTGTGTAGACTTCGAGTAATGAACCTAATTAAAGCAGTGAATTAACAAAAAATTATTTTATTAATATTAATGTATATTTTATTCATTGATATTTATATTTATAGGATACATAATAGACATTATTTCGAAAAAATTATTATTATCCAGTTTTACAATGTTTTTGCAACGTGGACATATTATTTCTTTACGAATCACATTTTTAGTACACAAATAGTTTAATAACTCGTCGTATCTCGTTGTTAAAGCAAGAAATTCATAAAATTTCATTTTAAGACAGATCATTTTAAGACAGAATGTTATCTGTGCGAAAATCTATCGTATACTGGTTTATTTTTGGATACCATTTCAAAGTTATAAGAAATATCAACAACAGTAGGAATGGCATATACACACACAGTGTCGTGAAACTTCTTTTGTTCATTGGTCATTGGCGGTGGATGTGTAAAGCTGTATTCGAAATAACTGCCACATTTTTCAAACTTTTTTGTTTATAACTTTTTAACGAGTAGTGACCGAGGGCTAAAACCTTCCGAAGGTCACTCAGGAGGATAACCTTGACAACATATGTCAAGGTCAAGGTCATCGGAGGGTAGTCCGTTATTCTAAATAATTACCTGGAAAACCTACCTTATCTTCCAGCTTTTATTCTGAAGCAAAGATTTTGTTATCCCACGCAACATTAAGGTTGTCGACTCTCAATTCCATGTGCCTTTGGAAATTAACCTCCTCATCGGGATCTCCTCAACAGGATTATTTTGGAAACTACTGTGCGTGGATCAAATCAGGTCTTTACAATGCCACCTAACTCTGCAGAAAATACGCTTGGGTTGGATTGTAGCGGGTCCTGCTGGCAACTATATATGCCCATCCTCAGCTTTGCACTCCTTTCATGTGTCCATAACTGCTCAACTACATGATCACTTGAGTCGCTTTTAGCAGCTAGAAGATACTGCCATCCATACGGATAAGAACACTTCAAGAGAATCTTTACGAGCAACACTTCCTCGACAACGTGTCTCAGAATGCACAGAGCAGATATGTGGTTAAGCTTCCCATTAAGGAAAATTTGATCGGAAGCGATTCTTATAGTATCACTTTGAAGAGGTTCAAGGGTTTTGTGAAGCAATTTGTATGCGATTCTGAGTTGAAGAACAAATACGCGCGTTTTATAAACGAATACATTGAATTGGGCCACATGCGGTTGTTACTATCATTACCTGACGAAGCTTCATTACATTTTTATCTACCTCATCATTGCGTGTTCAAGAACACTAATCAGGAAACAAAATTCGCGTCGTTTTTTATGCTTTTTGCAAAACTACTACTGGTATATTAAATGACACCATGTTGGTAAGACCGGTCGTACAGCAAGACTTAATATCCAATTAACTTAATGCGATTTCGCACTTTGCGCTACGTTTTTACCGCGGACATAATCAAAATGTACACACAAATATTGATAGATTCTTTACAAACATTTTTACATGTTTGCAAAGAGTTCTGTGGAGGGAAGACTCTTCTATTAGCATCAATGCTTTTAGTTATCACTGTCATCTATGGCACCGCTTCCGCATCATACTTGGCGATAAGATGTCTCAAGTATCTAGCCAACCAATATTCGGATAGGTTTCCTATTGGTTTAACGTGTGTCAAGCGAGATTTCTACGTCGGCGATCTGCTCACGGGAACAAACACTATTCGTAAAGCAAAATCAATGCGCGACGAGGTAGTGCGGTTGCTGCAGTTGGATTCGTTTGAGCTTAGCAAATAGGCATCAAATTGCCCTAAACTGTTCAAAAGTGTGAATTCTAAGAAGGGTGAGATAATCACGATTAATGATGAGGTGGACTCAAGCATTTTGGGAATTTAGTAGAATCAATCCAAGGACATCCTTCACTTCTCTTGCAAACTCAGTCCTGTTTGTGAAACCATCTCCAAGCATATTATAGCTTCCGAACTAGCTAGATTATTCGATCCTTTAGGTCTTCTATGGCCTACCGTTATCATTGGAAGCTCATTCTCCAGGAGCAATCGAGCATCCATTGGGACGAATCGGTAACTCAGAACATTCATACTCGCTGGGTTAAACTCAGATTCTAGCTGAATGTACTAAATCAATTGCGCATTTTGCGCTATGTCAAATTCAACTCGTCTTCACAGGTAGAAATACATGGATTTTGTGACGCCAGCCAGCGTGCATACGGAGCGTGCTGGGTGTATATACGTGCGTACGAGAAACAATTTGGATGAGTATCGTTCTGAGATGCTGTGCTCGTGATCTCGAGTTGCACCTCTCAAAACCATATCCTTGATGATATCCACGACTCGAGTTATCTGCAGCCCTACTCTTAACACGCTTGATCGCAAAGGTCCGTGAATCCTTAGATTTAGCTTTGGATCTGTCTCTGATCGGATTCCACCATCACTTTGAATTGGATAACTTCGTTGTCTCGAAGATAGTAAGTGTTCGTAGCAAATAGGGTAGGCGAGATACAGCGACTAACTGAAATTGAGAATTGGCGTCACGTCGTCTGATAATCCCGCAGATATACTGTCACACGGATTATATTCTCTCGACATAAGCTTCGCATTCATGTGGTGATACGACCCACAGTTCGATGAGAATCGTTGGTCTTCCGACGTTTTCACAATTTTAGGAGGCAACATGCCTGAGCAAAGACTAGTCGTCGCGACTATAGCTGTTCCAAATCAGTACATCATTAACGATATATTGGATAAATGCTCAAATCTGAAAGGGTGTGTCGCAATATTGCTTATTGTTTAAGGTTCTTCAAGGCAAATTGCCCTGAGATACCCACGAAATGTGTGTGCTCCCCAGAAATTCGCCTCTCCTTGAATATTATATGCAGGATCGTGCAGAAGCGGGAGTTTTCCGAAGAGTACAACGCTCTAAGGGTGTCTAAGGCGCATCATTAACGTCTAGGGCGCATCATTAACATATTTAGTCCTATACTTTCATTATCGCCGTTCATAGAACATGGAAGTTGGAACACGAAGTTAGATTGATACGTGTGGGGGGAGGACAGACTCAGGGTTGCCTGATGCACTCGATATTGCTCCCGCGGAGTCATATCCTAAGACGTCGCGTTATAGAACATGAGCACGTTCGTAATTTGCACTCGGGAGCGCAAGCCACAATCGTGGCCATTAAGCAACGTTTTTGGCCTTTGTCATTGCGATCTACCACGCGTAAGCTTCTTCAAAAATGTGTAACATGTTTTAAGACAAGGCCGCGCCTACCTGAAGCCTTGATGAGCTCACTACCATCCAGTTGAGTCACTATGTCCAAGTAATTCTCACTGTGTGGGGTCGATTATGTCGGGCCAGTGATATTACGAGAAGGGAAGAGACGCAACGCGCAATCACAAGGCATACATAGCGTATCTTCATGTGTTTTACAACAAAAGCGGTCCACATAGAACTTATAAGTGATCTCACTTCCACCGCGTTTATCGGGGCGTTTAAACAATGCGTTTATTTCGCGTAGGGATAAACCATCCTACATGTACTTTAATAATGGCACAGCCATTTGTTGGCGCTCATAGGCGATTCAAGGAAATGTATGAATTTTATTTCGCGCAACAAACACAATCTGAAATCGAGAAATTTCTTGGCGAGCAAAAGATTTTATGAATTTCCCGCTAGGCGCTCCTCACTTCGGCGACTTGTGGGAAGCGGTTTTAAATCTGTAAAGTATCATATGTTGAGAATCATAGGTCACGCTCACTTAACTTTCGAAGAAATGTAAACTATACTTGCTGAGACTGAATTTTCAATTCGCGCCCTATTATGCAATACCCACTAAGCGCGAATCCGAACGATTTGTCATATTTAACTCCAGGACATTTTTTGGTTGGCGCCGCTTTGAACAGTTTCCCTTGCAATAATGTCGTCGACATCAACGAAAATCGACTAACGCGTTGGAAGGATGGAACAAATTAGACAACATTTTTGGCGCAGGTGGAGCAATGAGTATCTCCATTCTTTACAAGAGCGTTTTTCAAATGGAAAACAAGCTAACAAAAAGAATAATACACAAATATTAAAATCTTCTTCAATGAATGAGCTGCGTGCCGACTTGATTTGTCAGATTTTAAACGCAGCAAATCACCAACTTAAAATCAACATCGATTTTAATTTTTGGTTCTAATAAATCCCCCCCCCCCTTAAATCGATGTTGATTTTAAGTTGATGATTTGCTGTGTTTAAAGTCTGACAAACCAAGTCGGCACGCAGCTCATTCGTTGATTGGCTATTAAGATCCTGCTCTGACTGATCCTGCTCGTGTGGCGAATTTAGATATATTTCTCATTAAAAAGAATAATATTATAGTAAGCTTTTCATGTACGGAAATTAAGTAAAAAATGTGACTAGTTTTATACCGTTATTGTATTTTATCTATAATCAAATATTTTTTTTGATAATAGTAATTCAACTGCAGTAAATTTTCATATATCTTATTATATATCTTATAAGTAAATTTGGTAAAAGTTCATATTCACAGACCCCCCTCCGATGACCTTGACCTTGACATATATTGTCAAGGTCAACCCCCTAAGTGACCTTCAGAAGGTTTTAGCCGTCGCTCGTTTTTTATTAAAAAGTTATTAACAAAAAAAATTTGGAAAATAATGAATTTGAAACACACACAGACATGCAAAACTTAGCTTCGCATGGCAAATTGCAAACCCATGTGGTACCTCACTTTGCATTAAAAAGTGTACGCGTGGAAACAGTGTGTTCCGCCCCCCCTACGGGGGGGCTCCACTACTGAAAAACTACACACATAGGTGTGCGTGGAACTCGCTTCGCGTGGAAAGTTGTAAACCCATGTAGAACCCGCAACTTTCCACGCGAAGCGAGTTCCACGCACACCTATGTGTGTAGTTTTTCAGTAGTGGAGCCCCCCCGTAGGGGGGGCGGAACACACTGCCTCCACGCGTATACTTTTCAATGCGAAGTGAGGTTTCATTTTAAGACAAATTATCAGAATGTTATCTGTACGAAAATCTATCGTATATTAGTTTACTTTCGGATTCCGTTTCAAAATCATAAAAATATCAACAATAGTAGGAATGCCATATACAACACAATGTGGACACAATGTGGTGAAAGTTCTTTTGTTCATTGATCATTGGCGGTAAATGTGTAAATGTGTATTCAAAATAAGTGCCAAATTTTTCAAACTTCTTTTGTTCATAACTTTTTAACGAGCAGTGACCGAGGACTAAAAGCTTCCGAAGGTCACTCAGAAGGATGACCTTGACAACATATGTCAAAGTTGGGGTGTATGTGTGTGCGTGTGGATGTGTTCCAATTCGCTATTTTTCAAATCTTTTTTTGTTAATAACTTTTTAATAAAAAACGAGCGACGGCTAAAACCTTCTGAAGGTCACTCAGGGGGTTGACCTTGACAATATATGTCAAGGTCAAGGTCATCGGAGGGGGGTCTGTGAATATGAACTTTTACCCAAATATTTATTACATATTTACCAGTAATATTCTAAATACACTTTCTGACTCTAATTTAGATTCAGACTCAAATCTGAATACGCAGAAAATTGTGATCTGAATCTAAAGAGTGATGGCAAATTTGGCTCATTTTTTGGACCTTGAATTTCAAACTTTTTTTCATACCAAATAGTAATATTAGAAATATTAATCCCAGTAAAATTTCAAGATGAGCATAGGCACGGTTTCAGAGAGGGGGAAGAAAGTGATTTCCAGTCAGGGTATTGCATAAGGAAGAATGCGTGCCTGTTACTGAAGTTCACGTAATATTGAGGGTATTTTCTGTCGAATGGATCATCTACGATTCGTTGTTTAGAGAATGAACGATCTACTATTCATCGCTATTTCATTTATGGGGCTTTATAAAGCACCTTGAAAATAACAATGTTTCTATTAATCACTGACGAAGTCTTTGAAGCAATTCAATTACCGAGGAAATACTCAAATTGAAAGATAGATCTGTAAGAGGCAAGAGGACTCACAGTAAAAAAACACCCCGATCTGTGAGAGGCAGTGTCAAGTTTCACTTCAACTCCATCTCTCTCGGGGAACTTTCATGCTAGACGAAAACAAAAGTCATATTTGAATCCGGCGTAAAAAAATCCATAAAAAACGATATGTTTCACTTCGTTATATATATTTTATTCCTTGGTATGGACACTTGAAGGGTTTCGTGTACTTTCATGGATTATGAGAAACCATCACTTTCATCCCTTCATATCTCCGGAACCTATATTCATCTTAAAATTTCTCTGGGATTAATATCCCATCATATAGTACTATTTGGCATTTAAAAAAGTTTGAAATTTGAGGTCCAAAAAATGGGTCAAAAAATAGGTCTTTTTGCCATCACTCTTTGATACTTTTATTATTTAGATATCTTATAAATTTCTTCTTATCTTAGACTTGAGTAATCTGAATTTGAGACATTTATTCATTATTCGAGTAATTAGATATCCAAATAGCATAGATCCAAACAAACTTTGAAGCTCTACTGTATGGAATTGATTATAAGAGTGTACATTCTAGTATTATTAGAAACACTTCAATATAATAAAAAATTCATTAGTGTTTATTTTTCAACATAAGTTAATATAAACATTGAGAAGATTTTGGAATTAAAAATACTCAAATCTAAATGTAGCTTTATATATGTACTTACGCACACTTACACTTATATTTCTTCAAGCATTGAATATCCTTAAGATTGCATATTCTAGTACCTGGAATAGCAACAACTTATTTGTTTTGATGCTTAATGTGTACAAATATTTATATATAAAATTTAAAAGTTTTATCAGGATAAAGAAGAGTAATTACTTTTGGTGGTTTCTGAGCCCTTTTCTCTATGGTTCAAAAAAGGTTTAATAATTAAAATTATTTATTATAAGGTCACGATAAAAAACTGTTAAAGAAAATCTTGGCCTTGAAATCCTTTAGGAAAATTGATCTTTACTTTGTTCCTAAAAATTTACGGTATCTTTTTCTGATGCTGTTCTAGATTTAACCCTCAGTGAGATCCACATGTGTTCTATCAATTGCATAATAGTGCATGCTTGTGCACTGTTAGTGCATAATTGTTAGCATTTATTTTATTTTATTTTCTTAAATATTGCTCTGCATACACATATGTATGTACATCGCGTGCGTGCGTGTGTGTATGTGTATATGTGTACCTAAAATTTTACTGTTTTTTAATATAAACAGAATAATTCGTTGTTCCTCGAGTGCTGTTAGACTAATTTAATGTTTTGGAGGAGACATTTATACCTATTCAAACAATTGTTATGTATGACACAATTACAAGTTAATATTAAAATATTATAATTAAATATTAAAAAAATGAAATGTAATATTTGTATTTATTAGATATCTCTCTTAAAAATATAATCATTTATTTTAAGAAATATTAAGTTTTAAAAAATGATTCTTGTTCAACTAAGATTGTCATTTTGCCCCACTGTGCAGCGATGCGTGTTTAATGAAATAGCCAACTGTGTTGTGGCTTCAGTAGCCATTGTAGTACCGCGAACGAGTTATAGCTGCGTTATAATTTGCTGCCAGTACTGAAAATCTATTACATCACGTGTACTGTAGATTTCTAGTATTGTTAATGACACAGCCAATGTAATGTTCAGAATATTATTCTATGCATGTAAACTCTATGTTTATCATGTAGACTCTACATGATAAGCAACTGACTAGGTCGTATTATAGTGAATCCATACAAACAGATGGCATGTATAAACTGTAAGTGTATGTTTATGTTGAACATTTACTACTTGAAAAGTATGACTTGACAGGAGATAATAATCTCATTCGAATCCGAATGCAGTTACGTCATTCTGGAAGTACAAAGTACTTGGTTTATATTTTAATCGATAAAAACTGTGAAGTTATAGCTATTATAATAGGATATTGCTGTTGAAGAATAATCTTTGTACAATAGGTTGTTGTATCCATGTTATGGTATACAATATTATTGTATTTAGGATATAATAGCCATTTCTTGTCCATTCTACTGTCAACAAGCTTCCTGGATAATATGACTACAACCGTAAAAAGTGATTCGAAAAATAACGTTCTATATTTTGCCCATGTAATGTTCCACACTCCACACTTGCTTTAACTGCAAACTTAAGATTGGTCATATTAACCTTTTAACACATAAGCTTTTGAAATTTTATTTTATTAGTAAAGAAAACGGCTCAAGATCACCCTTCTTTAGTTATTTGTACATTTAATGATTGTAAGTATTAAAAACATTTAAGAATTCTGTGTTTAGCATACATTAATAGCAGAAATGTCCTATTTATTTTATCTAAACATGTAACCATTTAAATCAAAATATTCTATAGCTTTTTCGAATTTTTAAAGTGTTGAAATATTAACAAGAATATTGGACGACGATGCTAATATGAGTAATATAATATATTTTATAACTATTAGGTGTACAACTTTGCTTCCGCCGTTTTCCTATAGATGGCTTTAGCGGTAAGTGGTGGTCGAAATAAATAGATCATAGACGTCACAATAAACTTGGGCATCTGTCAACATAACCCCAATAAACATTAATCGATTTGTGTATACATCATAAATCATTGTGTCTACATCATAAAGTTATTCTTGATTGAAAATGTCAGTTTACGAGCTAAATTCTCGTCATTTGCGGGAGATTTTAATTTTCTGCTTCAATATGAAGAAATCTGCGGCTGAGGCTTATCGAATGCTCTCAAATACTTATGGTGAGGCCGCTATTAGTGAAAGAACGTGTCGTGAGTGGTTTCAACGCTTCAAGAACGGTGATTTTGACGTCGAAAACCTGCATAGTGGTGGAAGAGAGGTTTTCGAAGATGCAGAATTGGAGGCATTACTTGATCAAGACTCGTGTCAAAATCAAGAAGAATTGGCACGATCATTGGGAGTGACTCAACAAGCCATTTCAAAACGCCTCAAAGCCATGAGAATGATTCAGAAGCAAGGAAATTGAGTGCTGTACGAGTTGAAGCCGAGAGATGTTGAACGGCGTTTGTTTGCTTGTGAACAGCTGCTTGAAAGGCAAAGACGGAAGGGATTTCTGCATCGCATTGTGACTGGGGACGAAAAATGGGTTCATTACGATAACCCTAAGCGCAGAAAATTATGGGGAGTTCTCGGCCATGCTTTCACGTCGACGGCCAAACCGAATATTCACGGCTCCAAGGTCATGCTCTGTATTTGGTGGGACCAGCTCGGCGTAGTGTATTATGAACTGTTAAAACCGACTGAAACAATCACAGGCGATTGGTATCGAACGCAATTGATGCGTTTGAGCCGAGCATTGAAAGACAAACAGCCGCAATACAACGAGACACGATAAAGTGATTTTGCAGCATGACAATGCTCGACCCCATGTTGTGAAAGTGGTCAAAACATACTTGGAAACATTGAAATGGGAAGTCCTACCCCACTCGCCGTATTCTCCAGACGTTGCTCTCTCTGACTATCACTTGTTTCGATCAATGGCACACGATCTGGCTGACCAGCACTTCCGGTCTTATGAAGAAGTAAAAAATTGGATCGATTCGCGCGTGGATCGCCTCAAAAGATAACCAGTTTTTTCGACGCGGGATTCGTACGCTGCCCGAAAGATGGAAGAAAGTAGTGGCCAGCGATGGACAATGCTTTGAATCATAAATGTATAACCAGTTTTTTACAATAAAGTCTCGAATTTCGGAAAAAAAACGGCGGAAGCAAAGTTGTACACCTAATATAATCCCAAGAATCAATAGTAAGCAAATTGATATCCAGTATATATCCAGATATTGCATATTTTTGCATTTAATCTTATAAAAAACCGTGATTAAAGTCACTTAAATGATTTGTGCTGTCTATGATGAAGATATTGTTCAAGCCGAGCAAAATATCATAATTACATTAAATATGAAAATGATTATAAAATGATTATTAAAAACCACTTTAACACTACTTCAGTGAATTTTACATACTGAAATGCTTGTTACTATAATATTGTATTAAGAAATCAATCATTAAAAGAAGAATAGGTAGATTCTAATATAAGTATTAGATAAGTAGGCTTTTTCTCTGATTAATTAATTTTTGATTGGACAATAATTTTCTGTAACCTTATTAACAAACATTCGACTTTATTAATTGCGTGCGTTCATACGTGAATAAATTTTATCACAAATACAAATTTTATTAATAAGTTTAAAAATAAAGAGCATAAACGAACGGACTAGATGAAAGACTGCTAGTTTTTTTGATGTCCGAGTGTTCCTTTATTCTGTTTTTTAATTGTCTCTTGGCTTTGCCTCACATATGTTGCTTCACAATCAAGACACTGTAGCCTATATACAACCCCACTATGGGAAAGTTTGACTAATTTGTCTTTTGGTGTCGTGAAGAAATTTTTAAGTGTGTATGGTATTTTGTATGCTATTTTATAATTGAATTTGTTTGCAATAGTGCTAAACTTTTCTGAGAGGTTTTTTAAGTAGTATTTTTTAAGTGGAATGTAGTGGTAAAAAAAGGAGTCTCTAATTGAATCTACCCGATCATTAACTCCGTTCTTACGTCCCTCATTGATTTTTTTTGTTTAATCCTGGAGTTGACACAAGTAAAAATTAATTCAAGAGGATAACCATTTTCCAATAAAATTTTGACCATCATGTCCATGTTTTTTTTATGGAAACGAGGATGTGACAGATGTAAAATTTTGTTAGTTAAACAATAAACTACACCTTTTTTCTGGCTTAATGGATGATGCGAATTGTAATGCAAATATCTTTTTGAAAAGGTTGGTTTATGATATAAGTCGAAAATCAAGCTCTCGTCTTCGACAATGATCTGTATGTCTAGGAAACTGAGCTGTCTCTCCTCTTCCAACTCCACCGTGAATTGTAATCTGTTGTGAATTGAGTTAAATACCTTTTGGATGTTCTGAATATCTTCCTTTGTTGTAATTAACAAAATGTCGTCTACATATCTGTAATAAATCAATGATCGGAAGAGGAGAAGTTCCAACACAGTCTCCTCAACGTCTTGTATGACCAAATCTGCCAAGATGGGAGACAAAGGGGACCCCATGGAGATGCCGAAAATCTGTTTGTATACAACGTTGTTAAACGCAAAGAATGTCGAATCCAACACGAATTTTATGGCTGTGGTGAATTCATTAAACGGTACAGCTGTACACTCCGAAATCACATTCCATCTTTTTTGAATACTCTTCATAACCAGATTTTTAGGGATATTGGTAAAAAGAGATCATGTAACATCTAAGGAGGCTAGAATGTGTGTGTTTTTATCTAAGGTGGTGTTACGAAGTTTATCTACTAACAAGGAAAGGGTCGGGAGTCCCCCTCTGATTTTGATTAGATTCTAATATGTTATTCTTTTAGATCAAAATAGGGAGGCGTTTTTTTATACGTGCTCATACGGCCTTTTAGAGGGTGAAACACACCTTTGAAATAAATTGGTTTTTTTCGGAGCGAATATCTCCTAAACTAAGAAAGAAAAAAAATTCAAACGGGGTATTAAATGGCTTGATGAGTACTATAAAGTAATGCAAAAATTTTTTTCTTTTTTTATTTTTCAAAAAATCTTACCCCTTTAACTTCTTTTTTCAAAATTTTGAATTTCTGTTTTCTTCTGACTTAGTCTCTATAAGAAGCCAAGTCTTCTGACTTAGTTTCTACACAGAAGCCAAGTCTTCTACGTGAGTCGATAGTGATAAAGGCCGAGTCCTCATAAACTACGAGGGTAGTCCCAGAAGTACCCGACCTGACGTATAAATAGCGGTTGTTGTTTGAAAAAAATCACTATGGCCGAAAGCATCAACCTTATAAAGCTTAAGTTTCAAGTTTCAACACGCTACGTTGTTTAGTATTAGTTCGGCAGCCATCAATAGTGAACGCTCTCAGTACATTTGTAAACATGGAGAAAATTGGTCACGACTATGCTTAATTTAATTTAATTACTTAAATATTAATTACTTACATTATCTGTATCCATTGTTGGGCGGGGTTCATCCTTATCCAATAAAAAATACATTCTTTCAAAAGCAAACCATTTTGAAATATTGTATCACATAACGATGACCAATTTTCTCCATGTTTACAAATGTACTGAGAGCGTTCACTATTGATGGCTGCCGAACTAATACTAAACAACGTAGCGTGTTGAAACTTGAAACTTAAGCTTTATAAGGTTGATGCTTTCGGCCATAGTGATTTTGTTCAAACAACAACCGCTATTTATACGTCAGGTCGGGTACTTCTGGGACTACCCTCGTACATAGTGATAGAGGCCGAGACCTCAACAGAAGTCGAGTCCTCATAAACTACATAACGGAGGTCCAGTCCTCACGATAATAATATCCGCGGAATGTATTCCACATAAAACAAAATAAACTATTTAACGAAAATAATACACGGAGTGACATTCTTTGTATACAACACGAAACAAAGACGAATAATTTTATTGTTGGAGGAAATATAAAATACCGTCGCTTTGCGAGCATCAGTTTAATACGTAACATCCTACATTTTATTGTGTACCGTTAATTAAATTGTGTGACTATTAATCGTTGGAATTTTATTGGTATTAATATTTTGTAAAATTATTGTCTGTTAATATGTATCTATTAATGTTTTTATATATATATATATTTATATATATGTTGTTAATATGTATCTATTAATGTTTATATATTTTCATACAATTATTCTTTTATAGTTTTTAAAATCAATTAGCACATAAATTTTTATTTATTGTATTTTTTTACAGCATTACGAAGAAACGTTTTTTGGTACTTTATATAACTTTTGTTTAAAAATCATAAAATACAAACGTACTGCATGTATATGTTTATACAATATAATATAAAATTTCTTCTTTATCCAAACAAAGTTTTAACGAGGAATGTATTTATAGTTAAAAAAAAGTATGCTTAATGCTTAACATTTTTATTACTTAAAAAATAAAATAATATATTTATTTAAATACATAAGTAATATAATGTAAATATAACAAGTATAATAAAACATTACTATTTTTTAATATACATAATTACTAATTATACTTTAAACATATATGTGTATATCTATATATTTATTATTCATACTTTTTAAGACAAATGCGATTCAATCCAAGAAACGTAATAATGTTGCTGTTTACTGCCTGTTTTTAAGTAATAAATACGCCGTAAAAAATATAATAAATAAAAATTTATGTGCTAATTGATTTTAAAAACTTAAAAAGAATATTGTGCTAATTATATATATATATATACAGGGTGTCCGATAATTCGAAGTCCACCCGTAAACTGCAGGTAGAGTAGGTTAAACTGAGCATAAAAGTCCTGTATCATTTTTTGATATTCTTAATATTTACCGAGATATTAACGAAAAAAGATCGGCGAATCCGCGCGAGGAAAGCGCGCGCGGCGAGAAGGACGTCCCACCGCTACGTGCTCACTAAGCGCGCAGTGAGACGGTGGGAGGAGCCTACGAGCGTAATACTAGAACACTGCGGCGACCGCGCCGAATTATTGGTATAATTCCACCGCTCTATCTCCCACCGCCACACTGCGCGCTTAGTGAGCACGTAGCGGTGGGACGTCCTTCTCGCCGCGCGAGCAAAGCGCGCGCGGATTCGCCGATATTTTTTGTTAATATCTCGGTAAATATTAAGAATATCAAAAAATGATACAGGACTTTTATGCTCAGTTTAACCTACTCTACCTGCAGTTTACGGGTGGACTTCGAATTATCGGACACCCTGTATATATATATATATATAAAAACATTAATAGATACATATTAACAGACAATATTTACAAAATATTAATACCTATAAAATTGCAACGATTAATAGTTCACACAATTTAATTAACAGTACACAGTAAAATGTAAGATGTTACGTATTAAACTGATGCTCGCAAAGCGACGACATTTTATATTTCTTCCAACGATAAAATTATTCGTCTTATAAACCTTTAAACTTGTTTTAAGTTTGATGTAAGTGCTCAAGCTATATGTGATAAAAACTTTCGTGATTATATATGGATATGTCCACCAAGTATATTCGTCATCTTTTGATTACAGGAAAATGCGTTGCGCGAAGAATCGAGCGCATGGACCGACACAAATAGCGTACGGAGTGTTTATAATTAATTCTTGAAAATTATATTACGCAACATAACTTTAATATACGTGGATGAATTCGTAAAAAATAACCTTTAATTTGAAAACAGAAATTCAAAATTTTGAAAAAACTTGGAAGGACAGGATTTTTTGAAAAATAAAAAAAGAAAAATATTTTTGCATTATTTTATAGTACTCATCAAGCCATTTAATACCGTTTGAATTTTTTTCTATCTTTCTTAAGAGTCTCTAGTTTAGGAGATATTCGCTCCGAAAGAAAAAAACCGATTTTTTTCAAAGGGGTATTTCACCTCCTAAAAGGCTGTATAAGCACGTATAAAAACTACATCTCCGTATTTTGATCTGGAGAATAGCATATTGGAAGCTCATCAAAATCGGAGAGGGACACTTCCGACCCTTTCTTTGTAAGTCATAACTATTAAACTATTAATGTAACCAGACGATTTCGATAAGCAACTCTTGAGAATCTCCTGTTTGAACCGTGAGTATCGGTATAGTGGAATGTTAAAAAGACAAATTCTATTATAAATATAAATATAATGTCGTTATACTTTGGATTTGGCACAAATATATCAAGAGCAAATTTTGAAAGTTTTTTTGCTATAAATTTTGTTGATAGAATGCCAGCAAAAATATAAGAAAAACTTTTTTGCCGAAGGTATAAAAATTGCACTTTTTATAAACCAGGTGTTAACAATAAACATGTAAAGTGAACTTTGCGTATTTGCGAATATTATATTTTCTATCGGGGGGGGGGGGTGGTGGTTGTGTGTGTTATTATATACATATTTTTAATTTTTTTTTTACACTGAATATAGTTTACGGGGATGTTCGAGAGTCAAACTCTGATGGGAAAATGTCCTCATATAAACGGGAAACTAAAAATGTCGATAACATATCACAATTTTTAATTTCGTTTCCTACATTCATTTATTTATCATTTAATTCAAGACACACCTATGTTTCCGAAGGTATGCAAGTTCGTTCCCGGGACCCTCCAAAAATGTAGGAAGATGGTCACCGTGGGGTTTTAGTGGATATACCCGTTCCGGGGAGTCCCATATAACTACGGTTATTCCTCCCCAGAGGCCGGTGGTATGCGTAACGCATTTTCCCACGCAAAAAAGGGACATATCTATGTATTTATTATGCTTTCACAACTGTTCGTGATTAAGGCTTGTCTATACACGCGGAGTAAGAGTAGATGTAAGGGTAAAAGTAAGAGTAAGGAAATAAATCATTTTTGGATGTCGTAATTGTCTGTCCTTGTCAAATAGAGTGCAGCGCCCTCTCATCAAAATCCCTATTGTCGTATATAATTATTGCTCTATTTCTTTCTTTCTTTATTTACACCATAAACATATACATATGGAAGAGTAATGTCTATTGTTCTTCAAAGAAAAAAGTATCCCGAGGACTTGAGAAAGAAAATCATAGTTGTCTCTCTCTCTCAAAATCTCTCTCTCTCCCTCCCCCTCTCCCGCCCCCCCCCCTCTCCCTCTCCCGAGTTCACGCCCCCCCCTCCCCCCCCCCCCCCTCTCTCTCTCTCGAGTAACTGCTTGTGAGCAAGCGCGGACAACGCACCCTGTACGCTTTCAAGACCCGCAAGATACCGGAAGACTTCAACGAGGCGAAATATATAGGCTTCACCATGTACTCCACGTGCATCGTCTGGTTGGCCTTCGTGCCCATCTACTTCGGCACCAACAATGACTACAAGGTCTGCGCACAATAAACACAAGTCACGTACGCCCGCAAGTTGCACGCCACACGTCGCACGCCCGCCTACACGCACACCCGCCCGCACGTCCGCACGCCCGCACGCCCTCACGACCGCCTACACGCACGCACGCCCGCACGCGCGTAAACCTCATAACAGAACTTGTTGATAAACTGTCAGCTAGAGAGGAGAGATTATTGCAGTTTGCTATCGATATTTCTCTGTTTTAAACACAGACACGCAGGCACACACGTACGCACGCACGCAGGCAGGCAGGCACGCACGCACGCAGGCAGGCACGCACACACACACGCAGGCAGACACGCACGCACGCACGCACGCAACCCTTAATCACTGACCAGCCTTGTCTACTTGCATGTATTCGCCAGCAGCGCCTTATGTAACCCAGCGACTATGACCTCACACGCACTCACACGCACTCACACGCACTCACACGCACTCACACGCACTCACACACACTCACACACACACACACATATTAGGTGTACAAAAAAGTTCTTAGCTTTTTTATTGTAAAATTCAATCTTTATTCAAAAACAAAAAAATATTAATCAGCGAAATATTTCTCGCTTGCATCAACGACCTTTTGCCATCTTTTGGGTAGCTTGCTTGGATTTCTTGAGGATAAAAGCTCACCGGCTTCGAAGCGATAAAGTCATCAATGCATTTTCGTATCTCTTCAAATCTCACGAAATGTGTATTAGCCAAATGATGCTGCAGCGACCGGAATAGGTAGTAATCAGGCGCCATGTCTGGGCTATACGCCGCTTGCGGAAGAAGTTTCCAGCCTAACGCAAAGATATGATCCTGAGTCGCTTTCGCAACATGTGGTCGAGCATTGTCATGAAGTAAGATCACTTTACGACGTCCTTGGACCTCCAGTAAATGGCCTCTTTTCTTCTAATGCATCGCTCAAGTTGGTCAATTGTTGTTGGTAGCGGTCTGCCGTGATTGTTTCACCCGGTTGTAACAACTCGTAATACAGCACACCTTTCCAATCCCACCAGATACAGAGCAAAACCTTCTTGGCGTGGATATTAGGTTTTGGCGTCGATGTCGAAGGTTGACCAGGGTCAACCCATGATTTTCTACGTTAGGGTTATCATGAAGAATCCACTTTTCATTGCCTGTAATGATTTTGTGCAAAAAATCTTTTTTCCGGAACTTTGAAAGCAAACTGAGTGCAGTGTCACGCCGTCGATTTTTGTTGTCTTTGGACAATTCATGCGGAATCCATCTGTCTTCCTTCTGAACCTTTCCCATTGTATGTAAACGTACGGAAATGGCTTGCTGCGTAACGTCAAGCTGTCCTGCAAGCTTCTTTTCAGTTTGTGCACAGTTTATATCCAGCAGTGCTTGCAATTTGTCCGTTTCAATCTTTTCAGGGCGTCCAGCACGCAATTCATCTTTAAGACTGAAATCTCCTTAGCGAAATTTTTGACACCATCTTTTACATGTAGTATGACTTACAGCGTTCTTTCCATTTCCAGCACAAATCATTGCAGTGGCAGCATTTTTGCTTCAGCAGCATTTTTCTTCAGATAAAACGCGAAGTGGATGGAAAATCGAATATGCTCTTTTGTTATTGCTATCGTGAACTACTGATTTTTGAGGTTATGTGCATCAAACGCCAAACTGTATGGCATTTTAGAAGGCCAAATGTCAACACTTTAAAACCGCAAAAGGGAAGATATATAAAATTTAAATTGTTATTTCGGTTGTATGAAATCTAAAGCTCAAAACTTTTTTGTACACCTAATACATATATTGTATATATTGTATATATATATACATATACAGGGTGTTCCAGATCAACCGGAGGTCCTTGAAGGAGTGGATAGATCTCGATAATGTGAGTAAAAAATGTCCTTACAAGAAAGTTGTGAGATCAATAGTTTTTTAATAAAACGCATTAGAAGTTAACCAACCACGGGGCCCGCATTTCGCGCCGTCAGGAGCGGCGCGGCATGAACCATTCTCGTTCGAAATACATTCTGCCACATCAATTACTCGTAGCATTTGTTAATAAAATGTACAATTAACAATAAAGTTAATAATTACTTGTCGTTCAGTAATTATAAAATTAAGTTTTGTAGAAGCTATTTTTTCATATCGTAATCATATCATTTAGAAATTATTATTAATACTATCACGTTAGTAAACATTAAAATAAAACTCAATTGTTTTAAACAATCGCTTGTGTATAAAAAATAAATTCTTCAGTTACTAGACAAACAAAAAGACAATTTAAAACTCTTCGAGTTAAGATTCTTGATGCCGCTTCGGATATTTCCAAAAATCAGTAGCAACATCAGTAGCAAAAACGATGGAAACAAATGAAAACAATTACGAGTATTTGATGTGGCAGAATGTATTTCGAACGAGAATGGTTCATGCCGCGCCGCTCCTGACGGCGCGAAATGCGAGCCCTGTGGTTGGTTAACTTCTAATGCGTTTTATTCAAAAACTATTGATCTCACAACTTTCTTGTAAGGACATTTTTTACTCACATTACATTATCGAGATCTATCCACTCCTTCAAGGACCTCCGGTTGTATATATATTTATAGATATACAGGGTGTTTGATAATTCGAACGTCAACCGTAAAATGCAAGTAGAGTAGGTTAAACTGAGTAGAAAAGTCCTGTATCATTTTGCGATTTTCGTAATAATTAATGAGATATTAATTAAAGAAGATCGACCAATACGCGCGAATCTAAGCGCGCGGCGAGAAGAGACAACCCACGATTATTGTGTAGCGTTTGAGTACGCGGGGAGAAGGAACAGCCTACCGAGAGAGATGCAAAACAATGCGAGAGAACAATTCGGGGCGGTCGCCGCGGTATTCTAGTATTACGCGCTTCTCGCAACGCTTTGTCACGCGCCTAAACAATCGCGTAACAATGGTTGTGGCTATCCCTTCTCCCCGCGCGCTAAAATGCTAGACAATAACGGTAGGCTGTTCCTTCTCCCCGCGTACTCAAACGCTACACAATAATCGTGGGTTGTCTCTTCTCGCCGCGCGCTTAGATTCGCGCGTATTGGTCGATCTTCTTTAATTAATATCTCATTAATTATTACGAAAATCGCAAAATGATACAGGACTTTTCTACTCAGTTTAACCTACTCTACTTGCATTTTACGGTTGACGTTCGAATTATCAAACACCTTGTATATACAGGGTGTCCCGCGGTTTATGTGCCATAGTTTACAAGGAGATAGAAGGCACTAAACTGAGTTGAAAAGTCCTCTACCACTTTGCAATATTCTCAATCGTTAACAAGTTATTAATTATCAAAATTCACCGTATTAGCTCGGCCTACCGCCAAATGCAAGCGCGCAGCAAGATGGAACCGCCCAGTGGTCGAGCGGAAGTAACGCACCTCTGTAACGCCTCTGAGTAACGCTCGTACCCATGGTGGAAGGATAATGGTGTGCGCAAAACTCGTAAACCACGCCCCTTTTCAGCCTTCGGCGCCCGGAAAAATACAGAGCAGACAACTGCAAAAAACGAAATGTTTAGCTTTGAAAAGTTTGCACGACTGGTGTATAGTGTCCTTTTCGCACTCTCTGATTATTTTCTTCCATCTCACTTTGTGTTATATATATAGTTTATTATATATATAGTTATTGTTGACATTTTCTGTCGAAACGTGAGTGACGTGAAATGTGAAAAATCATTGAAAATGGTGCGCTGCATAGTGAAAATTTGCAAAAATAATTGCAGAACATGCACACCCGAGCAAGCAAATTTTCATAAATTACCGGATAACGAAATAATCCGTGAAGGATGGTTTCGGCGCATTGGAGAGGTCGTATTGCCTTCTAACGTCGTTAACGGTATGCTTCTGCATGATAAAATTCAAATTTGTTTATTTAGATATACTGTATCATGAAGTAACGAAAACTTGTTTGAAAGATCAGAAAAGTTTTGTAACGTGTAATCAATTTTATCTGTTATTTTAGCACGAATTTGTTCCGTACACTTTACTCCCAAATCTTTTGTTCAACCAAAGAAGAAGAGAGGAAAAAATAGTTTTAAGAGACAACTTTTGCCAACTGCTGTACCAACGTTGCATCTGGTAGCAACAAACGAACAGTAAATTGGATGTGTAATTTTTTAAACAGAGCAAATATTGATGTTCGCTTTTTTAAAAATAATTATTAAGAATAATAAAGTTAAGTTAACATAAATTATTGATATTCATGTGCTCATGACAAGATGACTATGGATCAACTGTTGCTCCAAGAATTATGTGACAATGAAACTACAATCAATTACATTTATATTTTCTTCATTAGGGCACATCATGAAGGCAATGTAAATTGTAACATTGTTAGGCGGACCTTTAATTTGGTTTGTCTATCTTCGTCAACTGTAGCACCAATAAATGCTGCAAGTCTGTCGCCTGTGCCAGGCCCATCAATGGAGAGAATCTCATCTGCTGAGCCGAAACTTTCATCTTTGCCACATTCATCAACACCCATATCAAGAATGATGACAATGTGCAGACGATAATGTCCAAAAAGAAATAATTCTCACACAGGAATTATTTAAAAACATTATTAATATTACATGCGACGAATTATTGGAGGATTCCGTATATGAGAGAGTTAATCACAGAAGCGACAATTTCGACATTTCGGATGAAGATGTATGTGAGAATGAAAATGAAGAAAATGACTTGTGGAACTTTATACAATGTGGCTTCAAAACCCAACATCAAGAGAAGGAATCAGTCGGTTGTACCAATAGCAGCGACATAGTCCAAACAGCAGGCCTGCAATATGTTGCGGGTTATGTAGCCCATCGCTTCAGAACAAAATATCCATTTTTAGGAGAGTGTACAATCAACATTGATGATACTGACAATTCTAGTACGGAAGAATGTGACTGGGTAAAAACAGTTTCCAAGGGGTACCTAATTCATCCATCAGAAGATCTCATGAATCTAAGCAAAGTTGTGGATGAATGTTTTGTAGCTTTCCACGGTGAAGGCTTTTCAAAGGAAGACTACGTCATCCGAAAAGTTGTCTCCCTCGTTAAAAGCTACGGATATGATTCAAATTGGGTACCTGAGGAAGTGTTACAATGCCTCGTTAGAACTCGCACATACATCAGAGTAAAGAAAATTAATAAAAAAAGATACACAAGAAAGGAAGAAAAAAAAAGAAAAAAAACTGACAAAAATGAATGTTCTTTCTGCAAAAAGAAAGTGCAAATAACTCGTCTAGTCGACAATAAACAATGTGCAATAACATTTGTACACAATTTGAGTCTGATTTGAGACTTTCTTTGTTCAAATAACTCGTCTAGTCGAAAAAAAGAAAAAGCTACAGAAATGATACAAAAGATTAAAAATGTTATTTTAAAATGTTAATTAAAATGTTATTTTAAAAATTTTATTCTTATTATTAAAAATTTTACTCTTGTTATTAAAAATTTTATTCTTGTTATTCCTTTCCTTTTAATTTTGTGCGAATTAGTTTTTGTAATTAATTGGCTAGAATTTGGTGGCAATATTCTATAATATACATATAAATATATATATAAATATAATTATATAAATATTTAATTATATTATATTGTTGCGCGCTCGCTCGCTGATAGCACGCACTCACGATTCGCGGCACTCTCGCGGAAGGAAGCAACACAATTAACACAAACGAACGATTTTATTCTCGAATCAAAGATACAAGCGTCCTTTCAGTTTGACAGCTCCGTCAACAACCACAACATAACAACGCGCCTGGCAACGCGTAAACAGGCGTCGCCAGGGAACAGGAAACATCCTCCGGTACGCAACTTCCCTGCGTACCGGGTGACCGGGTGCGGGCGCAACACTGCCCCCCTTCTTCTCAGATTGTCGCCCTCGACAACCCTTGAGGGGCAGAAGAAGTTTCTTCTCTCCCAACCGGTTCCAGGGCGGTACTACTCCAAGTAGACCCCCAACCGGCTCCAGGGAGACGCAGCCTCGCGACCTTCTCCCAACCGGCTCCAGGGTGGCTCAACCCTCCTCACGGGCATCGAGTTGGCCCCCAACCGGCTCCCAGGGAGAAGCCGCCTCACGACCTTCCCCCCAACCGGCTCTAGGATGGCTCAACCCTCCTCACGGGTATCGAGCTGGCCCCCAACCGGCTCCCAGGGGGGAAGCCGCGGAATCCTCTTCTCCGCCGCCCGTATCCCTCTCGATGCTTGAGTCCTGTCTCTTGCGTCTTGACTCTTGAGTCTTGACTCTTGAGTCTTCGTTCTTCGGACAAGGGGGGTAACTTTCGCCCTGTGGCACCAACGTCCCGCAGGACTCCCCAAGTCCCTGCCTCGGCATTCGCCCTGACAATGAGTCCCACGGAAAAACCACAGGGTAAAAACCGTGGGCGAGGCAGTCTTCTTTTCCGGAAAAAGAACAGTACAACAGGAACCAAAGGCAGGAAGGAGGTCAGCTCCAGCTCCAGGTCCCCAGCCGGTCCTACTCAGCTTTGAAGCTCGAACCTCCCTTTCCTAAAAGAGAACAAAAAAAAAACGCAGTAACTCGGAAACATTAGAACATAAAACATAACCTTTCCGACGGGTTCAAGTCCAACTAGACTCGGTTTCCCTCCTTCGATGGGCACTCCGCACGGAAATGCCCACTTTTTCCGCAGGACCAGCACTCTCCAGGACCTCCCTCAATCTCAGAGCGTCTGTTCCCTCGGCTCTCACCCTTCCCTTCCTTCTCCGCAGGGAAACCCTTCGCCCCTCCTTCGGACGAATTTTCCTTTACAAAATTTGTAAACGACCCCCGCTGAAACGAGTCCTCGCGGCCCTCTTCTAAAATAGTTCCAATGGCCTTTGCACGCTCAATTGCTGCCCACAAAGAGGAGATTCCCTCGAGCTGGAGAGTTCTCCTCACACGGCTGTCGGAGAGCGCCGAAACAAACTGTGCGCACGCTATTTTTTCGCGCACCGCGTATGGGCACTCGGGGTAGGCGAGACGCGCGAGTCTTTCTAATTCCCCCCCAAACGCCGCAAAATCCTCCCCGTCCCTCTGCCTCCGGCTCGCAAATTGCATATAGCAAGTTTGGGCCGAAAGACTTTCTCTGAAACGTAGTTCGAGACGGGCCTTTAGCTCGGCGTATTCCAAATTTTCAGGGTCCTGAACGGATTCAAGGACCGAGCGCGCCTTCCCCCGCAAGCTCGACGCGAGGGCGATCGCCTTCATAGACTCGCCCCAACGATTTGCGCGCGCGACCAAATCAAACTGTACGAGAAACTCTCGCAGCGAAGCCGACCCGTCAAAAGTATCGGGCTTTATCTTTAAACCCGAACGCTCGCCGCTCTCGCACACCGGAACTCGCTCCGCATCCGCGTGCCCCGCACACACGCCCTCGCCCGCGCCGGCCAAACGCGACATCGCAGAATAATTTTCGCCACCAGAAATATTATTAGAAGGACTTAGCTGATTGGTGGTAAGCCGCTCCTCGAGGCGCGAGAAAGCCGCGTCGCGTTCCCTGAAGAGTGCCTCTACGTCGTCTCGGAACAGCTGAAACTGCGTCTGCTCCTGACGGCGCTCCTCGCGCTGCTGTCGGAGCTCCTGGAGGACGGCCTCGAGAGGACTCGGCTCCGTCGCAGCCGTCACCGCGGCTCGGGAGCGAGTCCTCGCCGGAGAATGCGCTGTCGCCATCTCCCTCGCAATTTCACAGAAGTTCGTTGTCCGTCCGAATCCCGGACGAGCCCCCAAAATGTTGCGCGCTCGCTCGCTGATAGCACGCACTCACGATTCGCGGCACTCTCGCGGAAGGAAGCAACACAATTAACACAAACGAACGATTTTATTCTCGAATCAAAGATACAAGCGTCCTTTCAGTTTGACAGCTCCGTCAACAACCACAACATAACAACGCGCCTGGCAACGCGTAAACAGGCGTCGCCAGGGAACAGGAAACATCCTCCGGTACGCAACTTCCCTGCGTACCGGGTGACCGGGCGCGGGCGCAACAATATTGTATCAAGAGACACGGTAGTGTCTTGTGCTAAGTCCGCGCAAGCACAAGACAGACACTACCGTGTCTTATTACGCGAGTCAGTCAGTTGAGAGCACTCAATATTTCTGGTTTTCATATATCCGTTCAATGGATCGACTTCTAAGTAGTCTCAATCGATAGAGCGGGGTCGAATTATATAATAAAAGTGTTTTTATTTTTGGGCTACATGCTCTATAAATCGAGTTATTACGATGCAAAGTTGAAATGTGAAAAATATCATGTAAGAAACGTCGTCGTCGACCGCTCAGATTCTCCATTTGAGGCATTCGACGTAAGATCGCGCTAGCGATGCTCTGGAAGTGTGATCGATCGTATAGTGTAATCGATAATCGATTGATATAGTAAGTGACGTCGATAAACGAAAGTTAGGTTATTAGCGACAACGAGAGTAAAAAGTAAAGTGAAAAATAGATAGTGAAAAATAGAATAATTTCTATATTATGACAAGGTGCAATAGTGAAAATTAATCTGCATCATGTTTCTTCATTCTTTACAAATTATCGGATATGTTAGAGATGAGAAAAAAGTAAGTCTTGAATTTGTGCAAAATTTAGTAAGTGACGGCGATAAACGAAAGTTAAGTTATTAGCCATGACGATAGTGAAAAATAGCGACTTAAGAAATGAGGTAAGCAAAGAACTATTCAATTTTATAGTTTATTATTGTATTTTATTATTTTAATATCTTCTTTTATGTACAGGATATAAAAATGGTTTCTTTTATATACAAGAAAATGGTTGCATGGCAAGAAATAATGCAGTAAGTAATGTTGATTGCTTACTGCATACTATCTTGTCTCACAACATTTTCATCCTGTATGTATTACATTTCATTTCGTTTAATAATAGTACTTTATATTATAATTATGTGCACTTTGGTTTGGAATCACTGAAAGAAGATAACACAGATAAGATTCAAGATGGTGTATCATCCTAAAAAACCAAACTTGCATTTGTAATGGGCAATCTTTGAAAAGATCAGGATAACTTTGAGAAAGCTGCCACCATTTATATATTATAATTTGATAACATACCACATATGTGCAACTTTGGTTTGAATCACTGAAAGAACTCTCTCTCCGAATGCATTTTTCTTTTTGATCGTTTTGGCCTTGCTGCCCCGGCCCTCCTCCCCGCCCCGTTCGCGCTGTCTCTTCAGGATGGTGTACCCTCCCCCATCTACCAGCTCGATAGAGCTCTGCCCTGGTTGTTAGCCCGCCACCACTGCGCTTCCGTCCTGCTGCTTGCTTCCTGCTTCGCCTCTTGTCTCTCCGCCCTCCATCCCTTGTGCTTACCCTTTCCTATTATCACCTATTCCTACTCAGTCTTTCGCGCTTACCACCCGTCTCCAGTCCCCTTGTGAGGTCCGCCCCCGCCGTCCTTCCCCTTTCTCATTGCTGTTTGTCTTCTATTCCTTCTTTTCTCTGACTTTACTTCCTCTCTTCTTTTATTTCCCGGCCCCCCTCAATGGTTTATTTTATATACAAGATATGAAAATAGTTGTGTAGCAAGAAATAATGCAGTAAGTAATGTTGATTGTTTACTGCATGCTATCTTGTCTTTCAGCATTT